>CM032005.1:13548927-13974146 GCA_018804465.1 Populus tomentosa | reverse complement strand
ATTTCAAAATTTCCCCCCTTTTGTTGTATGTTGAAGGCTACTATTTATAGGCAAAATGTTGCTAGGTTTCCAAACCTGGTCCCTCAACTTCTTTCTTTTTGTAAATTTGATTTTTTTTAATTTTTTTGTATTTTTTGAAAACGAGCAATATCAACGTTGACTCAATGAGGAAAATCAATTATTTAAAAAATAACGCGTGAAAAGTCGAACGCGTGAGAACGACCCTTAAAAATTTTAATTCTTTTTAGACGACGCTGAGAAAGCTAAAAACAACGCAAATATATTAAAAAAGTATTTTTTTGGATTTTTGATGTTTTTCTCTATTTTTGGATTTTTCTGAAAATTTATCAAAACATGGGTCAAAAATTGGGTAGCAACATATGCCCCCTCTTTACAATGCTTACGAAGCAAAACTCCTCAATGTTTTGCATAGTAAGCTTTGTAAAGAAAAACTTGTCTTCTTATATTCCTAAGTTGCTCAATCCACTCATGTAAAGACCTTACTCTTTTTATTTCTCTCTCTTCTTTCTCTTTTCTTCCTATTCTTTCTTTCTTTCTTTCTCTCTCTCTCTCTCTCTCTCTCTCTCTCTCTCTGTCGTTAACCTGAGATCCTATCTGGCGACCTCCTTTACCAAAACCAAAGAATGTTGTAGCTCGGTCAACCTGAAATCCCATATGGAGATTCCCTTTAACCAAAGCTACGTGAGATCCTATCTGGCGACCTCATTCAACTGGAACTAAAAAATATGTGTAGCTCGATTAACCTGAAATCCCATCCGGCGATTCCCTTTAACCAAAGCTACATGAGATCCCATCTGGTGACCTCATTAAACCAAAACAAAAAAAAATATGTAACTCGGTTAACCTGAAATCCCATCTGGCGATTCCCTTTAACCAAAGCCACCTGAGATCCCATCTGGCGACCTCATTCAACTGGAACTAAAAAATGTGTGGAGCTTGGTTAACCTGAAATCTCATCTGGCGATTCCCTTTAACCAAAGCCACCTGAGATCCCATCTGGCAACCTCATTCAACTGCAACTAAAAAATATGTGTAGCTCGGTCAACTTGAAATTTCATTTGGCGATTCCCTTTAACCAAAGCCACCTGAGATCCCATCTGGCGACCTCATCAACTAAAACTAAAAAACTGCGTGTAGCTCGGTCAACCTGAAATCCCATCTGGCGATTCTCTTTAACCAAAGCCACCTGAGATCCCATCTGGCGACTTTATCAACTGGAACTAAAAAACTGTGTGTAGCTCGGTTAACCTGAAATCCCATCTGGTGACCTCATCAAGTTGAATGGCTTGTAGATCATCATAATATTATTATAATATTTTTTAATATTCAAAAAAGCTAAACTTTAAAAGGTTGGCAAAAAAAAAAAAGTTGGTAATGTGTTATTGAAGAGCACAAGTTAAGCATAAAAAGATAAAACTAATATTTATGTAATTACTATAAATTTATTTATGTAATTATCAAAAACTTATTTTATCTCTGGTGATATCTTTTTAATTATAAAAACTAAGAAATGCGTTATTTTACTGAGTTATTAACATTGTCAAGGCGCCGAATGGACCCTGAAAATACTTGCTCAAGTTGTACAATTTAAATTAATTTTGGAATTCATATTGAGGAGCTAAGCAGGTTCACAATGTAGGTGATAGCTGATGGCATTTGTTATCTGATTCCAGGGGTACATTTAATGTCAACGAAAAATATCATCATAAATTTATAATACTATAAAATAAAATAAAATAAAACATAATCTCCATTATATTTTGCATCAACATTTAATAAATAATTAAGGGCAAAACAAATATAATGGTGCTTATAACAAAAAGATTTTTCTTTTTGTAACAAAAAGAAAGGATTTTTAAATTAAAGGTAAAATAGTCTATATTACTAATTCAATTTATTTTTACATATTCAAACAATATAATTAAATTCATTTAATATTTTATTCTAAATATAAAAATTATAATAAATCATTAACTAAATTCAAATCACACATATAATTAAATTCAATTCTACTACTAGAAGATAGAAATTGTAATAATTTATTAATTGATGGAATTCAATTACATGTGTTATTTTTTTTAATTAATATGGATGTTCGGGTCAGCTTGTGTATACCTTAACTAATTTTATAAACCTTGAAATTAACAATTATATAAATCTCTAATGATATCTAAAAGACTCAAAAGTTGAACTTCTCTCAGGTTTTACACATTTTATTCAACACAGTTAGTTTTCTTGTTTTCAAGAGACTATAAAAGCAGCCTACTGCATACTCATTTCCACACCATTTGAAATGGATAACCGCCATAGCTATAACAATGAAGACTATGTTATTAGCTTTCTCTTTCATTCTTTTTGTCATGACCCAATTCTAGGTTATTCTTTAAAAATCAATTTATTTTTCAAAATAAAAATAAAAAATACAATAAAGGTTGGCAACGTGGAGAAGGTAGGCCGGGAAATCAAACTGCAATTTTTGGAGGAAATTCAAGGCCTAATTGTCCCCCATTATGCCCAAAAAATAGGAATACAATGCAAATTCAAGGTCAAATTAAATGATTATTGGACGAATTTGCATAAAAATTAAGTCCAAGGACATAATTAAATTTTTAATAGGCCAATTTAATTTAATCATGGGCCAAATTGAATTTTAATTATGTTTGAGAATTAATTTTGATTCAATTAAAGGATTTAATTAAGTGCAAGGACTTAATTATACTTTAAATGGGTCAAATTAATTTTATTTGGGGCTTAATTAGTGAAAAATTAAGTTCAAGAACGTAATTAAATTTTTAATAGGCCAATTTGATTTAATCATGGGCCAAATTGAATTTTAATTATGTTTAAGAATTAATTTGGATCCAATTGAAGGATTTAATTAAGTGCAAGGACTTAATTATACTTTAAATGGGTCAAATTAATTTTATTCGGGGCTTAATTGGTGAAAAATTAAGTTTGGGAGCTTAATTTAAGCTTAATTGAGAAAATTAAAATTTTAAGAGACCGAATTTAATTTTTACCAAGTTAATTTATTGAAATCAGGGGTAAAATTGCAAAAAAAATTCAAGTTTTGGGGTCAATTAGGGGTTAAATTGACAAAATTCGCATCCAGGGACCAATTTGCAAGAGACGCCATACTTTAGGGGCTTAATTGACAAAAACCGGGGGCTAAATTGAAGAAATTGAAAGTTTAATGATCAATTAGGGGTTAAATTGACAAATTTCAAGACCAATGACCATATTGTAAAAGGTGCATAACTTCGGAGTTTCAATTGAAGTTCAACAGGGGCTTAATTGCATTAAATCAAAAGTTTATGGTCAATTAGGGGTTCAATTGAAAGCAATTGAAAGACAGAGGACTAAATTGCAATTCAGTAAAAATCCCTAATTTAGTCCAAAACGGCGCCGTTTTACATTTAAAAAAAAAGGGGGGGGGACCAAACGACCCGTCATTTGTTCACTGTTCATTGTCTTCTTCTTTTACCCGGTTAAAACTGGTTCGATAGCTTACTTTGCAGGTGCATTTAATGCACCAAACATCAACCAAATTCAACCAAAATTGCACGAAAATGATCCTCTACAGTCACTCTACACCCCCATGTGAATATTTCATCCTGAATGACAATCAAGCATGCCCACTCAGGTAGCTTTGTCTGCAGAATTGACAACTCAGGATGCCTACTTTGGGCCAACAATTGGGATCCTTTCCAACTGAATCAATGGCTGAAATTTTACCCCAGTGTAGACGAGATTACCCTCTTATATTGCCTATAAATAGTGGTGGATTTGATGCCCTGGGAGAGGAGAAAATCGGGTCCAAAGTCGGCCAAAAACCAGCCTTTTCGCCCCATTTCTGCAGTTTCTTTTTCTTCCTTCTCTCTCCACCTCTTCAGCCGTTGAAGACCCCACAGATACCTTTCTCCTCCACCAACAGACGACTGCTAAGCCTCCCCACGAACCCAAATCCTCACCAGAGATAGGGCCAGCCACCGCGAGGTCTTCCCTCTCCCTCTGCAGATTTTCTTCTTCTTCTGTTTCTTCTTCTTTCTTCCTTTTCCTCCCACAGCCGACTCCGGCCACCATCACCTCAGCCGACGCCCTCTAAGCCACCAGCAAAACCACCTCATCACGACCGAGACCCCAACGCCAGGCAACTTTCTCCTCCCAGCATCGCCTCTTTCTTATTTATCGAGGTCGTTGCATGCAGAATTCATTTCTGCATGCAGTGGCAGAATAATTAAATCTGCCATTGGGTCGGGCCAGTTTTGGCCCAACCCAAATGGCTGGGTTGGTCTGGCCCAACCCAGCCCCCCATTTTATTAAAAAAAATTCAAAAATAATTTTAAATTTTTTTTGATTTTCTAAAATATTTTTCTATCCATTTTGTATAATATCGGGTTGTATATTTACATTGTAAAATACAAATCCAGTATTAAAATACCTGGTTTTTCTCCGAAATATTTCAAAAAAAAATCAAAACATTTTCAAAAAGAAAAAATATTTAGTTGCATACAGCCAAATCCTAGAATTTTTCCAAGCATATTTTTCATAAAAAAAAAAAAAACAATTCCAAAAATGGATATCGTAATCAGTTTACGATTATCCATTAGGATTTGGCCAACATGTCAAAAATATTTTTCCAATCTAGGATCCAAATGTAGACTTTAATATTTGTGGGGTGTAAAATTACACGATAAAGTACACCCTCAGGTATTAAAGATACAAAGTATAAAAATACGATATTAAAGTTCAGACTTTAAAACGGTTAGGATTTAACTCGATAAGGTAAAGACTCTCTCATGAAGAGAGATATATCTTGAGCCTTAGGAAAGACCAACGAATAGAAACCTGACCTAGAAAAACAATCAAACGACAATGCAGCTTATCTTAGGTAGGGAGCACTGAGGGTGATGCGTTTTCCCCTTGCACAACCAGTCTCTTACTCAGACTCTCGCAGATTATAGGTTCCTAGTGACCATAATACTAGGTGGCGACTCCTAAAAATTAATCATAATTTTATGATTAAAACCAAAAAACCCTTCCCAACACACAACACACACCTCATATCAGGAGGCACGACAAAAAGTCTCTGCCATCAACAGACGACGTCGGCATGCCCCCGCGACACTTTTCACCTCGACAATGACACTATTTTCCGAAGCAGTTCAAGCTTCAGGAGATGTAATACGTGACATTGATGGCGACGAGCTTTTCGGAGGTGAGAAATATTATGTGGTTGTGGTTCCAAGTTAGAGTGGTGGAAAGCGTGGTGATTTTTTTAAAAAAATACAATTCTTTTAAAGTACATGCCATACCTTTTAAAAACAAAAAATACATATTTTTCATTAAAAAAAATTACTATACCTCTCACCCAAACACACACCACGGTGGTGTCAGCCTAGGCAACATTATACACAGTTCCAGCCCCCGGCGGTGATGTAGTTTTGCTACGAAACCCTTCTGATAGAGGCACCCCGGTGACAGACGGGAACAGCAATCACGGATTCCACCTCTGTATTCATCAGTTTCAATACCACCTCTACCTGTGCTGAATCAACCGAATGGAGGTCTGAATAGAACGGAGGTTTTATGACAATTGGTGAAGGTAAGACCAAAACTGAATTCAGGATTATCAACAACGGATGGAGATTTGGTAACGACTACAAGCTCTTAGCCATGTTCTTTTCTGATTTCAGATTTGAAATGGGTTATGTTGGCGCCGAGTACAGCAGTTAAAAATTTATTTAATTTAAAATTTTAAATATTAGTTAAAATTTTAAGATATAATTTATATTATATTTTAATATATTTTTTTAAATGAAAGTTTTTTAAATTTAAAATTTGTATATATTTATATTATTTTGTGATTGTTTGATTATCAAAATTTTAATACTATATTTAATAAAATTAATTTAATCTAAAAATTTAAATTATTAAATAAAATTTTAAAATATTACACATAACATGTACATGGACATGGACGTTTGTCATCGTCAAATGAACCATTATCTGTTGCATTTGTGAAAGCGGCAGAAGAGAGTAACGGATAAAAAAGATGAGTAATGTGATGTTCTTGTACTTGTCATCATCCACAGATATATATATATATATATATATATATATATATATATATATATATATATATATATATATATATATTCCGGTAGCGATGGATGAATAAGTGGAGTAATAATTAATAATGTTGTGCTTGGAATAAGAGTTCAAAGGAGTGCTCATTAATTATGTATTGTAATTGATTTTTTTATTATTAATATAGATGTTCGAATCAATTTGCACATGCTTCGACTAATTGTATGAGCTTTAAAATTAATAATTATGTAAATCTTCAGTAAATCTAAAATTTACGAAACTCGAATTAGTAATTTCTAGAAAATAAATTTAGAATCTAATCAATTAAATTATACCCCTCAAAATTATATTTTCCATTATCTTGTTACACCTCTCAAAAGTTATATTTTACGTGATTTTTTTTTATTAATATAAGTGTTTGGACCAGCTTGCACGCACCTCGACTAATCCTACAGACCCTGAAATTAAGGGCTATGTAAGCCTCCAGTGACCATTATATGAGCAACCACAGGGCTCGAACCTAAGATTATAGAAAAAACAAATCTCTTAGTTCTAAGTTCTTATCACTAGACCATCTTCTAAATAATTACATAATTTTTTTTATTTTACATGATCTTGTTCGGCCTAGTACTGGCCATCCCTTCTATATGAATTTTCGTGGGGCTCTGGTGTGGTGGTTTATTTTTCTATGATTTTGGTTTTTTAAGCTTGCATCGATCCTGATTACACTCTCTCGATGGTCTTAATCGCTGTAATAAAAGGAAATTAAAACCTCAAATTCACGGCAATCTTTCCTCAAGAATTTCGAACAAAATTGATAACAGCCTCGAAATCAAAGATTAAAAAAGTCTTGCAGCATGCATTGTTAAACTGGGATGCTCTTTTGTTGCTGTGTGTCCATAAGCTCTTGACACCCATACATGGAAGCTGGCGAAGTCTTGGCTTCATTCTTCTTAATCTTTGTATTAATAAAACCATGATCACATCTAGGAAGAAACTAGTCATCTTCATCCCGTGTTGTGTTGCGGGTAAGATGACTGCAAATTTTGTTGAGAACAAACTGCTTAGTTGACATTTTTTTCTCCATCTCTCAACTAGATAATCGTTAACAGCTTTGAAACCCTTTTCAAGAACAAATGTAATAAAGTAATTTATGAGAGTTTATCGGTGATTACTAAGGATAAATCAGTGGTGAGGAATCCCTTCTTCTTCTTTTTTTCATGCCCGCACTTCATTGCAGGGTCACTACATGGAGAAAGATTTTATATGGGCAGATGTGAGAAGATTTCTACGATCATGATTTGTTGTTTAACTAAATGTGATGCCAAAAACAGGTCATAGGAATTTCCAATTTATATCAAATAAAACATGTACAAGTGTAATCAAATTTGTTAAAACTGGAGAAACACAAAAAAAGAGAATCTATTAAATCTCTTGTACATCTATACAGTAATATAGGCTAGGCTATGTTTGTTTTTTGAAAAGTGATTTCCAAGAAACTATTTTCTAAACTTTCCTGTGTTTGTTTGTCAGTTGGAAAGTTGGTCAACGGAAAACACTTTTCAGTCAAAGAAAAATTTAGCTTGGTTTCCAGGAAAGTGTTTTCCTAGAAAATTTGGGCGCAAAACACTTTCCGGAAGTTGTGAAAAATTTATAAATATCATATTATTTGCTGATTATGTCAAATTTGATCCTCAAACTTTTGATTGCTATATATATTTTATTTTGAATATTTATTTTTCAATTTCATCTCTTAAAATTTATTTTTTATATTAACTTTGGTCCTCATTTTTATAATTGTTATTTGTTTTTCCCTTATCATTTTTTCATTGAAATTTTTTATCTATCAAATTTGGTCCTCATTCTTTTGATTGTTACTTATTTTATTTGAAATAATTTATGAAATGTTAATTATTATTATTTTAATTTCTTTATTTTTTTTAAGATTTGATTTCTATTATTTCTATTATTATTTATTTTATTTGAGATAATTTATGAAATTATATATTTTTTTTCAATTTCATTCTCATTCAACCTTTCCATTTGTAAGATTTGTTCCTTATTGTTTTAATAAACTTGAGAAAAATAAAACATTAATAAGTTATTTTCCAACTTATTTTTCATGACATAACCAAACACTAGAAAGTGTTTTCCAACTAATTTTTAATTACATTACCAAACATCAAAAAATAATTCACATTCCAGAAAAAAAAAAACTACTTTCCAGCAAATAAACGGAGCCATAGAATCAATTGTGTTTCAGGAAGACATGATGATAATGATTAATTGACTTTGAGTGGGATCGAGAATTACTTTTTACTTGGTTGAGTGTGGGTTTTTTGACTGATTAAATATTGGTTTAGGGTTAAAAAAACATTTATTGAAGTTTTTAGAGTATTCCTAGATGTTTTCAAGAGAAAAAAAGAGTTAAAAATAATTTTTTTGAAAATAATTTTGTTGCTAGAATTCTTCAAGCAAATGAAGCATTGTCTACCACTAGAAGAATTATTTATCTTTATTTTAATACTATTTTATGAAATCAGGAAAAAACTTATAATGAAAATTAGAATTTTCATGAATGAGTTGATCGACTTAACTACTTATGAAAAAATAGATCTCCTATGAAATATTAGAATCCTTCATATATGCTCCAACTCAAAATAATTTTATATATAAAAAAAATCATTTATGTTTGCATCAATATGTCTTCATTTAAAGATTTTGTTTTTTAAAAATATTATATATTAAAATCACCACTAATTACAACTTATTCAACTAATTAATTAATTATTGAAAAAAATTATTTTTATTTTTATTTAGATTACAAGAATCAGATATAATTATAAATAACCGCATGAATTCCAACTTCATACTCATGTTTTTTGAAATAAGTTGTAAGGTGCCAGGATGATTGACCAGAATATAGGGTGTAGTAAAAACTTAATTTATACACGCAATCTGCAGATGATTCCTTAAAAAAAAAAAAATGTGACGGATGCAGATGGCGCGTGGTATTGAAGGAAAAGAAAACAAAATGAGAGTAGGTAAAGCACCAATCATCTAGATGATGTGGAGAAGAGACAAAAATAGCCGTAGGTCAGTGAGTTTAACAGGGACTTTATACAAAGTTACTTTTAGTAACCAACGTCTTACAAATTTTTCAATATGGTCCTTATTTGCTTCTTTTTTCTTAATAAATCCCGGACGACTAATCCTGTAATATTGGAACTAATTCTCAAATAATTCTAAAATCAGAAGAGTTTTCAAAAGTTTAATCTACAAATAATAAAAACCTACCTCCATCTTATGCTCTATTATTATCAACTGCCACTTGCACTGGGCTAGAAATTATAATAAAATAAATTGAAATCCAACGTTAGAAAAATTGTTTTCATAACGTAGTTAATGTTAACGTTTTAATTCAAATTAAAAGGGAGGCGTATTTACTTTTAGAGTTAAATTAAAAATAATTTTTTAACATGGAATATTAATATAATTAAATCTAATTATGGATGAATGATAAATTGATGTAATATAATTAGTAATTAACATGTTTTTATGAAACTCAAACTCAATATCCTAGATAATAAAAATATAATTTTTTTTTTAGTTTATATTGTGAAAAGTTGAAGAGTCATGAATAAATATAAGCAAAATGGTTTCAGACTTAATTAAGCCACATATATGTTTGCTCAGAAAAATAATATATTGGATCGACTCGAATAAACTTGAACTAACCTGTCAAATTTATAATCATGATCATAATCTTATGATAACCCCACATATAACAAATCAAAATAAATTGTGAAGCACGATTCTCAATCAAATCAATATTGAATGATAAAAATAAAAATAAAATTAATTTAGAAAAATTAATAAAAAAGACCTGAGTTAACCCATCAGACCTGTGACTCGAATCGTGAGGCTAAGATGATCCCATACAAAGCGAATCAAAATAAATTATGAAGCATAATTCTCAATCAAATTTAATGTTGAAGGATGAAAATAAAAAAAATCAATTTAAAAAAGGATTAAAAAATTACCCAAGTCAATATGAGTTAATTAACCAAACATGTAACCTGAGTTATGAGATCAAGATAATATTATAGAAAACAAGTCGAAATAAATTATAAAATTTAATTCTCAATCAATAAAATATAAAATAATAAGATTAAAAAAAATCAATTAAAAAATAACTAAATCAACCAGGTTAATCCATAAAATTTGTAATTCAAATCATGATGAGGCTAGAATAATTTTATAAAATTAAATTAAAATAAATTATAAATTTCAGTAGTTAACCAATCAAATATTAAAAATTTAAATTTAAAATAACAGAAAAATACTATTTAAATAAGTAGCACTTTGTGAGAGGGTGCAACCATCGCCTCTTTTACTGTTTAATTAATTAATTAATTAATGATCTTCTAGCCAAAGTATAATCACTTGGACATCCAAAATTAAGAAAGACATCATTTCCTATCCGAAATATCTTCAAGGGATATCCGCATCCTACTTTGGTACAAACCTTACAAAATTAACATGCTCGGAGATGCTATTTATTCTTTGGCAGTAGATTTTTAGTTTTCAAGCCATTATTGACTTGTCGATGGTCTTTCGTTTTTTTTTTTTTAAAAAAAAAAAAACAGCATCCAAAGTGCTGAAGGATCCGGTAACTGAAAATATTGGAGTTTTGTTATCCGAAAGATATTCTCTTCGGTAAAACAAGAATTCGGAGTCTTTTTTTTTAAAAAAAAATTATTTTGGTTTTAATCCTAATTATATCATCGAATCAATTTTAATTTATCTCATGATGACTAAATAAGCCATTCATACTTCGATTGATTTATTCATAAAAAAAATATATTCTTGCAAGTTCAACCTCTACTTGATATAGCATTAGGAGCATACCCATATTTTAGGAATTATTGCACGCCGTGGATTGAATTAATATTTTTAACACAGAATAGAAAAAATATCTAAAATGTGTTTTATAATAAAAAAAACTAATCATGAACTCAAAATATAATATATGTTAAAAGATATTTTTTGTAAATATTGATATGATAATATATTAGTTGATATTTGTTTTTAAATATTAATATAATGACATATTAGATTGATCCAAGTTAGCTTGTTAAATTTTTAATTCAAGTTATGAGACTATGATAATTCTATAGAAAGAAAAATAAAACAAAAATTATGAAGGTAAATTCATAATCAATGTAACATTAAATAATAAAATTAAAAAAATACTAAATTTAAAAAAGGATAAAAAATTAATGATGTTAACCTGTCAAACCAAAAACTTAGGTCATGAGATTAGGATAACCACATGGAAAGTAAATAAAAATAATAATTACAAAGCTTAATTTCCAACCAACTCAATGTTGAAAATGAAATCGAAAAAAACAAATAATAATAATAATAATAAAAAGAACAGAAAAAAAACTCAAGTCAATTTGAGCTAGTCTGATAAATATGTGACTTGCATCATAAGACCATTATAACTTCATAAAAAATAAAAATAAAATCAATTTTTAACAAAACTAATATTGAAGGTTGAAATTGAAAAAAAAAAAAACTAAATCCATCAAACTGGGATAACTTCATAAATTTTTTTTAAAAAAATTATAAAGCTCAATTCTCAAACAACCCAATATTAAAGAATAAAATTAAAAATATAAATAAATAAATAAAAACAAAAGAAGATTGAGTTGTGAGGAGGGGGTGAAATTGAAAAAAAAAAGTTCAATTAAAAAATGACCTAAAATAAATAAAATCAACACGAGCTAACTTGTCAAATCCGCGAATCGGGTCATGAGATTATGATAACTCTATAGAAAAAAAATTTAAAAATATTATGAAGCCTAATAAAAAAAATATATCCAATTAAAAAAGGACCCAAGAAAATAAACAGAGTCAACTCGGGTAACTTGTTAAACCCACGCCCAAGTCATGACATTGAGATAATAAAAAGAAAAATAAGAAATAAAATCATGAAGCCTAATGTCTAGCTAACCTAATATTAAGGATAAAATAAATAAAAAAATCTATTAGAAAAGGCAACTTAAAAAAATAATATATATTGACCCGGGTTAACTTGTTAACACTGCAATTTGAGTTATAATATTGAGATAAATTCATAGAAAATAATTGAAAAACAAATCTCAATTTTAATAGATCTAATATTGAAGGTTGATATCGATTAACAAAAATTGAATGCATGAGATTGGTATATGACCTAACATAAAGGAAATAGAAAAAAATTATAAAGTATAATTCTTAAAATAATCTCATATTAAAGAATAAAAATAAAAATTGGTTTTAGTGTGAAATTAAAAAATAATAATAAACAAAGCCAAACATAAAACACAAAATATTAGTGTTTTGCTAATGTTAATAATAATATTAAGCCTCTAAACATAGCAAGAAAAAAGGTTTAGAAGTGAAAAGAAGTAACAGGGCTTAACCAAGGTTATCAATTTCGTTCCGTTTCATCCGGAATGACCGAAATATTCTATATCAATTCAAAAAACGGAACAAAACGGAACAAAATGGAACAAATTTTATCTCATTTTAAATCTCGGTCTGTTCCGGATTTTTCGGCTAAATTTCGCACGAAATGTTCCGGTTTCATTCCACATGTTTCGTTCCGCTTTTGAAAAGCCAATGAATCAAATTGAACCTTGCTCAATTTCATTAATTAAACCACCCGATTATAAAAAGCTCGTTTTCATTACTATTTTCAATAGCAATGATATTAATAATAATATTGAAAATTATTATTACTATTTTCATTAACAATGATATTAATTTTTTAAAATTAGATTTATCACTAATATATATGGTTTATATTCATGTTGTTTTTTTTTTTCATGTTTATACTTTGTAGAAATTTGAGCAAAACAAGGGATGCTTTAGATTCCATTAGTCACTTGATAACATTGACCTAACTTTATATTTAAATATTTTTGTTAAAATATTTTACTTTCATAATATTTTGATATTTTATTTAAATTGAATTACTTTAAGTTAAAGATCTATTTAATTTTGACTATTTAGAAATATTTTAAATTTTAAAATTATGTTTGTTTGACATTATGTTTGTATTGCATAGTTTATAATTAATTTATCTTGAATTTGAATTATGTTTGTTGAATATATATATGAACAATATAACCCCGAAACGACACACTGAAATACTTTAAAATTAAAATATTTCATTTTAATTGAAAAAATAAAATACATACCAAAACAAAATTGACAAGCTTGAGGTTAACAACTAGTCAACCCTGCAATGTTTTCCCATTCACTATCCTTGCACAGCACATGATTGTTTCTCCGAATATAAAATTTCCAGCCCTTCGGAATGCTAAATGGTTGCGAGTAACACAATGCAGAATTAGAGAGAGAGAGAGAAGAACATTAGGTAAGGTATACTGGAAAAGGACTTATCAAGATGATCAGGAAATTGGCCAGAGACGTGGAAAATAGCAAAATGACAGTAGGTGGCAATAGTCCCAAGCTACTCTATAAATCCAAGCTTGTTTCTGCTCATTTCCACACCACAAACAATATTACAATGAAGAACATGTTACTACCCCTCTCCTTCCTTCTCTTGGCTTCCACATTGCTCCCTGAAGCAGTTCGTGCTTCAGGGAATCCAGTGCTTGACGTTAAAGGCTTGGGGCTTCTCCCCGGAGTTCCATATTACATGATTTCAAGTGAATGGCCGATTGTTGGTGGTGTTGTCAGCTTGGGCAACGACATAAACGGTACGTGCCCACTCGATGTTATTCTGCTGGAAAACTTTTGCGTTACAGGTACACCAGTAACATTTTCGATTGCTAGTGGGAATCAGGAACTTTTTATCACAGATTCAACTGATGTATACATCAGTTTTGATAGCACCTCAAACTGCACTAACGAAACAATGGTGTGGATGCATGAGAGTATAAATGGTTCATCAACTGAGCTTCTGACAATTGGTGGAGTTGAAGGTGACGTCAACACCATATTCAGGATTGTTAACGTCGGAGGATCATTTGTTTCCAACTACAAGCTCGTTGCTTACAAGCTCTCTTCGTATGATCTAGCTCTTACTACTAGTGATGTTGGTGCTGTGTTCGACTTCACAACGGGGATTAGATACCTGGCTTTGACTGAACCGCCATTAATCGTTGGATTTGAAGTGGCTTACGATTATGATGGATTAAAAGCTGTTGTGTAATGCACTATATGTATCCATGTTGTGACCTTGGAATCCTTGTAATAATGTTACTGGGATTGAAAATAAACACGAGCTTGTCATTTATGGTTGCATCTGGTATTGATGAAAAATTGGAATATGTTCGTTGAAATCTAGCGAGTAGCTATTTAAGTTGCCACAGCAAGCACTCATGGAGTCACGGGACAAGTAAACTTGAGCGGAAAAGAGAAAAAAGTCTTGATCAAGTTTGAATGTTTGTTTCGAGCCCAACCTACGTTCAACAAAAATTACACTAAGTGCATGATCTAATTAAATATATCAATGTAGTTTTCATGTCTGAATGTTAACGGGATGTTTTTTTATATATTTATTGATCCAGCAATATTATTTATCCATACCGTCCATGTTTGTGAGTCTCACCCACCTCCATTATGGATGTATTTGAAAACGCGGTACAAATTATATTTCTTTAAATTTTTTAAAAAAATTATTTAAAATAATTTTTTATATATATATATTTTACATTATTTTAATATGTTGATGTCAAAAATAAATTTTTAAAAAATAAAAAAAAACTTATTTTAATATATTTTTAAATAAAAAATACTTTAAACCACAATCATTACTATAATTTTAAACACACCTTTATTACAAAAGCACGATATACTTTTGCGGTCTTCCAGATGATAACTAATTATATTAAACTAACACTTATACAACTAGGCTTGTAGAATATCTTGATAAAATTTAAAGATGATCGATAATTTAATAAAAATTTATAATTTTTTTGATCAATTCGATGACCCCACACTATTTAGATATATTTTAAAGCTGACTTCAACCGACAAACATTATTGCGAAGTTATTCACATAACCCAGCTATAGCATATCCACAATTTACTGATTAGAATTACTTGCATCAATGTCTTTAATTAAGTCGGTCTTTTTATATATTTTGAGGAAGTTTTCTATAATCAGGTAACAATAGAAATAATAAGTATGCGTTCATAAAAACTTTCTTATAGTTTTTCTATTGTAAGATTCAAACCCTAAATCATTATAAAGTTATTTGGATTTTTGGCACGTATGAAACTCACCTTCCACGATTCAATGAGGTTTGGTAAAATCAATGTATAAGTTCTTTTTATTGGACTAAAATGTGACTTTAATTTCAATGTTAAAATATCGATTCAACTTACCAACTAGTCCCAAGAAAATCTTGTAGTGAAATATTAATATCTCTTTCATCACTCATACCCGGCCAATTCACAGACATGTTACATTGAAATAGAATATAAAAGAGAAAACTGGGACTGAGACTAAGTGCTAACCGAGGATAAAAAAAAATATAATTAGAGTCAAGGTTGTTAAAATCACAAGTTAATTTTTAAAATTATATGATTTTACAAGTCAATACATATTTAACGTGCAAAATCACTTTAACAACTCAAAAATAAGTAAGATTATGTTAAAATCGAATAAAATCAGGTAAAAACGGATGAAATCGCGAGTTTATAATTATTTTTACTATTTTAACCAAAAAAAAATCATATACTACCGTATTCCTAAAATTTGTTGTTTATATGTCATTTCACCATTTATTTGACGCTAACCGCTCAATTTATCTTTCCAAGTGACCGTTCGGGCAAAACTTCAGAGACAATATGCTAGCTGTTTGCAACGCTTGCAATGAAGAAAAATGGGGGCGATTACCTTGCTCACCTTCTTACACCAAAACGAGCTAAAAAAAAAAACTCATAATCTCCAAAAATAAAATAGATTCAAAAAAATCCTGAGAAGTAGCTTAATTAATTAAGTCTCAAGACTATTAAAGGTTTATATAATCATTAATTTTAGGATCCGTAAAATTAATTGAGATACACGCAAACTGGTCGAATACTCATTCTAATAATAATAATAAAAAACAAGTTTAGAAAAAATAATTAAAAAAAAAAGAAGCAAGATACATCCTATGACCAACTCAGTATTGCTACACTGATAATATGGCAGCATTGGCCTACAATAATGAATTCTAGTATTATGGTAGAATTAAACACATTGATATTATATATAACTTGATTCATGGCGCGAAAAAAAAAAAAAAGACTTTCAACACATATTTATGAGTTACATGGACGGACCTCTTGACTAAGTTTATACCAGGGATGTATAATTAAAGCTCATATTAGAAAATTAGGAGTGCATAGACTTTAATCTATATATTTGTGATCATATATTTTGTTTTAGCTTTTACTTGGATGATTATTATTTTTATAAAGCATTTATTTCCATTATTTTGTTAAATGTTAAGAAATAATGATATTGATGTATATTTTTTTTCATTCAATTTGAATTCGAAGTAATTAATTATAGAAATCTAATTATAAAATTGATAAAAAAAGTACAACATATCCCATAGGTTTATTTATTGTTGCAAGGATGAAATGATGATTATTAAAATAAAGATCTTGTTTTTAAAATTATGTTTTTTTTAATTTAAAAAAATTATTTAAAATTATTTTATTATATTTTTAGATTGTTTTAGTAATCAACTGACATTAAAAATAATTTTAAAAAATAAAAAATAAATATTATTTTAATACATTCAAATAATAATTTTTTATTGTTAAAACTCAATTACTAACATACTTTTAAATACTACATTTAATTATTTTTATCTATCACAATTTCACCTTCTAATAAATTCAATCGCTTAAAACTCAAAAGAAATAAATTTGTGGAGGTATAAGAAAAGAAAACTTTTTAATTCACTTTTTTCTATGGATTTTATTATAAGTTTTTTTGTTTTTTTCATGTGCAGAATGATACATATGCTGATATTCAAGTCGTCTTAAGTTCTAACTACTAAAGCAGCAATGACCCGACAAGTCGTTCCTATATGCTACAGATCACCTTTCAGAGAAAAAAGAAAAAAAGGGGGCTCGGAGTCCAGCGACGAGTCGTTCTTATCAAATGTCGAAATACGTGTCGCTCTCTTCTCTCAGAGAAAATCAACATTTTCTTCAGTCTCCTCTCCATCTTCCTCCATTTCCGTTCAAACTTCACAGTCATAACAGAATTCAATTCCTAAGCCAAATTTCCTCTCTCTCTCTCTCTCTGACGTACACACACGCACTCAGTTTCTGTTTGTTTTCATTGAATTTGCGTGTAATTCTGTACTAGAAATCGAAAATGATGGCGGAGGATCTCGGCATCGAAGCGAAAGAAACCGCCGTGCGTGAGGTGGCGAAACTGTTACCGCTTCCAGAGCTTCTTCAATCTATTGCTTCTATCAAAGCCGATTACATCGCCCGCCAACAAGTAACTGCATTTCGATGAAATTCATCCTTTCTTTTTCAATTTTTTTATGGATCGTTTTTCAGTTAAATTGATATTACTTTTTTTTTTCGTTTTGTTAGGCTAATGATGCGCAACTTAGTACAATGGTAGCAGAGCAGGTAATCTTGTCATAGAATTACACATTTAATTAATTATTGCTTGTTGATTTTATATTGTTTCTATTTTGATGTATTAATTATTTTAAATAATGTAAAAATGAAGGTGGAACAAGCACAATCTGGATTGGAATCGTTGTCCTTGTCTCAGAAGACGATCAGTCAGCTACGAGAGAACTTCATTTCTATTGAAAAGTATGTCCTCATTTTGCTGATTCTTGTTTTGTTTTCTTTTTTAAAGGACAGATGCTTTTGCATTATTTTTTTTGGTTTGATTTAATAATTGATTTATTTGTGTGTTAGGTTATGTCAAGAATGTCAAACTTTGATTGAGAATCATGATCAGATAAAGCTACTTAGCAATGCAAGGAATAATCTTAATACTACGCTGAAGGTCGGTGCCACCTTTTCTCCTTTATGTTTCTTGTAGTTGTTGCTTGCAAGATTGTCAATTCTATTCTGTTCCTTCCAGCATGGCCGGCACATCTCATTCCAGTTTGAAAAATGGAACAAACCGGAATAGATTTCATCTTGCTTAGAATGTCGGCCCGTTACGTAAATTCCGCCCAAATTCTGGCTGGAACGCTCTGGTTCTGTTCTGGTCATTCTGTTTCAGCCAAATAATGTTTTATTTTTTTAAAAAAATATTGTCTGGTTTTACAGTATCAATAATATCTCTCAATCTGACCGTTGAATCCAACTGAAATTTTACGAGTCTTTTGACATATTGTTATATCTTAGATTAAAAGTTTAGGGTAATCGGAGTTTAGAAAGGCCTTGCGAGATTGACGTTGGCATTTTTGTAATTTTATTAAAATTCGTAATTTTGTTTCGAAAAGTTATTTTTGTGTGTCCTTTTTTTTTTAGATTGAATTTTTTTCAATTTCATAATTCAACAATAGGTTTATTGAGAATTGAGCTTCATAATTTGTTTTGATTTGCTTTATTTGGGGTTATTATGGTTTCATGACTCGGGTTGTGGATTTGAAAGGCTAGCCAATGTTAACCCGGGTCAATCTAATATGTTTTTATCTTAATATCTTTTTAAAAAATATGTCATCTTGAACTTTTTTGAGTCAATATATTTTTACTAGTCTTTCAGGTTGTCTTTGGATTCATCGAGTTGATCGGGTCAAATCGGTTTACCTCCCATTTTTTTACTTGTGTTTGAAATTTGAATTGCATAATTTCAAGTTAGTTTATCTTTGGATTTGAATTGAAATTATGTTTGATGAATTAATATTTTGAATTTTATATATATATAGCACAACCCCGAAACGACACCTTGAAATGCTCTAAAACCAAAACATACTGTTCCAATTGAAAAAATAGAACACTAACCGGAATGGAATTGACAACCTTGGTTGCTTGTGATTAGTGTGGCAAATGAGAGTGTTATCTTTAGTTGATTTGATAGTCATTCTCTTATAAGCTGTATGCTGTCTGTTCTGATGCCCAAGCTTTAGCTATTATGAATATTCTGAGTTTATTATTTTGCTCTGTGATTACCTTTTTCTTTACCTCTTGATTCAATGTAGGATGTTGAAGGTATGATGTCAATATCTGTTGAAGCAGCAGAGGCACGGGATTCATTGAGTGATGATAGAGAAATTGTTAATACTTATGAGGTAAAGCTGGATTCTTTATCTTGTCAAGTTCTAAGTAGAATATTTCTCATGTGTGTCTAGTTGTATCTTGGCTGATGACTTTTTGTTGTTAATTTCTCATAGAGGTTAACTGCACTTGATGGGAAGCGAAGGTTTGCATTAGCAGCTGCTGGATCTCACAAAGAGGAGGTTGGCAGATTAAGGTATGGATCTTCCCTTTCAAGTTAATTTTGATGTAGCACAACAAATTACTAATATTAAAGGGAAAATAAATAGCAATTTAAGTGTTGGCTCGGCTATGATTTCCTTTACATTTGATCGACGTGGTTGCATGGTGCTGATATAAATTACATGTAGTTATACATAATATTTAGAGTGTCAAAGAAATATCGTTTAACCCCTTGTGATGCCAGCCTTTGAATTGTACCAAGGAGACCAGAATTTGATGACAACCTCATTACCATTTCCCTAAAATAACTTTTTCCCAACAACTTTTCCTTGAACAAAAATGCTAATATTTGGCACTTTGGCTTTGCCTCAACCAAGAGGTTTTGTCTTGCCTGGTGGTAATTTTGATGCACTTGTGGTGCATCTCCATGTCTTGGAATTTCTTTTTTGCTACTTGTAAAGACAAATAGTTTGAGTTGAATTGTGCTGCAAAAGCTCGATGTCCTAGCAGCACAAATGGCCCAGAAATGTTTAAGATGAAAATGAAAGATATGGATGACGGTAAAGATGGAGGCAGAACCTTTATAGTTGACATATTTCTTCTCTCTATTTTTGTGCATGATTTTTGTAGCTTGAGGTTCAATGACTTTGTCATGTTTTATGTGCAATGGCCAGAGAATATTTTGAAGATGTAGATCAGACATGGGAAACCTTTGAAAAGACTTTATGGGGACACGTTTCCAACTTCTTTAAGCTTTCTAAAGAAAGGTATACTCTTTATTTTCTATCAAAGTGTGTGATAATGTGCATATGAATACTTTTCCTAATTCTTGGGGCCACATTGTGACAAGGCTCTTACCGATGTTCTCTCTGTCATTCTACCTGCATAAATTGTATGCTTAATGTGAGAAATCAATCAAAACAGTGGTGTAAATGTTTTATGGGAGGTGTTAGTGATTAGTGTGCCTTCTGATTATTATTTTGCAAAAGCAACCCTTAACAACCTTTTCTCCCAAGAGAAAGAAACACCACCCCAACAATCAACTAGGAGCATTGAGGTTGTTTTGAAGTAAGTTATGTCATTTTCTAAGAAAATGCCTCATTCCTTGATGGAAGCCTTTTGCTCATCGGGTTGAAACATGTTAACTAAAGCCACTCCCCATTAGTAGAGTAGAGGTCTCAGTTCAATATGGGATCTGGTCTTGGGGAAGGGAATTTGCCACCAAAAGTCTCCAAAGAACCAAAACTGAAAATGTTATCTATGGCAAATGGAACCCATTCTCCTGATATTACCACATTGTCTATTTATAGGCATTTGGTCTCAAAAAGCAACCTCAAAGGGCTAAAATTACAAAAGCTAGCGTTATGTAGTTGATTCTATTGGTACGAGAAGCAAATGTCATTTTGCCTGCTCATTAACAAATGTCAAAATGTTTGTTGAGTAGACAGACATATGCATAAGAGAGAACTGAGAAACTGGGGCTGAAATTCTTTTACTCGATTCCCGAGCTTCATGGTATCCTGGAAATGTCAAAATGTTTGTTGATTAGACAGACATGTGCATAAGAGGGAACTGAGTAACTGGGGCTGAAATTCTTTTTTCTCAATTCCCGAGCTTTGTGGTATGCTGGAAATATGAAGCCCAACAATTTTTCTTGTGAATGTATTTAGATTTTTTGTACAATAAAATGCACCAATTATAATTTTCAATCATTAGTTCTACTACTCTGTGCAATAGTAACACAGTATATATATTCTTTATCAACCTTGTGATTCTTTTTTCCATGCTTAACTCTAATAACTGTGCTTTTGCTTTCTACTTTGGCAGCCCACAAACACTGGTTCGTGCTTTAAGGTACTTTTCTGACAAGCCTTCCAGGCTTCTCTCTTTTGTACTTAGGCTGCTGCATATCCTCAAAATGTTCTCGCTTTCATGTTGTTAAAGTAGTACTCATCTATTAGTGTCATAATAATAGTTACTAGTTGAAGGTTCCAATGATTATATGAGGTTTGTCTCATGTGAGATGATGATAGGAGATCTAGGTAATTAGAGATAGCATTCTGTTTTAACCATTCTGTTTGTAACAGAATCCTTGCTATGATAAAAGAGTCCTTTTTGTCTGCTCTAATGCGACTAGCATGATAAAGAGAGACATCATACTGTTAGTACTTCAGTTATGGTTTGATTTGTCATTTGATTCAACAAATGATGGTAAAAATATAAAAAGCAAAAGATCATATCCAGCATGTTGAAAATTTATGACATGCACTTTTGTCTTAATTCACTATAGACCTGAAACGCTACTTTATCCCTTTTCCCCTCTCTAGGGTTGTGGAAATGCAAGAAATTCTTGATGAACAAGTTGCTGAGGAGGCAGCTGAGGCTGAGGGAGGTGGTGCAATGGCAACAGTTGCAAATCCTCGCAGATCTGCCAAGTAACTGGAGTCTTACCTATTTGTGTCTTTATTTCACTCGAACTCTGAATTACGTTTTTCATCAGTGATTTTGTATCCATTTTGTCTATTGCCATTTCATGCTTCATTGCACCTTTAATCCACAAAGGGAAAATCACTAACAGAAAGTTTACTTGTGGATCACAGAAAATCTACCACCACAGCAGTTTCTTCCAAAAACCCCATGCAACAGAAGTTGAAGATTCAGGGTAAAAGGTTTAAGGATAAATGTTACGAGAGTATAAGTAAGGCAGTTGAAGGACGGTTTAACAAGCTACTGACAGAGGTGTGCATCTTTTGATTAATCTTCTACTCAATATAAATATTTGCTTTTGGTGTTTTATATTATTGATAATGGTATTTGTTCATCAGCTTGTATTTGAAGACCTCAAAGCCGCCTTAGAAGAAGCACGAACAGTACGTACACTATTTACTTTTCCCTGGTCTTCGAGATTTGATATTTATACACTGTAACTTTTTATCTAAGTTCCATGATTTTCATTTGGTACATGAAGGTCATGACTAAATAGTCATGAGATGGTTTTGGAGATATCAAAAAGCTCTTATATGAAATTTGAAAAAATCTGAACTGGGGAAAGGATTGGTTCCCATCACAGCAGTTTGTCTGTGTGGGCGAGCATGTGCATGTGATTGCCTTTGTTCTTCTGGTTGTGCATGTTTCCACCATTATGCTGGGAGTTGATAAATTGTTTATTTTATTTGAAAGAGAAATCAAACATAGTTTCTTGCCTTTTAGGATTTCATGTTTGCCATATTGTTTACTTGTTTTAATGTGCTTATGTGGCTGTTTTTAGCATTGCTTTGCTTGTAAACGAATTTTAGTTTATAATCTATCAGGAAGCTGTCAATGCTGAAACATTCATAATCGATCAATGATTTTCCTTATGTTGCGTTTTCATTTTCTTTTTGACTTTTAGATTGGTGAAGAGCTTGGTGATATTTATGACTATGTGGCCCCATGTTTTCCCCCACGGTAAGTTATACAGGGCTTTTGTTCAGGATTTATTTTATTATATTTGTGATATTAGGGTTACTTAATTAATCTAGGGTCATGTGATTACCATGCGACTTTATACAGTATTTCCTAAGTAGTTCTACTTGAGGACTAGGACTAGGAATCCTTTTTTTCCTACAAGGGTATGGTGCTTAAACTATTATAGATAGACTGCTAGGTTATTCAGAAAAGTAGTTCTTTGTTATTTTATCAATATATTCAGATTCTAGAGGTTTCTTGTGAACCCTAAATTCTATTATCTTGTTCTAACTTCAATTTTATCCTACTTTTAGCCATTATTCTGCTGTAATTTCTGTTTTCTACTGCTTCACTCTTCCCACACTACGTCAAATTGGTACCAAAGCAAATGATCCTCAAAATTGTGTTGGGGTTTCAATCCTTTGACCATTGTCGGAGGTATTAGAGGATGTAGGTGGAGAAATCAAGATCGGCAAACAATGTTGTTTTAAGGTTTCCCTTAACAAAACAAATAAACTTTAAGAAGAGTAGAAGGAAGAGAGAATGAGAAGAATTAGAGAGAAAATGCAATTCTACATCAAACTGTAATTTTCTTATTGCCTGCCTCAAGCTTCTGTACAAATTTCTTCTGTACAAGGATTGAACTTCTAACTAACTTGCAACCAACTGCTAACTAACTGATTACTGACTGACTGACTGACTAATTAACTAACTTTAGCCACATGTAATCAATTGGTTCTGCTGCAAAGTTAGTTACAATGACAGTTGCCATCTCTGCTAATGCACTTCTGCTAAACATTCTCTTCTGGCTTGACAATCTCTGATCTTGCTTGTTGCCCATGCTAATAATCACTCATATCACTAGAACTCGTAACATATTGGTTGAGATAAGTTGTATAATTGAACATTTGTTACGTGCTATTGACGCTTGCAACAAAAGGAACTAGGGGGACCCTGAATGGAGATTTCAAGCTTGGTGCTATTTTCTCTTAGTGTATTATGCTCCAATAGTCTCCCTAAATGACACATTCATTTGCTAGCTATTAGTAACAATTATATGTGAAAAAGGTTGCTTGTAAGATTCCTTTTGGTTGTAATCTGGTCCTTTGAGTCAGCTTAAGTTTTGATTGGATGGCCTAATTTGGAAGTTATGTCTTTATTGGAGAGTATGATGACTTAGATCACACACCTCATTAACTGGTAATGTGTAAATTTTCTTGATTGACATTAGCACGTCTAAGAAACTGCTTTGCCTTGGACTCTGAAGAGTTTTTTATTGCATTAATGCATACTACTATTTTTTGCCTAGAAACCTTCTCTGGAGCAGAGCATCATCTTCTTGAAATAGGTTGGTCTAGGGGTTTTCTTTGGTATATTAAGTTGATCTTTGATGTTTTGCAGATATGAAATATTCCAACTCATGGTAAACCTTTATACAGAGAGGTTTACTCAGATGCTCAGATTGTTGAGCAACAGGGCAAATGAGTTATCAAATATAGAGATTTTAAAGGTATTCACCTGGTTGATAATGTGTTTGAAACAACTCATTTCGTACTTGTAAGAGCACGATATTGGAGGATGACCATTCTCCTGCTGTGCAGTGCTTCATAACTTCCTAATATAATACTATGTTCTACTATGGGGAAAAAGACTTTCTTTTCCCCGGCTCTCATTTGTTTTCACATTAGGGTAACATTTGATGATTTCTTTCATGTAGATTGAGTGGTGTGTAATTTTGATTGCTTACAACTAGGTAACTGGTTGGGTAGTTGAATATCAAGATAATTTGGTTGGACTTGGTGTTGATGAGTCACTTGCTCAAGTTTGTTCTGAGAGTGGAGCCATGGATCCCCTCATGAATTCATATGTTGAGAGAATGCAAGCTACAACAAGGGTAATTATATGATATCCCATAGCTCTGCAATGCTATTATGTATGGAATATGTTTATTATTCGGCTTTCACCTTTTCTATTTCTCATAGCTGTTGGTTTTGCTCACGCTTTTGTAGAAATGGTACTTGAATATCCTAGAAGCTGATAAGGTACAGCCACCAAAGAAAACAGATGATGGAAAGCTATATACTCCAGCTGCTGTTGATCTGTTTAGGATCCTTGGGGAGCAAGTTCAGATTGTTAGGGATAATAGCACAGATGTCATGCTATATAGGATCTCGTTGGCTATAATTCAGGCAAGTGTAGATAAATTCTTCTGAAATAAGCAACATTTTTGTTTAATTTAAGTGTAAAAATTGGAAGAGAGTTTGACTGTATTTTGAAGAACATGGTAATACATGGAACAACCATGTTCACTTTAATCACTTTTTAGCTTGTTGTACCTGACCCTTTCTTCTTTGCCTTGATAATTGGATGACTCCTGGCATCATAAGGATGACTGTTTTTATTGTAATTCTGTGCAGTAGCATCTAGTTGAGGGTGTTATTTATGCTTCATGCTAGCAGTGCTTAAGTCTGTCTTCCGTCTTTAGTTTCTGACCATGTGCTTGGTGTTCTTTTCTGTTTCTAATGATTAAATTTCTTTCAATTGTGTTTTATAGGTGATGATAGATTTTCAAGCTGCTGAAAGGAAGAGGCTTGAGGAACCTGCTTCAGAAATTGGTCTGGAACCTTTATGCGCAATGGTTTGTGTACTTTTGTATATGCGTTTTATGCAAGTAATCTATCATGTTTGGGTGTTAAATTCTATTTTGTTAGCCACTTGTTTTTTCTATGAAAATAACAAACAGATAAATAACAATCTGCGCTGCTATGACCTTGCAATGGAGTTGAGTAACAGCACCATGGAAGCCCTACCACAAAACTATGCTGAGCAGGTTACTTATATGATTACTTTTATTTGCTTCTGTTTCAATTCATCAGTTTTTCTTATAGTTAAAATGATCACAGTGCTGATGGAAACAACTTGTTTGTCTGAGGTTGGGAAAATTGGAAAGAAGTTAAAAACTTAATGGGAATAAAGGAGAGGTTGGAGGGAAGGACTACCTTCTCTTCTGTTGCTGGGGTAATGAAAGGAAGGACTAAATATTTTTTTTTTCTGACAAAAGGAACGTGTATTGCATAAAAAATTATTTCTTCAGAAAGGGAAAATATAGAAAAGATTAAAAGATTCTCTGTTCCTCTAAACCTGTCCATTTTATAGTGAGTGAAATTGACAGGTCTAGGAGGAAGCAGCATCCCATATTCTTCTTGTTCCTTCCTCTCTAATCAAAGGAGGGAAGCTTTCCTTCCTGCCTTTTTCCTTGCCCGAGCTTTAATTGATTAGTTTGTTGCATGCAATCTTTTCATGTTCATATTACCTACTCTGTGAGTCATGGCTGAAGGTCTGAGAGAAAGTCATTCTAACCTAAGTGATTTACCTGTTACTTCATGAACCTGGCTAGGCATGCCAACTTCCAGAAAAGAAAAGGCAACAGTGGTTGTGAAAGGTACCCTGATAAAGATGTAACTGTTCTTTGTAACGGCTTGCCTATTTTTACTTCCACTTCAGGATAGCTTCTACGAGTTTTCTTGTATTGGGGTGGATTTTTTTGTTTCATTTTTCCTGTTTCCCTTTTCACTCTGGTCAGTATGAGTGTGTTTGTGTGCACCAATGTGTAGACTGCAGCAAATAAACACCTACTAATCACAGCGTTATATTCAATGCTGCTTAAAGAAATTGGTTTTTGCATTATTGTGATCCCACTTTAATAGGTAATTATATATATATATATATATATATATATATATATATATATATATATATCATAAGTTAAATGTCTCAAATCTTTGCCAAGATTTTCAGTTGCATTACTTTATGATATGCTTCAGAACCACTATGCTAATTGCATAGTTGAAATACAATATGTAGCACTTTTTTTTTTTTGCCATATGAAATCCATTATCCTTGTCACTTTTACAGGTTAACTTTGAAGATACTTGCAAAGGTTTCCTAGAGGTTGCAAAGGTATAAACAAATAACGACAGTGGTTCTGCCTTTCTCTCTGCCTCTTTTGTTATATTCCAGTATCCTTCAAACCTCTTATTGACCATGTATGATATCTTATTTCATATGTAATCCAAGCTATATCTCCATTATATGTTATGGTTTGATGAAATCAAGCACAGATCTACCTAATCTATACATCCTTTACTTTTCTGAACTTTGGCTTTGCCTGTTTCAAGTGTTCAGCTTGAAGCAGAAATCCTTCATCGATTAATTAGTTATTGTTTGTAATTTTTTTTTTATAGATAAAAGTCTTCTGGGTGATGAGTGATCTTTTGTGTGCTTGTTGATATGGATTTGTAAACAGTAGGGATGGAAAGTTTAGAACTTCTGTGCATTGATGAAGAATGTACAACGGTAATAATGGGAAGTCATTTTATTCTTTTAATTGATTGTACTTCCTTTGGTAACATCTACACTGTTGCAGATAGGATAACGATCAATTAGAGGAAACCTGAATTGTGTATGCACTTGTGTTCATGCTTTTTGTTGTGATGGCTGCTAAGTTCCAACAGCATCGTCTAGCATGGTGTTTGTTCACTGCAAATGCTATTTTCTTCCACAATCCTGATGTTTGTATTGCTATAGCTAGTGGCCTTGCTTAGCATACATTAGCATTTTTATTGGCATTCCTGCACAAATATGATATCATTAAATAAATGTTTAATCTATCTGCTGATGGCAGGAAGCTGTACATCAAACTGTTAGGGTTATCTTTGAAGATCCTGGTGTGCAGGAGTTAATTGTCAAGCTTTATCATAAAGGTAAAGTAATATTCATCTTTACCATGATCTATAATGTTATCTTGATTAACTCTTAACATGTCATTTGTGCTATCTGTGTTAAATAATTTGTACCAAGCTGACAAAATTCAAGTGCATACTAACAGGCCAATGCAATCACTATATACAATCACTGTGATGTGGGCCTGCATAATAGCTTTTCACGACTATGTATTTTAGAAGGAAATATAGAGTTTAATTTTAACATTTTAGTTGCCTCATGTTTCTTACTCTCATTAAGACTGCCATATTCTATATGTTTGGATGCCTATAATTAAACAATTTATGCAGACATACAATTTTAATGTTAAATTATTGATGCTGCCCCAATGAAAGAATCCATTTCATTAGGGCATGATGCTACCCTGGGAGTACACTGCAAATAGAGAAAATATCTCTACCGAAAGAATCTACTTGTGAAAAATAAAATGTGCCTGTCTTGAAATGTTAGTGAAATGTTTTAAGTTTAACTACTGAAAGAGCTTATGTTGATTTTCATAGAATATTTTTCAGATTGTTGAAAGATATTGATTCAATTAATTTTCTTAATGCATTTGATCTATCAAATATTACCTCTAAGCATTTACCTTATGTTTCAGAGTGGTCTGAAGGACAGGTCACGGAGTACCTAGTTGCTACATTTGGTGATTATTTTACAGATGTAAAGATGTAAGTTTGCTCTTTTGTCAGTGTTTCTTCTTCTGAGTTCTGCCTTTTGGGTTACATCCTGTGGGATGCATTGCACTATAGGTACAAGTGATGCTTAGGTACATTATAGCAAATTAACTTCATGGATCCCACATACAAGTCATTTTAGTTCATGCTGTATTGCAGCTAAAGGTACATTATAAGCTTCATTTGTTTGTTGTAGGGGCTTCTCAGGTAAACATTTTCTTTTTACTACACATTTCTGGGGGAAAGATTCATGATTTTTCTAAGGGAAGCCCCAACTTCTATAGCCAAGGCCACTTAATTACATGGCAAATTGAATTTTGAATGCAGCCTGGGATCAGAAGCTTGGGTTTCAGCCTGCTATTGTTAGGGGAAGGGTTAGAGGAATATCACAGGGTTTCAGCCCGCTACCATTTCTTATTTGTTTAGAGAGATTCTGGGAAAATTTTGAAGGACTTTGCACTAACACATTAGCTATACCCATGTGATTAGGTTATTGAAATTAGGTTTTCCTCCTAGTCTGGAAGTTGTTGTCTCAACATCTAAGACATCAATTGGTGTGTACATTAGTTTATCTACTGGAAATTACATATTTTCTTGCACACACATGCATCGTTATTGTTCTTGTATCTGTAGGTTAAACAAGAAAAGTTGTTCTTATTTGTTTTCTTTTTGGTACCTCAGGTATATTGAAGAAAGATCATTTAGGAGGTTCGTTGAAGCTTGTCTTGAGGAAACAATGGTGGTTTACGTTGATCACCTTCTGACTCAGGTTTTATTTCAAATATAAAGTTGAACCTTCTATTTTCTTGGAAGATACGCCTGCATGTATGCACCCGTGTCTCTTTCAATTTTAAATTTACTTAATCTTTAATTTGTTGTGATTATTGCAGAGAAACTACATAAAGGAAGAGACAATAGAACGGATGAGGCTAGATGAAGAGGTTATTATGGACTTCTTCAGGGAGTATATCACAGTGTCTGTAAGTGGCTGTTCCCTGTAGAAACTTGTTTGAATTATTCTATGTTTAGTATATTCGCAAGTAATTCTGTGGAGATAAACAGTTCTTGTATCATCTTTTTGTTCTTTATTAATATGTGATCAACTGACCTTTGCTTCAGAAAGTAGAAAGTAGAGTCCGGATACTGAGTGATTTGAGAGAACTTGCTTCAGCAGAGAGTCTGGATTCCTTCACACTCATCTATACAAATATTCTCGAACATCAACCCGACTGCCCAGTAAGTGTCACTTAATATTTCTTCTTTTGAGTGATGATACTGTTCCGATAATTACTCTTCTTATACTGGATCCATTGTGCACGAGTAGATCACCAGTTGTCAATTATGTTAGGCTAGGGCAAATTAATGGGTTAGACCTGAGTGATTTCTTTCAATTCAAGTTATATATTCCATGAAAAAAAGTGCACTCTGTATTTGTACGTGTGAAGATTGTCCAAGGTTTCTGCCTCTGATCAACCTGGTATCTGATTTGTGTATTGTGCTCGTGAATTGCAGCCTGAAGTTGTTGAAAAGCTTGTTGGACTGCGAGAAGGCATACCACGGAAGGATGCGAAAGAGGTACATGCAAACCTATTACATAAATCTGATGTGTAAAAGACACTTGCAAACCTCAAATGCTTCTAATGTGATGAATCAACGATCCGACCCGAACCATATATTTCTCGTCGGAACCGCATGTGTTGCCTGTTCTTCTTTATCAGCAACAGCGGGGGGAGGGGGGGGGGCGCTTCACAGGGTTTAAACAAGAGCAATGGGATAGCTGCAGTTGCACCATATAGCATGTTAGGACTCGGGAAGATTTCTGAATCTATTCTCATATCATTCCTTTCACAGGTTATGCAAGAGTGCAAAGAGATATATGAGAATTCACTTGTTGATGGAAACCCCGCAAAGGCTGGTTTTCTTTTTCCGAAGGTGAAGTGTTTGACAGCTTCCAAAGGATCTCTCTGGCGAAAGCTCACTTAGGTCAAGTGCCGTCATGGACGCAGAAAAAAAGAAGAAGGAAGCTGCTGTAAAGTCAATCATTTGTAATCGTCCATTGTAATGACCTGGTGTCTTCATTTTTATTGATGATGACAAATTTTGACCGTGTATATCCGTCTCCTAAATGTATACTAGCTGCTTGATCTACGTGATGTTGTGTTGGGTATATAGATTATTTTAATATGTTTTTTTTATATGAAGAAATTTAAAATATAAATCAAAAGGTTTATAAAAATATCTAATTAAATAAATATCTAATTATTTATATAAATAAATATAAAATTACTAATAATAAATAAGAGACTAAAAAAGAGATAATATAAATTAAGATATTTGATTTCACAAAATAAGATATATATTTGTTTGTATTTGCTAAAATAGAATCACATTTGAATAAAATAAAAGAAAAAATATGTTTTTATGTAAGCTGAAGTTCATCTATATAAATTAAAATAAAAATCTTCAAAAATTAAATATAAACAAAAAATTTTAAGAAAAAAAAATTTATTTAAAAAAGACTTGCAAAACCAATTATTTAGACCCTGATAGAGAATAAATTGAAGATAATTAAAAAATTAATTTAAAAAAATAATATATAATGATAAAATTATAAAAAAAATGAGAAAAAAAGATGTTGAATTGCATAAACTTTTCAAACTTGTTTTACTTGTTATTAGATCGAAAGCATGACAAATAAAAAAACTACGAAGTTTATTCCCAAACAAATCAAACACCAAAGGATAAAAATTAAAAAAAATCAATCATATAAAAAATTGTTATTAAAAGAATGAGAATGAAAATTGAAATAAAAAATAAATTAAATGGCATACAAAATTAAATTGGAGGGTTAAATTTAAAAAAAAACTTTAACAAAAAAAAAATCAAAAGAATGAGGGTTAAATTGAAAACAATTAAGCAACATAAACTTTGATTGAAGGATAAAATTAAAAACTAACAAAATTTTAACAAAAGAGCCAAGGAAAAAAATCAGAAATCAAAAGAATAACGATCAAGTTAAAAAAAAAATAATAAATTGTAATTTAAGGACTAAATTGAAAACATAAAAAACTTTTATAAAAAACCTAAGGACGAAAAAAAAACAATAAAAAACATAGGGATTGAAATTGAAAAACCTAAAGAAAAGAAGAAAGAATTTTTATACATTTATTTTTTCTAAAAAAAAGAAAAGAAAAAAAGGACAAAAACGATTATTAGCGACAAACCGTCTATCAACTACTGCCATTTGTTACCTTATAAGAAAGAGAACACGGTGGAAGGGCAGGTTTGGCCATCGATAGTGTTGTATGCACCATTTAAAGAGCACGAATGACACTCACACATTGTCACGTCTTCATCACCCTTCAACATTTTTTTTAAATAAAAAAATATTTTTTTCAAATGAAAATTATCAAAATACCCTCCATGAACATCAAAATTTCACACAAAAAAAATTGTGGAAGGACACAAATGCCCCAGATTTATGCCTTGATTTTTGTTTTTTTTCTGAAGGCAAAAGCATATTTTTGTTGTAGCTAATAAGTAAAAAAACAAAAAAGTTTTTGGTCACCTGTTTTAATTTATTTTTTTTACCTGAGAGTTAAATAAGTATTTTGATATTTTTAAAGTTTTTAAAAAGATAAAATAACTCTGGATGAACAACTGTTGATTTCAGGGGTTAAAACATATTTTTACTGTGTAAATTTTTTTGAAAGACTAACATACCCCTTGAATAATCTTTTAATGTCCAATGGATCTTTAGAAAAGACTAAATTACCCTTATACAAAGCCTCTCATTTTTTCCATAAAATGGAAAATAGTAATTTAACTATAGTAATAAATTATGTCTATAGCTGCAACGAAACTTGCACGCCCTATCCCTACAAGATTTTGTTAATATTTATGTAACTTTTTTGTTTCCGATTTCATGAACTGCAAGCTACAAACTCAACCACTTTGTATTCTGCCATAATCAAGTAGGGGTGAGGAGGTATCAACAACTCCACCAGGGTAGGTAAAGAAAACTGGAGAAAAAATTTCAGCTTTCCCTATGCTTGCTGTTGGAAGTTCCAGTTAATCACCATTGATGTGATGGACGTCTTGCCATTACTTTGCACACATGCAGCAAGCTTGATTCATAGATTGTTTATAAAAAAAACATTTTGGATTTCTTAAAAAAGTGAGATAGAGATCGCTAGATGCCAACAGGTAGCAAATGCCTCGTGGATGCCATTGATTTTTGCGTTTTGTTCACACTAGTCGTGTCATTAGCGAGGATTTTAAGGAGGCAAAACCCTACAAACAGCCATTAGAGAAACAAGATATCATGAACATGTCCATTACTTTACTCTTTGATGAGCTATGCATCTTACCTGCCCCTCTTGACTAATATGAAAATATTGATAAATTAACATGAAAACGACTTCTAATTAAGTTATTATGGCTCTACCAATCTAGTGAGGGATCAAGAGTGGATAATTTAACCGGCAAAGGCCACCTTGATTATGCAACTTAATTTGCATATAAATCGACTCCCCCTCTTTTCCCTCCTCCCATAGCCAGCTCAACCTGTAATAGCATAAAAAAGAATGGAAAACTTCCCTCCATTGCTTTACAGAAACCCCAAAAGAAGCTCTAGGCAATCAAGTAGATACCTTGGAGTAAGGAGAAGACCATGGGGGAGATATGCTGCAGAAATTCGCAATCCATATACTAAAGAGAGGCATTGGCTAGGCACGTTTGACACTGCTGAGGAAGCTGCTATAGCATATGATCTATCCTCCATCTCTTTTAGTGGCATTGAAAGAGCTCGAACCAACTTCTACTTCCCTTTCTTCGCGCATCCCTCTCCTTCACAAGAGGCGCCTCCACCTCCACTGCCACCGCCTGAGATGGAGAAGGGTGATCAGCTTGGTATGGAGGACATAGGTACCACACAAGATGACGAGTCTATTGTTATTGCTTCTATCTTGCAAAGCTTTTGCCAGTCCACTAGTTATTCTTTCCATCCACAAATTTAGAATTGTTTCCTGCTAATTAACTAGTTCCTTCCATAAAGATGGTTATAACGCTCATGAAATCCTTTTGAAAGTCGGGAATGGAAAGCAGAGAATTTCAACAATGAGCATGTTTTATTCTCGTTTCCTTTTGCTTTACAAGTTAATATTATAGTTATTCGGGGGGCAAAAAAAAAACAATTAGAGTTTATATCATACAAAATTTTATTTTTTAAAAAGGGTAATTTTCTTTTCTAAATTCTGAGTTTGAATTTTAGGTACAAAGTGAAGTGAGCCAACACAGAGGGACGCTTTTAAGATTGTTGGGAGAGGAGACTCATCGAGTCTCAATTGAAACTCAAACTAGCTGAAAAATATTCTTTATCAGAAAAAACTTGGTCGAAGTCAAAGTTAGCAAACTTGGTCCGGTTTAAAGCTTGAGTAATTCAATCAATCTAAAATATTTTTATTTCAAGATTTTTAAATGAAAAATCAAAAGCTATTGCTTTGATTAAAAAAAATAAGTTTTAATTGTGTCATCAATTTAAATCTAATTTAATTTGAAACTCGATCCAAATTAAATAATAAATTAACGAGTTACTAAGTTGGTCTGCTAGCCTATGCTGAGTTTAATAATTCTAATAGAAGTTAGAGATTTTTTAAACAAATATCAAACATTTGATAAGAGCAATTCTTGATAATAGATAGATTTTTAGCAATACTGAGGAAGTCATGACAAATTCTGGCGACACGCAATGTTTCAGAAGGCAATTATAAAGCTCCCTTGCGGAAAAATGAAAAGGCTTCTGGCTTCTGCTTCTGCTTCTGCTAGGTTACTCCATAATTCCATCAGTAAATATTGCAAATTGCATGCGATTTTCCAAGACAACGCTATTTCTTTCTGCGTAGGATCTATCTCTTTAATTTTTCAGAGAAGAGCACTTTTAAGTTTTAACAATATGAACTTTGTCTTTTGCAACCACGAACGAATGTAAATACCTCAGAGCAACTTTATCATGGATGAAGCTAAGATACCATTCAATGGAGCACATGTCATCTTATAAAATATCCAATGACACAACTCAAAATTGAAACCTCAGGCTCAATTATTTTTTTACGAACAATCTGAACTAACTTCTTTAGGCAGTAATACTAATTTTAAATTGATAAAGATTAGTTGTTGGAGTTAAAGGAGATGAATGTTGCTTCGTATGTACTCGATAGATGATTAGCGTTTTGTCATGATTAGACTTGTATTTTTTAATTAAAAAAAAACAATATTTAAGCATTATTAGCATGTTTATAAAAAAACTCATGACTTGAATTATATATCCTATATTGGATTAAATAAGATGGTTAGATTTAATTATATGATGAAAGAAAACGTTAATAAATGGACCAAATTTAAAAAGAAAAGGTGATTATGTTGACTTCCCAAAATAAAAATTATAAAGCTCAATTTTAAAACAAACAAATATTAAATAATAAAATTAAAGAAAAATAACAAAAAAAACATCTAGAATCAATCCAAGTTAGCATGGCAAACTCAGCTAATCTTACTTTTAAAAAAATAACAATGTTCAATTCCCAATAATCCAAATATAAAAGGATGAAAGTAGAAAAAATCAGTTAATAAAAACAACTCTAAAAAAATAAAACATTAGCAAACTCGGTAAAGGTAAGGTCGCCAAACCTCTCAAGAAAAATCATGCAAAAGAGATAACCTAACAAAAGACAAAATAATAAAAAGTATAAAGCTCAATTTTTAAAAAAAAAAAAAAAACAAACAAAATGTTGATGGGTGGAGCAGAGAAAATATTCAATGTTAAAATAACTACCTGAAAAGAAAAATTAAAACTAACTTGGGCAAACCCACCGGACATGTGACGTAAATCATGATATTACGATAACCTCATAGAAAAAAAAAAAAAACAAAGCTCAATCTTCAATAAAACCAATGTTGAAGGATGAAATCGAAAAAACAAATCAATAAATAAAAAAAAGAGTGATGTCAATCCAAGTTAATATCTCATACATGTGACACAGGCTATAAGACTAGGATCAACATGCCAAAAACAAATAGCAAAAACTTAACTCTCAACTAACTTAATATTGAAAGATAAAATTAAAAAAAATAAATCAATTCTAAAGTATAAAAAATAACAATTAAAAATATACAAACTAAACTTGACATAAAAATAACACGAAACGAAACAAAATGCTGACGTGTAAAATTAAAAAAAAAACATCAATTAAAAAAAGGGCATAACATTTCTTTAAGTTTTAAATTCATTCCATGAAACTCTAATTATTGTAAATCAATTGACATTTGTTTCACAAAACTAAGATTTAATTGAGGGGCATAACATTTTCTTGATACTTGAGATCCTCGTACAAATAAAAGAAAAAAAATTAATGAGACCAATTACAAATTAAAGCAATGTTTAAGGATCAAATTGTAAGACAAAGAAATTGAGAGATCTATATATTAAAAAAATATATATTTTTAAAAATAATTATTACTGCATTTCTAAATACTCTCTAATTAAAAATATTATTTTTTTTCACCTAAAATTATTTTTTTAAAACTTGGATAAACTCGAGATTAAATCCAGACTAATCGATCTAGTTTATTTCATAAAAAAAAATAACTTGTATGATCTATTTAAAAACCTAGATTAAAAACCGAGTAAAACCTAACATGTTTTGATCATCTGAAAAAAATAAGGTTGGGTTGAGTTTAAAAACTCTGCCCAAAATAGAAACAAGTCCTTATCTCAAGCCTTCCATTGTAACCCTTTGCTAACCTAAAATTAAAACCCCTAAATAAGAACTTAAGCATATATGATACTCGTATAGTGAAAATGGTATTAGATTTAAGATTTACAGACCTTTCCATATGGCAGCCACAAATCCTCGCCGCCCTAGTGAGAGAGAAAGACACAATCCTAAGGGCGCACAATAAATACTACTTGTCCTGTCATCTACAGTGAAGATGTTTTATTGGACTTCAGCGAAGCTAATTTGGTATTTTGGTGTGACCGTCAGATTTCTGAGCTTGATATGTTGAATTAGGATGCGGTAGAATTAATCTGCCCCCCTCCCCCGCTGCTTACTGGTGGAGTCCGCCTCCCAAGAGCAGTTACTGCTGCATCTGTAGAAGGATCTTCCTATAAGCACATAGCAAATCAAACAAAACATTGATCAGTATATAATACTGTCGTCGAACTAATAATCATGAGTCCGTATCTAGAAATGGAAGATTATCACCACCATGAATGTTTAGTTGAAGTGATTTCAGTATAATGTCACGCTTTCCCATTACTGGGGATTTTCATTATGAGATATCAGGATCGATGGGGACTTGAGAATTCCTCCGTTTGTGTAGTCCGAAAGGGTTAAGAAAAAAGGTTTAACATCCCACTGATATGTGATAAAGTCGCATTTCATAGGCCAGTGAGACTGTACTGTACTGGTTTTCCTCCATTTCACGAGAGGTTTTGAACAGTTGGAACCTCTTCTTTACAACAAAAAAAAAAAGTCATGTTTTACAGGTTGAATTCATAAGCTAGGGCAAAAACATAGCTAGATTTGCTCGATGCATGGGTTGTGTACCTGTTTGCTCACTTTGGCTTGAATTAGCTGCAATATATTTGCATTTTATGAGTCTTAAAATGAAAGTGATCTGGTTAATTATACATCTTCAGAAATCGAGGTGTCCATGTGTGTATGTGTGTGTGTGAGAGAGAGAGAGAGTGTGTGAGGGAGAGAGATTACAGAGGTATCTGTGGGAGGATCAGCTTGTGGGTCTGAAGTTCTTGTTGCAGGAGGATATTGTGGGCTTTCTTCAGGGGCTTGTCCATCATCTTCTTGCTCTGAACTTGAAGTTGTTGAGCTTTCTTGGGTTATCCTTTGGTGATCAACAGTACCCAGTCCCAAACACCTGAGAAGAGCATTGAAAGCTTCAACAAAAATGGAATGGCTATAAGAGATTTGAAGAACATCTCCCTGTATCTCCTCCTTTGTTGATGACCCCTTATCCATTTTGAATCTCCTCCTCCTCCTCCTCCTCCTCCTCCTCTTGTTCTTTGATCTACCTCAACAGCTAGCCTCACTCCAGCAGGTCTCCCTACTGGCTGCTGGTGTATATAATGCGACTTGACAGCCATTGACGTAAAGTACGAAACAGTCCCCGGTTCTTGTCCCTTCAATTTCACACGTACGTGGTGAGTGCCTTTATGACCAAATCTAATTAATGAATTTTACGAATGAGTCAATGGAAATGATTTCAATTTGTATGCATGAGGAATTACATAGTAAATTCAACTATCCACATCATGAGGCTTATGACATGGTTTAATTACCTACAAAGTAAATTCAATCCACATCATGAGGCTTATGACATGGTTTAATTACCTGCAAAGTAAATTCAACAATTAATATTCCACATCATTATGACATGGTTTAATTACCTCAAAAGATGCTCTAATAGAGAGTTAATTTGAGTGGAAATACTTCCAATTTTCATACCATACATATAGACACCCTTTTCATTCATGGTTATCAAACCCAAGTTAAAAGTTAAACCGGTGCAGAAAACAGGTTACAGATTTAAAAAAATTAAAACAATATTGTTTTAAAAAAATTAATTGAAATTTTTATCCAGTTTTGACTAGATTAGAAGTTAACTTGTGAGGTTAATTAGATCATGATTTTAAATTAATTTTTTTATATATCTAACCCGAGCCATACGACGGATTGACAGAGCCAAGTTTAATATCAATGATTTCATCTATTTAACTAACCCTTGTAATCTATATATTTGTGTTAATGTTTTCTTCTTTTTTTTTCCATTCCACAGTAAGAGAAAATCTCTTGATTTCTTATGAACAATCTCAAAACTGTATTTTAAGATTAAAAGGAAAAGACATTAAAGAAGCTCTTATGATATGCAGTTTCAACGAAAACTCCTTAATGCTATTTTACAAGATACTGCTGCCCACATGAAACCTGGAAAAAGAGCTGCCCATCTGAGAGAAAACTCAACAAATATCAGCAAAACTAAAATCAATGAACATGGCAGTAACAGGTAGGGAAGGAGACAGGATGCTAAGCGCCAAAGGGCAGTAAGTATTATTAAAGAGGCGTGACACAAACGAAGCTACCCCTTACCTACTCCTGGGAAGGGATGTCAGACAATGCATACAGCTTGTTCGATTCATTAATGGCGTCCTCTGTTTGTCTTCTAAAACCTGCTCTGATCAAATATACATGTATTATATTCTTAGAATTGCTCTAACTGGGATTGCAGGTCTGTCCATGAAGAATCTCTCTTGAGAAACTATTTTATTACGAGTCTGGATACACTGCATGTATATTTTATCCCATTAATTGCAGGCATCGAAGTTTCAATCTCACCTAACATTTCGATGATCATAATATGATATAACACGAACAGGTATATTGATCTTCTTAGCTCAAAACGAAGCATTCCTACGAATGAAGTAATTGTTCGTACTCCACCTGCACATGGCATGATCTAATCACATGATTTGATTGTTTTTTTTTAACACCCCCAACTTCAACTTGATATATTTTGATCTTACTGTTTTCATGATTTTATTCCTAGTAAGCTCATATTTGATTCTGATATTTTAAAATATGTATGACAAGTTAGCAACTACCAATACTTTTAATAAAATCCGTTATTAATTACTCATCCATCCATCAATGTAGAATATGATATTTTTATTTTTTGGATATAGATCATCTTCAATACAGGAAGGAAATAACCCAGCAATCGGTACTTGATATACGTACTTTCATATACGGGGAAGATAAAATCAATATCAGAATTAAAGGAAAGTCTATAAATATACCTTTATTATGCCATTTATCAATCCTATTGTTTCATTAAAAAAAAAAAACAATGGCCAATTTAGAATGGTTTTTTGTGGGGTTAATTACTTGCCTTTGTTTTCGTATTAGAATCTCCTATTTCAACCTTACAGTAGAAACAACGCATTTCTCATTATTTTTATAATTTTGACACAAATTTATTCAAAAATTCCCATTCCAATTATGATTTTGGATGAAAAAGAATTCAACAGAAAAGAAAAATGAATAGCAATTAAAGAAAATTACTATCTTTATCAACGAAAGCTATCCATTCGTCATTAAAAAAAATAGGGACCTGAGAATTTAAGGAGCACCACAGCATTTGTATCTCATGAAAGGATCGTACATAATATCACGTTGATATTTATGTGATAAGGGACATTTCAAATTAAGGATCGGTTCTTCATGATAAACTAGCTAGGGCATGCAGAAACACTACTAGATTCGCCAATGCATGGATTATGGACCTGTAACTCACGGTCCTCGCCTCGCCTTACAGAAAAGAATTCAGTCTTTATGATCCTTGAAATGATCGAGCGCTTTTGCTTAATTATGTTTGTCTGTGTGTTCAGACACAAAGTTGAAGTTGGTGGAGAGCTTACGGTGGGTGTTCAAAGCTTCAACAAAAAGGAAGGGCTATAAGGGATTCGAAGAAGCTCCACTTACCTCGTTTCTGAAGTTCTTTCTTAATGACTTCTATCCATCCTGAACCTCTTTTCTTCTTCTTCTTCTTTTTTGTTTTTTTTTTAACGAATGACGAGATGATATTTATTAATTTGAAGAAAAAAAATTAAAGATTTTTATAAGTTATTTTTTAAACACAAAAACAAACATACACAAAACTATTTTTGTTTAGCAGCTTCACTAGATAATTATTCATGCGGGTTAGATTTCATTTTTTATATAAAAAAATATCTAGGTATTTTTAATGTGTTTTTAGTATAAAAAAATTGAAACTATATAGAGATTAACCTAATATGACCTAGTCAATTTGGCAAGTCAAAAAACAATATGGATGACCAATAAAAATATAGTCTAACTAAAAAAAATCAAAATAATATTTATTTTTTTAAGTATTGAAACCTCAACATATTAGATCAACTCGAGTTATTCAACCAAATTTGTGTCACAGGCCATAAGATTTTGAAAACCATTTAGAAAGCAAATAAAAAAAATATTAAACTCAATTATCAATCAATTTAATATTGAAAGATAAAAATAAAAATGAAATTCAACTAAAAAATAAAATGAGTCAACCTAAATTAACTTGTCAAACATAGATCACAAGACCGGGATAATCCTATAAAAATCAAATCAAAATAAATTATGAAGCTTAATTCACAATTAACCCAATGTTAAATGATGAAATTATAAAAAAATAAAAAATGACAACAAAAACCAACCAAGTCAACTAAACAAGCTTGTGACCTGAGTCATGAGACCCAGATAACCTTATAAAACGTAAAATGAAATAAATTGTGAAGCCTAATTATCAAACAATCCAGTACTGAAAGATGAGATTTAAAAAAAATCAACTAAAAATAAGAAAAAAAAAAAAAAGGCCAAACGATTTAACTCGTGACCCTGGTCATAAAATCATGATAACACCATAAAAATAAAATAAAAAATGGATTATAAAACTCAATTCTTAATCAACACAATGTTGAAGGATTAAATTGAAAATAAAATCAAATAAAAAAGGGACAAAACATTGGCTCAAGTCAACCCGAGTTCACCTGTCAAATCCAGGTGAGAAGATCGAGATAACTCCATAGAAAAAATATATAAAAAAACTATAAAGTTTAATTCTCAATCAATCTAATGTTGAAGGATAAAACTTAAAAAAAAATATTTAATTAAAAAACCTAAGTCAATTTAACTAACCTGCAAAACTCACAACCCAAATCATGAGACCATGATAACCTCATATAAAAAAGTTCAAAAATAATTATGATTATAAAATTTATTTTTCAATCAGATCAATGTTGAAAAATAAATTTGATAAAAAATTAAATTAAAAAAAGAAGTAGATTAAGATAAATTATAAAGTTCAATATCCAATAAATTTAATGATGAAGGATAAGATTGAAAAATAAATTAAAAATTAAAAAAAATTCTAAAATTTTGATTTTTAAAGATTAAAGTGTTAAATAACTTGGTATTTCACTGTCATGAGTTGAAATCATCTAATTGGGATTTGGCTAAATGAGGGGTTTTTTTATATATATCACTCTAGATGATTATGGAAAGTGTTGAATAGAGGCAAAGATTGGTTGAAATCCCACTAATTAAGAGATAATTTGCTGTATCCTAATCTAGTTTGTGAAAAACAAAAAACTTACAGGAAGGATTATGATTAGATAAAAATCACAAAGTGGTAATATTTTTGAGTTTTGTAAATTTTAAAATTATTAAAAATTTAAATAATTATTAATTTTAAAACTCATAAAATTAATGAATTTACAAATATTTATATTACTCTAAAATAAAAACCACAAAGCGGACAGAATATAATGATGCGGGCTTCTCCTTGAATGTATCTGATCCTAGGCTGTCAGTTTTTGTTTCTCTTTCGATCTGAGCGTAGGCGTGGACAAACATGTCCCCAAGTATGAAGCTACCCTTCAATAATGTAAAACCTTAAACTCATCACATGATTACAGTCGGGAAGACGCAGTATCTAATCAACCACTTCACCATAAGAATACAAGTAGACGATTCACGCGCGATATATTATGGGTAAAGTTTTTTTTTTTAATATAAAAAAATTTAACTTTTTTTCCTAACCAAAAAAAAATGGTGTAAAAATTTATTCAATATAACTCAATTTACTTTATTGATTAAAAAACAACCCATATAATTTATAAAAATAATATTTAACTAAACGAGATTTCAAAATGATATATTTTTTTAATATTAAAATAATAACATATTAAATTGACTAAGGATAACCCGGGTTAATGTATCAAATTCATGACTCGAGTCATGAGATTATTATAACCCTATAGAAAGCAAATCAAAATAAATTATGTTAAATCAGCTCAATATTAAAAAATAAAATTAAAAAAAAAAATCAATTAAAAATAACCCGAATTAACATATTAAATTTATTGTGACTAAAAACAACCTTTCTTGATTTTTTTTTTTATTCATCATGATGAGACTTACTTTACTAGGTGGCACGTGTGATGTCATTCATTATGGTCTGGTGTTAGTTTTTTTTTTCTCTTTTCTTCTTAATTTATACACATGACCTTCTAAAATTTTATAGCAATCCTTTAATTTATTTTTCTTCAGATTTAATTCAAATCCTTTCCATTAATATTTTTTATTTGAATTATTTTATAGATTTAAATTTTGTTTCTAATTTCATCCTACTTTAATCTTTTAACTTGTCAAATTTGATCTCAATCCTTTTAAATGTTTTCAATTAATAATTTTTGTTTTGATTATTTTATAGAATTAAAATTTATTTTTAATTTTATCCGCTTTTAATTTTTTATCTATTAGATTTGGTTCTCGTTTTCTTATTTCTATTTATTTTATTTGAGATAATTTTTAAAATTATTTTTTTATGATTTCATCTTTCTTTATTTTTATTTTTATTTTTATTTTTATTTTTTTACTTTGATAAATTTTTTATAATTTAATCCGTCAATATTAAATTGAATTTCGTAATTAAGTCTGAGTATATGATTTAATAGGTTATGAATTTTGGAGATTAATCCAAGTTCATAAGATTTTTTCTAATTGGTTTTTTTTAAGCTCATGTTTTTTTTAATTTGATCCTTCAATATTTGGTTTAATTGAAGATTGGGCTCTTTTTTTTTCTAAAGAATTTTTTACTAATTTTAAAAATAATTCAGGTTAGATCTCATGTCTTTTTATTTATCATTATTTATTAAATTTAGCTTTTAAAAAATAACTTTGTATTAAATTAAATCAGACGCTTAAATATAAACATGTTATGCTCATTTCATAATATTATTGTTTGCTTATGTATAGCTTTTGTTGGGTTTTTTTAATTGAATATTTTTTTTTAGGCTTCAATATCTGGTTGATTAAAATTAGGCTCTCTGTTTTGTTTTGATTTGGATTCTGTGAGGTTATTATGATCTCATACTCTAGATCATAAATTTTACGGGTTAATCATGATTAGTTCAAGTCAAACCAATATGAGTGTGTTTGGCAGTGTGGTAGCGGTTACTTTTCAAATAGCTTTTCGTGCCGAAATACATGCCAATGTTATTTTTTTATTTTTTAAAAATTATTTTTGACATCAGCATATCAAAACAATCCAAAAAGTACAAACCGCACTTAATTTTAACAAAAAAAAATTTAAAATTTACCAAAACGCAGGTGCAAACGCACTACCAAACGGTGCCTATATCTTGCATTGCAGTTATCAACAACAAAACAAAATATTATTTATGTTAATTAATTTTGGTATTTGTTCTTTCTTTTTTTTCACTACAGCCTAAAAATTGATTTTGTAATAGTAATCTTTAATTAAATGCATAAATATCTTCAGACACTTTTCATTCATGAGAGCATTTAAAAAAAATCCCAAAATATAAAACAATGTCACGTAACTTACAAGGATAAAATAGAAAAATAAAAAAAAAATGGTTGTGTCTTGCGATAAAACTATGGTGATCAACAATAAAACAACATATTGTTTTAGTAAATAATATAAAATTTATTACCATTTTAAAATTATTCCAAGACAAAATTAAGTCTATAATCTTAAAAAAAATAAAACACCAAAGACTTTTTATAATAAAAAAGTAAAAGAGAAAAATCTATTCATCGAAAGCAATTTTTAGATTAGAATCAACAAAACTTTAGATTAAATCCTACCTCGTCTTAGGCAATTTAAAAACAGGAAGACTAACAAGAATATTTCAATAAATAATATGAAAATGGTTTGAATTCCTCAAACTCAGAGTAATTGCTAGCTTATCGGGTGTTTGTGTTTGGGATTGCTGTTAGATTTTATTTTTGAAAAAAAAATTATTTTTTTAGCTTAAAATTAGTATTTTTTTGTTTTTCAATTATTTTTATTTTTATGTGCTGCATTAAAAATAAATTTAAAAATTAAAAATATATATTATTTTGATACATTTAAAAAAAAAATACTCAAAAAAATAACATCTATTATACTCCCTAACAAAAATTTCATTAATAAATTCTTAATTACACTCTCCCTTCCAAAAACCCTAACCACAATACTATCCATGTTCTACCCTGCTCTATTAACATATGCTTTCCCGTTAAAGAACGGGGCTGTTTCCTATATATTGTACTCGATATATTGCCCGCAAGTTACCATTGCCGCAAGCCGAACAATATTTTACTTAAAAACGGTGACGGGTTAAAAATAATTAATTCACTAGTAATTAGGTGAATTGGCAATTTAAATATTTATAAAACAAAATACAACAAAAAAACAATGAAACAAAAAGAACAGCACCCAGGATTCTTCAAGTCATCAAACAACCCAACGTTAGTTTCACTAAAAAAAATAAAAACTCAAGCTTCAAAATAAAAAGAAAAAAAACATCAACTTAAAGAGGGATCAGGTGAACCTCTTAATCTTAATTTAATCTAAAAAACTTATAACTTGTTAAATTATAAACCCGAGTTTAATCAAAAAGCTTAAACATTGTCTAATTTAATTTTAAAGGATAAAATTATTAAAAAAAACTATTAATAAAAAAGATTGTAAAAAAAAACAAAAAAAAAACAGGGTTAAAATCTAACAGGAAAAATCTAATGAGGATGAAATCTAAAATAATATTATCTCAAACAAAAAAAAATATAATTAAAAGAATTAAGATTAAACTTGAAAGATTAAACAAATTATAAAAAGTGAAATTAAGAATTATTTATGATATGATAAATTAATCATGGATTAAAAAATGATAGGGTGAAATAGAAACAAATTGTTGAGAGCTACCCCAGTAAAATCAAACTAAAAAAAATAAAAGTTAAAAAAAGAGAGAGAATTAAACCAAACAAAATAACAAAACAAAAGTTTTAAAAAGATGATAAAAATAAGACAACATTAATATAGAATAAAGGGAAAAAAGCAAGGTAAATCTTTTAAATTTGGTTTAATCTTTAAAAGTTACATCCGGTGAATTTTTTTACTGAGATTCAATTAAGAAACATAATTCTCAACAAATTTAATCTTGAAAGATGAGATTGGTAGAAAAATATTAATAAAAAAATGCAAAAGCAAACAATATCAAATCTTAAAAATCAAGCAACCCATGAAACCCTGAATTTAGATTCTATAAAGAAGTTTTTTATAAGTCAATTTAAAAACTTCTCAAGGAAAAAAAAAGTCCCGAGCGAACCCGATAGCCAACTCAGGTCAACAAATTAAACACGTATCTAGAAAATAAAATTAGGATGACCCTATAAAAAGGGAAGCAAAAAGAATACCGCCAGAAAAATATTTTAAAAAATGATAAAAAGATAGAAGTTGACTTGGTTTCATCTTTCAAATCTATTATTCATGTTACAAGACTCAGGTGACCCCGTTAAAGAAAAACCCTAAAAAACAAATAAGTAAGATTCTCAATCAAACAAATATTGAGGGATGAAATCGAAAGAAAAAAATCAATAAAAAAACAATGCAAAACAAAAAAAATGCAATTAAAAGAATTTGGACTAAATTCAACATAAAAATTAAATCAAATTAAATGTCGAGGGAAAAATATAATGAAATTAAATGTTTATGAATGGAATTGTAAAAAACAAATCCATTAAGAAAATTATTTAAAAATAACAATTAAAAAAATTACGACCAAATTTGACGTAAAAAATAAATGAAATAAATACCTAAGGTGGGATTGAAAAAAAGAACAAATCAATCAAGAGAATGATTCAAAACAAAAGAAATAACAATTAAAAGAACAAGGATTAAATTTGAAAACAAGTAAAAAAAATAAAATGATAATGGATGAAAAAAATTAAATACAATTAGGAATACTCAATGTAAATAAAATAGTTGCAAATAAGAGATGATGGATTGAATTAAAAGAAAAAATAAATTGAAGGGCTAATATATTTTTTGCATGATCAATACACAATTTGAAAAATCGAGATAAGGAAAAGAAATAAAGAAAAGAAAAGCAATTTCAGACTTAATCACATCAAATCTCTTAGAGAAAAAGAAAATGTCGAGACAAATTAAATAATGCAACAAACTTATGGTTACAACAATCAGAGCTAGGTGCACGAGGCAACTTTTTTTTTATTTGTTCAAAATTGAAAACGCCCTTAGGAGTTAGGACTAAACAACGAAAAAAAAAACCATAATGAAATTATAATCAAGTCCCTAAAACCAATGTTAAAAAATTTAAATGACAGGTGTAATGTTATAATTATATTGTTCTATCAAATATGAATTTGATAAATATTTATGTTTAGAGAGCATTGAATTATTTTATTAAAGAGTTACATTAGTAGTTTTATTATTAATTAAAAAATATAATTACTAAAATAGTATTATATAATTTTCAAAAAGATATTTATATTATAGTGAAAATATTATATACTTGAAGCAAAGGTAAAATATAAAATAATTAAAAAAACAAAACAAAACAATAACTACACCTTTATAATGAATAATAATCGGTGTTAATGGCATTTGAGGTTGTTGTAACCTATTTTTGGGTCCCCATAAAAATAATAAAATACAAAAAATTGTAAAAAATATATATATTAAAAAAATAATATATATATATATATATAACAGTGAAAAAAATGCCAGAACACTGGAAAAAAAAAAAAAAAGAAGCCCGAAACAGTGTCGTTTTGACGGCACTGTAGGTCTTCTTCTTCCCTTGGACGCGAGAGGCAGGAGAAGAAGAAGATTTTCTTCCTCACTTTTCGCCTAATTTCTTTCCCGGTTTTTGCTCAAAAAGATGCCCACCATGGACACCCACTTGCTTGGCTTTGTTATCCGTTGAAAGGTAGTGGAGGGGGCAGCCACTGGCACGTTCGCCCTCCCCTGTTTTTCCTATAAATACAGGGGAGGGGCGAGAGAAAAAGAAGAGAAAAAAAGGAGGAGGAAGAAGAGGAGAGAAAAAGAGCAGAGGAGAAGAGAAGAGAATAGAAGAAAAAACCAAAAGAAGAAGAAGAAGCAGCGGTAGAGAAGAAAACGAAAGACAGAGGAGAGAGAAGGAGAGGAAAACAGCACTGCCGACCACCGTGAACCGCCAGCGCCACCACCACCACCCCTGTCGCATCAGCTGCTGCTAGCATCACCACCACTCCAGGTAACTTTCTCCCTTTCCCTGTCGTTTTTTGCTTCAGCTTCATTTGCATGCAGAACGTTTACGTTCTGCAGCAAATAAAGATTAATTAGCTAGTTACTGTGCTGTGCACAATAACTGGCTAATTAATTCACGGGTCACTGTTTGCACACAGTAACCAGTCCATGTTTGTTTCGGGCTGATTTCAGCCCAATTTTTTTTTGGGCTGAGTCTGGCTCAGTCCACTGATATGGGTCGGGTCTGGCCCATTAAATTTTTTTTTATTAAGATTTGTTTTTTTTTTTAGAATTTTACAATTTTCCAGCACGATTTCTTTTATCCATTTTGGTTAATATCGGTCTGTATTTTATATCATAAAACTACAAATTCGATATTAAAATACCCGGTTTTTCATCAAAACTTCCAAAAATACAAAAAAAAAATTAAAAAGAAAAAAATGTTTTTGTACATACGGCCAAGTGTCTCAAAGTTAAAAAATCATCTTGTATTTTTCATACACCAAAAAAACAATGTTTTAGCATGCATTTTAGCTTTAATAACCAGTTTATTAAAGTTAAGAGAATATTGGCCAAAATTTCAAAAAAACAACAAAAATTTTATTTTGTTTGTCTCTTAGTATTCGGGGTATGACATTACACGTAATGCATATTCTGGATATTTAATTTTTTTTTTCGGACAATAGAACCTAGGGTATGACATTACATGTAATGCGTACTCCGAACAATAAAGAAATCACAACACGACTTTAGATTTTATCAGATATTAAAACAATGCAACCTACCTTAGGTAGGGCGTAGTTGGGGTGCTAATACCTTCCCTTTACGCAACCAGTCTCCGTACCCCATCTCTAAGACCAGTTAGGGTTCCTAGTAACCAGAATACTAGGTGGTGACTCCCATTCAAATTTTTCACCGATAGGAGATAAGAATTCCTTGTCTCTACATGTTTGCCAGGAATAAATCCATTTTCCATTTGTTTTTTGTTTTCCTTGAGGGTGGAGATCGTTGCGCCGCCACACACTTGCGACAGAGGTTGTGGCCCAGTGGTGGAAGTGACTTATTCCCTTTCCCTGTATCAAGATTCAAGTCTCATTGTACACGCCTGTCATTCTCACGGTGTCTTCCATGCTTACTAGACTTGTAATATGTTTAGTGGACTTGGAGATTAGTTATGATACGCGTAAGTTGATCAGACCACCCAAATTAAAAAAATAAAATAAATGTTAATGAATAATAATTGGTGTTTTGGACCACAATAACATCGTTTTGAGAATTATTATTTTTATTATTATTTTTAATAACCCGGGGTGTTTGGGTCAGCTTGCGCGCAACATAACTAATCCCCGGGCTCACTGAACATCCTGCAAGCTCAGTAAGCATGTAAGGCACCGCGGGGGTGACAGGTGTATACAAGTGAGGCTTGAATCCTGGTGTGGAAGAAAGGAACAAGTCCCTTCAACCACTGGGCCACAACATCATGTGTATTATTTTTAATAATATACGGAATAACTATTTTTTTTAAAAAAAAAGATTTAATAAAACGCACACACGGGGACACGTCGCTATCATGCCAAGGACAGCCTCACTAATGCCACTGTCACGTTTTGTACCCAATATCTGACGTGGCAAACCAAACACTGTGCCAAAAGTATAAATAAATCCCCCAAATATAATATTCTCTCAATCGTGTACACACTCAGGCAGGAGACGTGGAAGGAGCACATTTTAACTTGTAAGATGCTGTGATCTCTTGCTTGTTAGCACGTCTCTCTCTCTCTCATTTTTTTCAAGAATGTAGCCCTTCACATCATGATAAATGCAGAGTTATCAGAACACTTGAATTTAATTATAATTGTTTTTTTAAAATATATTTTTTTATAAATATATTAAAATATTTTTTTATATTTTTAAAAATATTTTTTGACAATAATATATTAAAATAATTTAATATTAAAAAAGTATTAATTTAAAATATAAAAAATTTAAAATTATTTTAAAATAAGAAACAAACAGGTTAAATTCATCTACTATATATTTTTTCTTGTAATTTAATTAAACAAACTCTAAACAACAATTATTTTGGTTTATTTCGATCGTTATTGCTTTGAATTTTTTAAAAAGATATGACTAGATTTCATCCAGATTTGTGTTGATTAATTAGGTTATGAAATGATTCATCTAGTCTAACGGATTTGATAAATTCAGTACATTAAAAGAATTAGATTAAATCTTAAATTTACGAATCACCATATTAATCTAACACATCAGATTTAATAATTATAAATAAATATGTGAAAAGAGGAACAAGTTAATTTCATTATTGATTAATAAACTTTTGAAAGAAAAAAATACATGGTAAAAGCAAGTATACTTTTTCTCCTACAATAAATTTTCTTTTCATATTTAAGATCATGGTAAATATTATTTTTTAAAATAATTTTTTTAAAATATATTAAATATATATATATATTAAAAAATTTATTTGTGACATTATCACATCAAAATAATTTAAAAATAAAAAAATAATTTAAAATTTTTAGAATTCTAGCTAAACACCCCTTTATACAATTTCTAATATATTATTTTAATTTTTTTATGATATAAATATTATTTTTGATATTATCACATTAAAATAATTTAAAAATATAAAAAAATTAATTTAAAATTTTCAAACTCCAGTTAAACACCCCTTTATACAATTTCTAATATATTATTTTAATTTCTTTTTATGATATGAATATGATTTTATGATACCATTTATTTTTTGTCGCGAAATCTACATCTTAGCAACGATTTATAGCATCCCACTTATCAAGGACAAGGAGTTTCAAGCGTACAACCATCAAGTCACATCTTTCTTTTCTTAGTGAGGTATTATTTTAATTGATTTTTAAAGTTTATTTTTCTAAAAAATATATCATAACACTATTAAATAATTTAAAATTATTAAAAAAATAATTTTAAATAAAAATTAAAATAAAACATTTTACGTACCCTACAATACCTTTCTGAGCATATAATCATTTATCTCTTTATTAAGGGTATGTTTAAAAATATAATTATAGTTATTTTTTAAAATATTTTTAATGTTGAAATGTATTAAAATATTTTTTTATTTTTTAAAAGTTATTTTTAAAATTATCTAAAAAATATATTTTTTTTTAATTTTTAATAAAAAAATTAAAATTTTTAAAAACATAGATACAAGTATTCCTAAATACTATCTATTACCAGCAGTGCCTTGAAAAATCACAAGGCTTTGGTTTCCATCCATGAACCTCACTCATCTGCAGAAATAGTCATTCTTTATCATTTAATAAATCTTCGATTTAAATCAAAGAGAATTTAGCTTGTGTTTTCTTAAGGCTAATTTGTTTTTATCATTTAATAATCTTTAAAATATAATTAATTGTTTTTGCTTAAGGACCAAAATGTTATGACCTTAATAAACCAGGGACAAATTTATACCTTACCCCGAAAATAAATATTGACGGTCGGTCCCACAAGTTTTGACCTGGGAACGGTGTTTTTTGGGGTCACATCACTTTCCACGATATAGCGCGAATACGGTTTTTGACTGCGCTCGGGCAATGGGCAGCTTCAGCTTCTTGTCCGGGCAGCCTTACACATCTCCCTCGTAAAAAGAACACTTAAAAAAGAAAAATAATAAATAAACATGGATAAATAGGAAAGTATTTTTTTCTTTTTTAGTTATTATTACAAGAAAGATAGTGAACTGAAAATGCTTTGAAAATTTTCAGCCTTGTAACTTCTTGTTCTTGTGTATTTTGTGGTGTGTTTTGAGTTTTTGTCTCAAAGTTGTGAATTTTTTGAAGTGAGGTATAATGGGGTGTTAGAGATCAGGTTAGTTTCTAGAGGGAGATAAAAATGGTGGGGTTATTAGTGTTTTTGGTGATGTGAGAGAGTTGAAAGAGAAAGGGAAAGCCAGGGGTTCTGTAGGTTTTTTTTTTGTTTTTTTATTTTTGGTCGGCTATGTAATGGTGAGTTGGGTTCTGGTCTGTTGTTGTTTGGATCTGAGGAGATTGAGAGGTTAAGTTAAGAGCTTTGGTGGGTTATGGAGAGGAAACTTGGGGACCTTCTGTTTTTGTGGTTGTTGATCTTGGTGTTGCTGCTGCATCCTGTATGGCTGGTTCTGGGTAACATGGAAGGTTGGTTGTTTTTATGCTCATTTATTGGGTTTTTTGGTACTGTATTTTTTTTTTTTTTTTCGTTGTGAGAATTTGAACTTGATCTTGGTTTTTGCTTTATTTGTTGATTTGTGAAAAAAGGGTTTTTGTTTTTGGTTTCATTAATTGTTTGCTGCAGTGAAGAATGAGTATTTGCGGCTGAGTAAAGTACTTTGATAATGGTTACTGGTAAACTTATTGGATTTTTCAATTTATTGCTTTTGTTGGTGAATTTGAATGTCATTTAAATTTGAGGTTGTGTATGTTGATCTTTTAATGTAAGAACGAGAGTATGTTTATTTGTACTATTTATGACTTAAAGATGATAGTTAGATGGCTTTATTGCACCTGAGAATTTACCTCGTAAGACGTTGCCTTTTGTTCTCCATTTTAAAGCTTCATATTTGGATGGATTTATCAAATAATTTTAAAAAATGTACTTGGTTTGAGATACATTTGGTTGTGGATGTATATCCTTCCATCAATGTTAGATAATGAGTGGATGATTTCTGTGAGATGATTCGGGTCTTGCACATTCAGTTAAGTTCTGGTATCACAAGAAGGCCTTAAATCCTATACTTTTTTCTTTTCTTTTTTTGGGAAAAGAATCTCTTCTTTTTTCATCATTAATGTCTATGGATGAAATGCCATGAATCAATGTCAACCTCGATGTTCCTGCACCTCATTGATTCATCTCTGTCTATTTTGTGCCATGATAGTTGTCAACCCCTAACTTGAATTTGCTTGCTGGAAAACAGGTGATGCTTTGCATAGCCTCAGGAGCAACTTGAATGATCCAAACAATGTCCTGCAGAGTTGGGATCCTACCCTTGTCAACCCTTGCACATGGTTTCATGTCACATGTAACAATGATAATAGTGTCATACGAGTGTAAGCTTCTTGCCCCTTTGATGTTCCTCAAGAACAAGCTTTTGATGTAACTTATAACAATACGAATTAGTTTATATAAGCATTCCCGAGGAATACAGCATGTGATATTTCTTCTTGATTTCACAGTGATCTTGGAAATGCTGCTTTGTCTGGTCAGCTTGTTCCACAGCTTGGCCTGCTTAAGAATTTGCAATACTTGTAAGTCCTGCTCAATGATTTGAATGCATCCATCTAATTCTTTTGTTAAATGGTTGCATAATGGTGCACTGCACCAGTTCTCTTGTTCTTGTAAAGGGAATTTCGAAATGGAATGTTATACATCAAGTTGCATGTTGGAGACAAATAAATGTTCACAAGCTTTCATTTCTTTGTCGAAATGAATAATAGTTGATTCCCCTGAAATACTTTTCATTGTGAAATCATCAAAAAGTTCATTTTTTTCTTTCTGGAAAAAATATGATTTGGAACTAGTGCAATTAAGTGTAGAATGTGTTTCCATGTCTTAGCAGTCTAGCTAGAAGGATTATATTTGCATTTCTAAACAAATAGAGCATGTCTTTTCATAGTTAAATAGAATTCTTGAATGAAATTGATAGTGAGTGCCTCTTGTGCTGTTATATCCTTACTGGGGTAAACATGGATCTAGTTGATGTCAGAGGCAAGGGTTAGACTAAAGCTCATAGGTCTTTTTGGAAAGGGCTGACAATGTTCTCTGCAGGGGCTGATTCTCCCCAAAGAGTTTAGATTATAAGGATGGGAGATTTGGTGACATTAAAGAGAACAGTTTTGGATTTTTATTCTCAATACTCTTCCATGTGGGAAATGATTATGGAAATATTAACGAGATTGTTTGTGTTGGCATGTGTTTTACTCACTTCCAACCATGTAGATTATGGTGCTGTCCTGACAAATTGTTGTCGGCCAAAGATTTTCCACTAAAGCAATGAAGCCCATGAGACAGAACAATGAATTGTGAAAAAGAATTGGAAATTTCTGATTATGTTAGCATTTCCTGTAGTCTAACCAAATCTAACACGTATTTGCTGCCTAGTTGAGTGAAACTTGTATTTTCTATTGAAAGTCAGAAACTCGTTATGTTAGGGGCCTCTGTTCTCTGTATTGGATGACCCATCACTTAATTATAACTCCATTCACAATCAGTGAAATGCCATGTTATAAAGGAATAAAAAAAAGGAATTGCTCGTGTTTTTCAACTGAATTGGTATCCTGGAAGAAAGAATTTGAAGGCTATCTTAACATTTCACATCTAGTAGCTGTTCTCAAGATTCAAGCCCTGCTTCTCTGTGGCTACAATTCCAAAAGTTTCGACACTGTACCAGGCAACGGCTCCTCTGAGATAATTTGCAGAATGATCTGACATGTACTGAAATTTATCCTAGAGTATGGGAAAGTTGAAATAATCTAAGGTTTCAGGAAATGGATGCTATGCTTTTCTGGTATTAAACTGTGTGCTTGTAGCTTTGGTCAGTGGTAAAATTGAATGTGGTCTAGTAATAACTTCCATGACTGAAAATTTGTGAAGTTCATGTTTCATAAACTGGAAGAACAATCTCTGCTGCTCGAACCACTATCTTGTATTGGCTCCATACATTGAGGTTGTAGTTGGTTGTAATGTAACAGCATCTTGTGTGGATCAGGTGGTAAATTTTAATGTTCACCACTTGGAAGTTCCTTCTAGTAGTGATGTCTTTGTTTTGAACAGATGCAAACGTATATCATGCTTGATCTAGTTATGAAAAAGTCCCTTGGCAATTTGTTAATTTTGTTTTGTGAGTTTATGGTTGACACATCTTTTGTTTTTTAATCATTTCTTGCATGATTCATTAAGCCATATTGTTTACAACAGGGAACTCTATAGTAACAATATAAGTGGACCAATTCCTAGTGATCTGGGAAATTTGACTAACCTGGTGAGCTTGGATCTTTACTTGAATAGTTTTACTGGTCCCATCCCGGACACTTTGGGCAAGCTGTCAAAACTGCGATTCCTGTAAGTATGCTCCTAAAATATTCAGTCTCCATCTTTGTGGTGTAGTTTCCAAAAATTGTTATTATATGCATATCAATTCTTTATTCTTGTCCATTACTAGTCATGCTTCTTGATATGTGTACCTTGTTATAGGAGTTTTTATACTACACAGGAAAAACAAAATGAAGTTATTAGTTGGCTCTTGGCTCTACTGAATTGCCAGAATCCCTAATCTTAAGCGATCCCTACTGATCCATCTAATGATAAATTGCAATTGCTGCCTGTTAGACATGCACATGAGTGTTGCTAACTTGCATCTGCACACACATGCCAAATCAATGATTCTATTTCTTTATTTAACATGGCTTTTATATCCTTAGCCATAATATACTGTTATGGCATCTGCTTATGATGGTAATTTAAGCTGCGTCTCTTGATTGATTTTGGAGCCTAACTTTTTTTTTTTTTTGTTCCTGCCATGTTTGGTGCAAGGACAGTCGGCTTAATAACAATAGTTTGGTGGGGCCCATTCCAATGTCATTGACTAATATCTCAGCACTTCAAGTACTGTGAGTGCTCAGTTACTTACTATGTTTCATGAAGAAATCTTTCTTTAAGAAATCGTGTGATACAAAAGTAAATTTTTGCATTTTGCATTTTTGAACACAGGGATCTTTCAAACAACCGCCTCTCTGGAGTGGTTCCAGATAATGGTTCCTTCTCACTGTTCACTCCCATCAGGTTTGATAATCATCAGAGCATTACTTGCCCTTAATGGACTGCTTTTGAAAGCGCTTCTGAAATTCGTCCTTTTTCCTTTCAGTTTTGCTAACAACTTGGATCTCTGTGGGCCGGTTACTGGTCATCCCTGCCCAGGTTCTCCTCCATTTTCTCCTCCTCCTCCATTTGTCCCACTGCCTCCAGTTTCTACACCAGGTAACCTGTCACTCATTCTCAGTTTGAAATTAAGAAGTGCAGATCATGCGCTCACATTATAGTATTTCTTAAGTCTCCAGCACGGTCAGTCAATGTTTTTGGCATGTGAGCTGACCTGGGTTTTTATGAGCAAAGTTCTTCCTTCTATTATTGCTTGGTCAATATTGAACTGTTATGTGGTCCAAGTTATACATACTACATAGGAATTTTGCTTCTGCTGGTCTATTAATATGAAGGCGTGTTTTGTTGTCATTATTGTGTTGTACACACTGGCTGGAATATTTAATATGTGATGTAGTAATACTTGTACAAGAATATATTGCAACACATTTTAACTTGTAGAACTTAAATTAATTAAAATTGATTTAATTGATTCAATTATGTTTCCCTGGCATAGGCTGAATTCCTATTTTTTAGTGTTATTGGTAATAATTAGTGAAAGTGAATTGTACTATCGGGCTTCATTAATTTTGATCACTATTTGGTTTACTGGTGAATATTTCGTCAAGAATTTGATATCCTGTTCTGCTAATCTTGGTATTTTTTTTTTTTGCATCCAATTTCAGGAGGTAATAGTGTAACTGGAGCAATTGCGGGAGGAGTTGCGGCTGGTGCAGCCTTACTGTTTGCTGCCCCTGCATTATCATTTGCTTTGTGGCGTAGGAGGAAGCCTCAGGAATTCTTCTTTGATGTTCCTGGTTAGGGTTTTAACTGAAGAAAAAAACAAAAACACATTTAGACTTTGTAGGATGTTTTGATGAAATATGTTGTCTCTTTGCAGCTGAAGAAGATCCCGAGGTTCATCTAGGACAGCTTAAGAGGTTTTCACTGCGAGAATTACAAGTTGCAACAGATAGCTTTAGCAACAAAAATATTCTGGGTAGAGGAGGATTTGGTAAGGTTTACAAAGGACGTCTAGCAGATGGCTCATTGGTGGCTGTAAAAAGACTTAAAGAAGAACGTACACCTGGAGGAGAGTTGCAGTTTCAAACGGAAGTCGAGATGATAAGCATGGCTGTGCATCGGAATCTCCTCCGCTTGCGTGGCTTTTGCATGACACCAACTGAAAGACTGCTTGTTTATCCCTACATGGCTAATGGAAGTGTTGCATCATGTTTGAGGGGTAAACCTTGTTATCATTGCCATTTGTCATTGATATTTCAACTGCCTTGAAACAATTTGTTTTGATTATTAAATAGGTCGATCATTCTTTGTGCCTTCTAAAACTAGCTTTGTGCCAGTTATATCATTGCCTTAATTGTTTTATGATGCATGTTTTAGAACGCCCACCATCACAACCTCCTCTAGATTGGCCAACACGGAAGCGAATTGCATTGGGATCTGCAAGGGGTTTATCTTATTTGCATGATCATTGTGATCCAAAGATTATTCATCGGGATGTTAAAGCTGCAAATATTTTGTTGGATGAGGAATTTGAGGCTGTTGTTGGGGATTTTGGGTTAGCAAAATTGATGGACTACAAGGATACTCACGTCACCACTGCTGTCCGTGGTACAATAGGGCACATAGCTCCAGAGTACCTATCTACTGGTAAATCGTCTGAGAAAACTGATGTTTTTGGTTATGGAATCATGCTTCTGGAGCTAATTACTGGACAGAGGGCCTTTGACCTTGCTAGGTTGGCAAATGATGATGATGTTATGTTGCTTGATTGGGTATGCACACTACTATGTTCTTATTTTATTTTATTTTTTTGTTGAAGTCTTGTCTTTTTGCCCGTTTCATAAGGCTTCGGAACAATGACTAGTTCGTATATCTAATGGAATTGATGTTGTCTCAGGTTAAAGGACTTCTCAAGGAGAAGAAGTTAGAAATGCTAGTAGATCCTGATCTCCAAAACAAATTTGTGGAAGCAGAGGTGGAGCAACTAATACAGGTTGCGCTGCTTTGTACGCAAGGCACCCCGATGGAGCGGCCTAAGATGTCAGAAGTGGTGAGAATGCTTGAAGGTGATGGTTTAGCAGAGAGATGGGATGAGTGGCAAAAGGTAGAAGTTCTTCGTCAGGAGGTGGAATTATCCCCTCATCCAAGTTCTGATTGGATTGTTGACTCGACAGAAAATCTGCATGCGGTTGAGTTATCTGGTCCAAGGTGACCATGGCACAGTTACAAGAGAGGAAATACTACCTATTTTTTATTTTAATCATAATTTCTACCCTTTTTTTGGTCTTTTGATTTGATGAATGTATCCTGATTTTAAGTCTCATGTAAGTCCTCTCTGCATTGTATTCATTACCTTTGTGCATACGAGTCGTGTTATTGAGCTGCAATTTGTGTCATCTGCTGCCAATGGAGTCTGATATTTGGATGCGGCCCGTGGCCCGTGCAGTTCAATCTTTGCCTACTGCAATTTTATGGAAGAGTAGGCCTGAGTAGTGAATTTTTCAAATATAAGTACATAGAGGAACCCCCATGGAACGCTGGTTACTAATTTAAACATTTTTTAGTGAGAAAGTTGTCTGGATGGATTATTTGTTACTGAACTTGTGCCTTCTTTGGTTTGCACACCGACTGTTCTAATTCTAAGTGCTCAGCTCACGTCTTCAATTAAACTATTTTTCAGAAAATTATAGTAAAACTAATAAGATCTAGTGTTTTTACTGTAATTAATTCATTTCACTATTGATTTTAGCAGTGATTTTTTAAAAAAAATTTCTCATTTTGGTTGAACTTTTATTTTATACAATTGAGTTCTTTTAAGTTTAATTTAAAAAATTAATTTTAACATCAAAATTTTATTCAGTTTCTGAGAAGCGAAAAAAAACTTGTTAAATTTTAATACAGAGAGTTGTTGATAATTTTAACCATTAGTTTGTGTCAAATAGTTTTGCATAGAAGAATTTAGATTGTGTTTTTATTTGTACTTTGAAAGTATTTAAAAGAACAGATTTAAGCTTAGAAACATTTTTAATTTCAAGTTTTGGAGTGATTTTTTATGTTCTTAAAGCCATAAATTAATTTAACAAAAATTTTAAGTGTTCTTTAAATCGTACAGGCAATGGAACATTGGCTTACAGGCCCAGCCTCAAATATTCCTTTTCTTTTAATCTTGAACTTTATAATATTATTAGATTTTTTTCTCTAAACTCACAACTTTGTAGTCTGATTACGGCTGTAAAGTCAGAGTCACAAGAGAGAGCACACTTCCCAAATGCAAAAAGAACTCTTCCTCGAAAACTATTTGGACTTGTATCGGGTAGGGGCCGCGACTCGCGCAGCCCCCTCTGCCACAAATTTTGACGTAGGCTCTCCCTCTTGGGGAGACCTTAGACCAGCACCCCTCCTCAGTGCAATGGAGGTCACTGACCTAGACCATGGGCCTTCATGATCACCCATTGATCCCGTCCAGGTAAGTATGTATAACGTTGCTGAGGCCTTCTAATTTATACCCACACGCCTCATGTGACTTCTTGTGTTCTTCGATGTGGGATTGTCAGTTAAACGCCATGCAGGTCATCACTTTCTTGGAACAGCTTCTTTAAGTCAATACAGTTCTAGCACCATATTTACGCAAAACTCAACGAAGCAGAAACTTGATTGATACTTTGGGAATCAAAGCCAGTATCAAATGAAAAGTTGGAAAAACATTTCCATGGAGGAAACTTTTCAAACCCTTTTTAAAGCTGGTTGTAGGTTGAATCTCTAGTTTAAAACCTACAGCCTCTGCCAATAGAGAACGAACAATGGCTTTGAGCATGGATGGATTCAAGACTTCAAGTGCTTGGAAACAAGGAAGAGGCAGAAGTCACAGTGGTTGTGACCTGGAGATTGTTACTAGAGAATAAAACTTGCGGACCTGAATCCCTCTACTAGGAAAAACCTCCTATTGTCTTAAGTTGTTGGACTAACAACCAAGAACTGGATTGATGAAATATCTTGTAGTTTTTGCGTTACTAGCTTATCAACTATGGTATGAACGTAGCTAAATCTTGTTGTTGTCATGAGCGGTTGCTCAATATTCATCACATTCATAAAATGAACTCGGATGGGAAAATAAACAGGCACAAGGTTTTGTTAAATCTGTTTAACAAAATTACAAAGGCTGGACAATTGAATGTCAAAATTCAAGGAAAGATGAACTTCATTACCTGCGACAGAATAAGGTTTCTATACATGAATCCTATATTTGATCAACACAAAATACATAAACTCATCTGAGATGGCTTCTCTACTACAATAAGCAGTTGAAATTTCCTAATGATAAAGCCTCATTGAACATGTAACAACTAGTAACCTTGTACTCTACAAATAACAACGAAAATGGCTCACACGGCACTAAGTCAACTCTCCACAAACCAATGCACAGGACCCAAAAATCAAAGGTCATGGATTGAATTGGAATGATCTGTGGCAGATAGAGCACTTGATCCAAGATTTGAGTTCTGTGATGCGAACAAATTTGGGTATGAGAAGTATGGCTCATCATCCATTGAAGGCAATCTCTGTGGCTGGTGACTACCAGACCCTTGCTCAACAACATGATCACTACGAGGAGAATCATAATCCACTTTGAGTTTCTCAAAGGAAGGAATATCCAACAACTCTGATGCCTGGTGGCCCTCATGAAGTTGATGGAAGTCTTTATAATTTGCAACATTACCCCCCTCACCAAAAGATTGTTGGTGGACAAAACGTGGCTTATCAGCAGAAGCTGATAGATCAGGAGTATCCACAAAAAACGGGTTATCATAGCCGCTCTCAAGTAACCTCTCACTGTTTTTCTTGGTTAGCTCACTAATCTTTGCCTGTGCAAGAGTTGCCGCTGAGCGAGCTGCTGCTGCTGCACATTCAGCAGTCTCAGCAGCAGCATGCACTGCAGCTACAACATCTTGAAGATCCACATCAGCCTCAGTTCTGGTCCTCGTTACATGTGGCGGTGAAGTGCTTGGTATTGTTGCATGCTTAGCAGTCTCCACAGTAGAAGAAACATTCTGCAGATCCACATTGACCTCACTTTTGGTCCTCAGTGCAGAGGGTGGTGATGAAAATGATGCAGAGGATAGTGAAGGGGGAGAAATGGATGACAGAAACTGTTTTTCTTCCCTGGCACTTGCCGCGGTGCTTGGAATTTCATCCCTGGTAGCTGCTGACTTTTCTTCAATCACATCCTGATGTACAATATGAGGTTCTTGTGATAGATCTTTGTTAGTCACATAGTGATTTGATGATTCATGATCAATGTCAGGGTGTAGAGCAGCTTGTTCAAGTGGTGCTATCCCTGGTGCTGAGGCAGAATTTGCACTTGGCTGCAGCGACACCTCAGAAACTTCAGGAAAATCTAATGGGTCAAAGCCTGTATCAGAATCAGACTGTTCATGCTTGGCAAGATCAGGAGCGTTAAGTACTTCATCATGCTTCTCTTTTGGAAGAGGCAATATAGTGATATGTGTTGGACCATTCTGACAATGAGAGAACACGTGTAAGACAAGGAAAGATAACAAGAATTGAGGCAGTTGCACCATACTAACCAATAAATCTTCATTCTTTTTTAAAAGCTCGGTTTCAGATGCAGCTGGGTCCCAGTCTAACTCATGCTCTTCAGCAATTTCTTTCAGAAGCTTCAGCTTTGCTTCAGGTGAAGGCGCACAAACTGAAAGGAGTTGTATTAACTGCAGGATTTCAATTTGAAAAATGTCAGAAGAAAAGGAAACATAAGCATAAACATAAACAAAGGAACTTGTTGCAAGAAATAAATCAAGGCATAAGATAAGATTAAAAAAACCTGGCGATTAACACCACAAGCTGGCCTAAGCTCTGTTGCAGCAGCTACAAATTCCTTTCCATATTTGGAAGCAAATAGGGTTTGAACCTGCAGCAGCTCGGGTAGATCTCCACATCTTGGTGCAGCAAAACAGACACTGGATATTGCTTCTTTCAAGTCTAAAGGACATTCCCTGAAAAGTAAAAAAAAAATGACATTTGAAAAATACAATCCATGAAAAATGAGCGGTGTTCTTAACTACAAGTAGCTATGAAGATTCTTCAACTCACTTTGCATAGAGGTATAAATTGCATACAAGCTGGGCTAAACAAATAAATTATCAGAGCTACACACAGATGTTGCCATTCATGAAATTGTATAACCATAAAGAAATATTGACAGGATATGGAACTTAAACAAATTGATTTCCCAACCACATTGGAAATCCAATACGAAGAAGATAACAGGTTAGATTTTTGCAAGACTTAACTTGGGGGTCTATAATAAGGCTCGTAATGATGATACTATCTGCAAACTCATCAGTCTTGACTGATTTTAAGACAACCCACAACCATAATGGCTCGAGAAGGCAAGGCAGAGTTGAAGCTTCACCTGAATTATCTGCAGGTTCACTACTCAATTAACATGTCACAGCAACTCTAGGATAACAATCACCATTGAACCTCCTAATTGTTTGTCTGGCAACTTTGACCCAATTCTCAACTTTAACAGTTCATATTATACTTGAGCATAAACAATTATTGCAAATTCAGCATTTAGACAACAGCCTAGAGTTTCTAAGGTAAAGCAAAAATATCAAAGACTGTGACTTGCACTGCTCCCTCCAAAACAAGTCTGGAAAGTGATCAGGATTTCATCCGAGACCATGAAACAGTGAGTCTCCAGAGTTAAAGCTGGACAGCCCAGGGCAGTACAAAGATATCCTACATTATGATATAGCATGTCTGTAGTAATGTGGGGCGACATGAATCGAGTAGAAAACTTGGAAAAGTGAAAACATATAAAACCATCCTATGTTATGCTTCTCTGATCCTTTTCCATATATATAACTGAATATCAGTACTTTGATCAATGATTACTTCTTTCTCCTTCGATTTCCTCAACTTTTTGTTTCTCTGATATTCAGGAAAGGGCTTTTTTTTCTTCCTTAAACCTGCTACTTTAGGGGAAAACAAGCTATATTACCAGTAAACCTTTCATTAAATATGATATACAGTTAATGAACCTATAAAAACTCATGTGCAGGCGGAAATATCTCTAGTTAAGCAAATAACAATATGAACAAAAACAAACTAATAAATCTAAGTTTATGCCTTGAAGAAGGCATCATCATAGTTAAGACAAGTATCCAGCAGGAGAGTGCATTAACAAACCAGAAACAAACATATTGAAAGCCAGATAATGTAATGTGAGGAATAACCTTTGTGTTTCAATAATTGGAAGGCACACAGTAATGAGCTCACAGAACAACTCAATTATCTCTTGAGCAGCCATCATATTCTCCTCTCTTATAATATTCTCCACCTGATATGTAATTATCAACAGCACCACAAGATCATTCCCTTTTCAGGTATCTTAAGAGACTAAAAACAAAAAACCTGTTCATACTATTAAAAATGATTTCAATCAGAAAAGTAGCAATACCCGAATGCGAGAAGTAGCTTCTTGACCAGTCTCAAGAAGCTTAGCAACGTCGCGGCGCATTTGCTTTGTCTGAACCTCTCTCCTGTTCCTCAACAACTTTATCCGGGGTATTGTCAACTTCAGTAAGGTTTTACTGTATACAAGAAAAACAAATTAAAACACCAATAGTTCTCATCAAATCTTTAAACCCCAAAAAAATAATCAATGACAGCATTTAATCAAAACATAAGCACTAAAAAAAAAAAGTATGAACCCTCCAAATCCTCAATGAATTCTATTTACTTTTTACATTAACCAAATATCTACAACACACGAGATAAGTACCCGGATTCTTAATTCTCAACTTTTTATAGTCTCTTATTTCTTTAATTTATGCAAAAAAGAACAAATTAAAAAAAGAAAAGATTGCACATTGAATTTCATCACTTGATTTTAATGAAACGTTAAGTTTTGAATTCCCTTACTGAAGTTAACATTTTCTCAAAAACCAAACAAAACCCAGAATTCCAAATCCAAATTGAACCATGATTAAAGCAAGAAAACAAAAACCCAAAAACAAAATAGAGAAGGATAGAATGAATTACCATTTGGCAGCTTTAAAGCCTTTGTCGAAGAAGGAATCCAGGATCGACATGATTGCTTATTTTCGATAATAATATCAGAGACCAGATAAAAAACTAAACACTACATATGGATATAAAGAACATAAAATCTGAAACACAAGAGCTGCTCGGTCCACTAATGAGAGAAGACAGGTAGTTGAAGTATTATAAATAAATAGGTGTAAATGAGTTTGGTCGTTTCCGTGTTTGCTTAAGATGTAAGATTTCTATGATTCTTATTATTTAATGTGAAAATATAATGTAAAAGGTCGATAAGATATATTACACGCAAAATAAAAGGTAGAGACCAGACCTCATAAGCATTAATCCTAATTACAATTGAGCTAGCTAGCTGCTCCTGCAATGTATCCACAGCATGCTGTCACAACCAAAACTTAGAAGAACTCTAATGAAGTTAATTACATATAAATACATTCTCTCTCTGAAAAAGTTAATGGTGGAACTCAAATTAGAGATTTCAAGTTAATGGAGTTTTTTGTTCATCATTTGAACCAATCTATTAGGGCTCTGGTTAATGGGCTCGCAAGATTCTGAATTTTCTTCTCAGCAATGGTAGAAGTTTAGTCTTGGCTTGTTGGGGTCCAAGATATTAATTTGGCAGGAGCCAATGTTTCTGACATGTGTGTAAGCATTCATGTTAGGATAACATGGAAGCACTGATCTCTCTTCTCCATAAAGATTGCCATGCTCGTTCTGCAGACAAGATCTGTAAATTGAAATATTGTTGGGAGAACCTGCTCACCTTCGGTGACCAGGGATGAGAGACCCCATCCTTCTTAAGCAGAAGGTTGCAGCTACTAAGGTACCATGATCAAACTGTGTTAGAAACAGAATAATAAATCATATCATATGACTCTTAAGAATTTCACTTCTACATCTTCTTTTTCTTGCTACCAGGCCAACAAATTCATCTTGGTGGAGCCTGTTCCACCTTCCTTAACGAGACTCCATCCAAACAAAAAATAAGTCCTTTGTTCATGCTCAGCCCTATTTAACAATTCCATGAAAAAAAATTATCTCTTCAAAGCAGAGACAACCCTCAAATTCAGATTCTCTACTCAACGCATCATTGCCAAAAAAAAAAAGAAGAAGCCAAGCCTCAAAATTGTTGCCAAAAGACAGGAAGACATTGAAATTCATTCCATTCCAATAACAACTCTATTACAAAATCCATGCTACAACAACAATTAAATCCCCCAAAAAAAGAAGAGAACCCACATAATTTACCAGAAAAGAAATTAACAAAAAAAAAGTGTCTAAAATCAAGCAGCCAGTTCAATATCACTCAAGTCAAGCTGAGCAGTAATCTCCTCCAACTGTTTCTTCACACTCATATCAATCAACTTAGACCCTGAGCTCCCATACCTTACAGTAAACCCAGCAACCAAACTTGGGTCAATCACTGTCTTAATCCTTACATTCTTAGCTCCAGTCAATTTCTGCACTTGTTTTGCTATCTGGGCCAAATGTTGTGACTCCAAAGCCACAACTGAACTCACCACAGCAAGCTGTGTATCTGTCAGCTTATTGTAAACCTTCTCGAATTCCACCACTATATCTTTAACCAGATCAACCCTTTTGGAATCTATAAGGATGTTAATGAAGTTTGCCGTGAGGGGTTGGAGAGCAGACGACTTGGCGAACTCATCAATGACTTGCCGTTTCTTTTCTAAGTCTATTGTTGGGTTAGTAAAGAAGTCATTCGCTGCTGGGTTTGAAAACAGCCTTTCTATTTTTTCGATGTCGGACGCCGTTGCGTCTAATGTGTTGTTGGATTTTGCCACGTCAGCTAGTGCTGATGCGTAACTTCCTGCTGCTGTTGCTGACATTTTGGTCCCCATGGCCGAGCCTCCCCGGCGGCGGTTTGTAGCGGTTGCGGTGGTGGAGAGGTTGAGGGATGGGAAAGTGGCTGAGAAGGAGAGGTTGAGGGGCTTCGGGGAGGTGAAGTTGGTTGGGAGTCTAGCTGATGGTGGGGTTTTGGATTGGAGTGAAGCGGTGGCGTTTTGGAGTGCTGATGCCATGTTGCCAGCAATAGTGGAGAGAGATGGGGCGGTGGAGAGTTTTTTTCTTTCTGTTGATTGGTGAAGTGTTTTTGAGAGACGGGAGTGGTGGAGAGGGGCTTTTGAGAGGAATGGACGGTGGGGATTGGTGGGACGGAGAGAACGTAGGGTGGTGGAAGCGGGGGTTATCTTGTTTGGTAGAAAAGAAGATGAGAGCCACTTATCTGTGTATTGGGGATAATGGAGTTGACAAGTGGAGGACGTTGATGGGCTAATAGAGATTGAGCTATCTGTGGTAGTGTGACTCCAATAATAATAATAATAATAATAATAATAATAATATGTATTATTTTACTTAATTTTTATTATGGAAAATATTTTTTAACTTTATTTGAAAATCAACTTAAGAAGAATTTAAATTACTGCATCGTCGTATAAATCAAGGTTGTTAATTATGTTCTGTTTTGTCCAAAACGATCAAAACATTCTATATCAATTCAAAAAACGGAATAAAATAGAACAAATTTCATCTCATTTTAAATCTCGATCCGTTCCGGATTTTTCGGCTAAATTCCTCCCGAAACGTTCCGGTTTCATTCCACATGTTCCGTTCCGCTCTTGAAAAGCCATTGAATCTTGCTCAGTTTCATTAATTAAACCACCCGATTATAAAAAGCTCTTTTTTATTACTATTTTCAATGGCAATGATATTAATAATAATATTGAAAATTATTATTACTATTTTCATTAACAATGATATTAATTTTTTAAAATTAGATTTATCATCAATATATATGGTTTATATTCATGTTGTTGTTTTTTTCATGTTTATACTTTGTAGGAATTTGAGCAAAAAAAAGGATGCTTTAGATTCCATTAACCACTTGATAACGTTGACCGAACTTTATATTTAAAATATTTTTGTTAAAATATTTTACTTTCATAATATTTTGATATTTTGTTTAAGTTGAATTACTTTAAGTTAAAGATCTATTTAATCTTAACTATTTAGAAATATTTTAAAATTTAAAATTATATTTGTTTGGCATTGTGTTTATATTGCATAATTTATAATTAATTTATTTTGAATTTGAATTATTTTTATTGAATATATATATATATATATATATATATGAACAGTATAACCCCAAAACGACACACCGAAACACTCCAAAACTAAAATATTCTATTCTAATTAAAAAACAAAACACCTATCAAAATAACCTTTATAAAAACCCGCCAATTACCTTGCTAAGTTTAAATCGAGTTTATTTGTTCAAATAATTTTATCAAATTAATATTTTATTATATTTAACTAAAAATAATGTTCCACCACCTGGGCTAACAACCAGACCAGCTTCATCGACTACGGTCAAAAGAACCACGTGTAACAATCAACTGGAAAAAAAAAAATACTAGCACTACTTTCACGCGCCACTCCAATCAGCAACTGCAATAACGATAATAAGAATAAAACCCTAGCTAAAACCTCTCATTCTTCTCCAGCAGACGACGCAAAGGAATCGGCAAACACAGAAATCGAAATAAAAAAACACAAAAATGAATGGTCCAAATCGATCATTACACGACGAAGAAGAAGACGATCAAGGCGAAGTTTTCCTTGACGATTCCGATATCATCGACGAAGTCGCCGTCGATGAAGAAGGTATAACAAAAAACATGCATGCTCTCTTAATTTATTTATTAATCAAGCTGTGGTTTGATATTAAATTGATATATAATTCACTAATTCGTAGATCTTCCTGATGCGGACGACGACGACGACGACACGGATGATTCTATGCACATATTTACCGGCCATACCGGTAAATTTTTTCTTTTTGGAATTCTCCATCTTTTTATTATGCAATTAGTTAATTAATTAATTTTATAATTAAATCAATAGTTGTGAATTAATGGCTAAAAAACGTATTTATAAAAGTTTATCTTGTTTTAATTTGTTGGACTAATGAAATGGAGCATTTGCATTTGCTCAGGAAGAGAAGTAATGGAGTATTCATTATTATTATTATTTGCATATAGGTGAGCTCTATACAGTATCCTGCAGTCCAACAGATCCTTTATTAGTGGCGACCGGTGGAGGAGACGACAAAGGGTTTCTTTGGAAGATTGGTCTTGGAGATTGGGCATCTGAGCTCAAAGGTATAGTTATGAGAGCTAAAATGATCCCAGATATCATGGGGATCTCTGTTAGTCGTCGGAATCTTTGTTGTTAGAAATTGTTCATAGTTTGCTTTGTAGCATGATTGAGCAACCTGCTATGTTTCTTCTTTTGATTAGTGATATAATCCCTCATTCATTGAAACTTTCTGCGTGTCCTGATACTTGCTATAATGCCTGTCAATGAAGCTGAGGTCTTTTTCTGCACCTGTATCTGTGCTTGTATATGTTTATAATTTTGATCTTGGGTTCTTATTACTTAACCTTCTGGAAATATTTACAGGTCATAAGGATTCTGTGTCTTGTTTAGCCTTTAGTAGTGATGGACAGTTGCTTGCATCTGGAGGGTTTGATGGACTTGTTCAAATTTGGGATGCTTCATCGGGAAACCATAAATGTGTACTTGAAGGTCCTGATGAGGGCATTGAGGTGAACTTGCTGACTGAATTTAATGGAATTAATTTATTTTGTTTTATGTTTTTAAATCTGATTATCAACCATGTGGTTTCTCAGTGGGTCAGATGGCATCCAAAAGGGCATTTGGTGTTGGCAGGTTCTGAGGACAAAAGTGTCTGGATGTGGAATGCTGACAAAGGTGCCTATCTTAATTCATTTACAGGACATGAAGCAAGTGTTACCTGTGGTGATTTTACCCCTGATGGTATCAAACTACTCTGTCTTGGAACTTTTTTTTTGAAGAACTTTATTTTAGCTTGCTTTTGATCTATCTCTTTCTTTTTCATTTTTTTTTCAAATCTATATTCTGCTTGCTTCAGGTAAAACAATCTGTACTGGTTCTGATGATGCATCCCTGAGGATATGGAATCCAAAAAGTGGCGAAAACATACATGTTGTGAGAGGTATTCATTTAAAATTCAGCTTGTCATTATCTGAAGTTATATCCTGCTCCATTTCATCCTGTGAAAAGGCTATTTATTTTGTTATTCGATAAATATACTTGGTATTGAAGCCATCAATAAAGGCCATATTTAAATTCTCCCAGGCTACATATTCAAATTCTAGCTTACCTTCAGATAATGACAAAGTGAATTTTAAATATACGTGGTATTGAAGCCATCAATAAAGGCCATATTCAATTTCTCCCAGGCTACATGTTCAAATTCTATCATACCTTGAAAATAGCTACCATAAAAATCAAAGGAGCTTGCTTTGTTTGGCATCTCTGACAGCTCTGCTCTTCAGGTCATCCATACCACACTGATGGACTGACATGCTTGGCATTGAGCTCAGATTCGACTCTTGCTATTACTGGTTCAAAGGATAATTCTGTCCACATTGTGAACATAACTTCGGGCAGGGTTTGTTTCTTCTTGCATTCCATGATATTCTTATAATTATGTTTGCAATTTTGGATATATTAATGAGTTGTGCCTATTTACTGTTGCACCTTTGGCATCAGTGCCTTTGGTTTCTTTGACATGATGTGCGTTGGCATGCTCCTTTTTAGGCCTTTCTGGTTGTTGAGGTATCTGGAGAGCCTTATTCATTATAGTGAAAGTCATGATAGAAAACATGATAGTTAGTAAAGATGGATTAGTATTCAAACGTTCCTTCAACAACTTCTGAAATTCCAGCAAGCTTTAGCATGCTGGGTTTTATGTTTTAGCATTTAAGGATTCTTTGCATTTTGACGTAGGGTGGGAAGAATCAACTCGATACAGCAAAAAACAGAAAATTGTTGGCTAAAACTAGAAGAAAATTGAAGTTGGAACTTGGAAAATAGGGTTAGGGTCTGTACTCTGTAGAGAACATCTAAAACATATAATGATTGATAATAACATAAAAGATGTCTGAAAAATAAGCTAGACAGTCCTATTTATACTAGTTCCTCCTTATTGAAAGTTATATAGCTAGTATAGAATCCAACTAGCATTAGGATTCCTAAACTAAATAAGAAAAGAAAAATAACTTAAGAAAAAGATTTAATAATCCAAAAGCTCCTGCATCACATTGTCATGTGAAATTCAGCAAGTTGGATTGAAGTGTAGTTGCTGAATGAATGAACAAGCAATCGTTACCCAATCTTTGACAATAGGGCTGACATTCTTGAATGTGGTCTATGTCACTGGAGAGATTAATGCCTGGAAGTTGAATGCCAGTGCAAATTCCTGGAAATTCATCTGTTTTAAGATCTTCCCTTGGGTCCTTTTATTGAGATTCTTTCAATTTTGAAACAATTAAGTTAGTTGTATGGTTAACATGTGCTCAAGTTCTGTTCTTCTTTAAGAGATATTTGATTGGTCTGGAATTCAGCTAAGGTGTGTGGTTGAATTGAGCTAATTTTTGGTTTAAATCTTCATCATGCTAAGGGCACTATTTAATTGTGGGCTATGCTTACTCTTTCATGTGGCCTGCCTTGCATACCTTTCGCTAACTTGTAGCTCTGGAATTTTATAGCGAGGGATATGTTGGTTCTCATGTTTCTATCAGCATTTGAGTGGATATTAAATTTCTAGCCTTCTTTTCTTGGAAATTTTCTGCTACATTTTTTTGTTTTCTTGGAATGTTTGGATATGCTGTTACCATTATGGTGTACTTGTCAATGCAATTGCTTTTCAAATGTTTGCTTGTATGATTTGATCAGATTGGTAGCCTGTTTAATAAATACATTTCCCTGCAACAGGTGGTTAGTTCTCTTGCTTCTCACTCTGATTCTGTTGAATGTGTTGAGCTTGCACCAAGGTAGAATTTACAATCTCTCTCTCTCTCCCTCTCTCCCTCTCTCTCTGCACGCACGGGCATGCATGGCTGTGAGACAACAGGTTACATGGTAGTAACTGGGAGAAATTGGGCGTGCTCTAATGATTAATAAATTTTAAAAAGGTTGGCAGTTAACAGAAACAATTATTTAGTGAAACTAGGAACACAAATGTGGACATTAGCTAAAGCTTTGGTGTGGTTGAGAAAAAAAGTTGATTGAATGTTGCAGGTTTTCAACAAGCCAATAACCTTTACTCTGTTGCAAAACTTATAAGAGTCTCTGCTTTTATCTGGAACATTATCTTCAAATTGAGATGTGTCTACTTAAAAAAAAAGTTTATAGATTTGGAATGAATATAGGCATTGTTTATAAATTCTGTTCTGCATATATGAGAGTATCTGACATCATCAAGTCATGAAGTCGGATTGCCATATTGGTAAACAAATGAAGATTCTATGTATTTCTTTATTTTGACAATGATATGAATTATACAGAATTGTGAGTGAAGATCTACAGACATGTGATGATGTAATTTATTTGTGCAAGATCAGATTCCATTTCATGAAATATTGACTCCATTTTAGAGGAGTTCTTGGCGAAGAGGAGAGCAACATAGAAACATTTGTGCCAAGTAGCCTTAAACTATTCCCGTACTGATAAATCTTAAACATACCATTCACTGTTGGTTTGAGGCTGCATGAAAGCAAGTGACCCTGTCTGTTGAACTTGACTTCCCCATCAAATAGTCTCCTTTTCTCTCACTCAATTTAATAAATTCATTCCATGAATCATTTTTGTTTGCTTTGTTGCAAGATTCAGTCTCCCTAAATATAGGTAAACTCTTTGGACCTATTCATTTCATACTGGCTTTGAAATGTTAAGTGTAAAAAGGGAAAGCTGTAAAATCCCAATAGATCAATAAGACAATGTCCTATTCCCTTCTCCAAGGAAAAGGAAAGCGGGTGGGGTGAACAAAGAAGACAAGCAAATTTTGTGTAATCAATTTAACTTTGGATTCATGTGACCTAGTTTAAGACTCTTGCTTCCTACCATGTGCATGGCAGCTCCCCTTGGGCTGCTACGGGAGGCTTGGATCAAAAACTTATCATCTGGGATCTGCAGCATTCATTGCCCCGTGCTACATGCGAACACCAGGTCCGTTTGAATTTTGTTTTTGTTTCATTTTAGTACTTTGCAAATCTCAAATGATGACCAGTTTAATGCAGAAGCCCTCTGAACAATCAGAATTGCAACTAGCCCAAGAATCATAAAAGCTGAGACAATAAGATGAATTAACTAAAGCCATATTTATTGATATTAGCACTTCATATATACAGCACTTGTATTTATTAACTATCATCCAACAATGTTTTGGCTTGTTACAATGGCATCAAAATCCCATTTCTCACAAATTGAACTGATGGGCAGGATGGAGTTACATGCGTGGCATGGCTTGCTGCATCTAGATACGTAGCTACAGGGTGTGTGGACGGGAAAGTGAGACTATGGGATAGTCTCTCCGGTGATTGCATAAGAACATTTAGTGGCCATGCTGATGCCATTCAATCTCTATCTCTATCTGCTAATCAAGATTACCTTGTCTCGGGTTCAAGCGATGGAACCGCAAGAGTGTTTGAGATTGCAGAGTTCAAGTAAGCTAATAGTAGAGTATCAATACAAGGTGTTCAAATTTTCATGGTTGAAAAAGCAACTCAATTTTGAATGAAACACAATTTATCCACTAGGTCTATATGACCACTTCTGTGCTTATTTGCAATTATAATCTGATTAATATATGTAGTTGAAACAGTTAAAGAGATGAAATCAGCATGTGCTTTTTAGGGATTGAATTTATGGAAAACAGGAAAGAAACTTCACTGGAGAGAGTAACTAAAGGATTTGCTCTAGTGAAGAACCTCTGCCGGAACACTGGTTCGCATCCAATGCGTTTAAAACTGACACAAGTTCTACTTACGATCGATTGAGAACAAATATTTGTGAAGAATGTTTGCCCTTCGATGGAGAAGCCAATACAAGGCAAATGTTTTTGAATTATGAATTGTATTTTAGCTGGAAAAAATCATTTCTTTGAGGAATTTATGGATTTCATTCTGACACTGATCTGTATGGTCGCAATTTACTGAACATCTAGAAATGGTCTTGAACATTAAACAAGAGTGCGAAAATATTTTACAATATTTGGTGAATAATGCATGAAACATATGATGGTAGCAAAAAATGATGATCAGTGATGAGGTGGTGGATAACGATGACTTTTAGACAATGATGACTGTTGGACAATTTTAAGTTTATATATTAAAATAAAATATTTTATTTTGACCAATTTTTGCAAATATTTATTGCTTGATTGGTATTGTGTTTTATTAAATTTGTTGTAAAAGTGAATTTGTATTGAAAAAATATTAAATTAATATTTTCTTTTAGTTTTTTTTTTAATGATTTTAAAGTGTTGATATTAAAAAATTAAAATTTATTTATTTATTTATTAAATAAAAAATACTTTAAAAAAATATTATGTATCATGATAATACCATGAAAATAAAAATAAAAAAGTTAAAAGTTCATAAAAAGGATGTTATTAACTCAAAAAAATTATATACCTTGTTGGCTTCTATTGGTCTCAATTTGTGCATACATCAACGAAGACATTATAATTGTAAACGTAGGGAACCTCAAATCAGTCACCCAAGTATTACTTAAATCTCAATTGAGCTCCATAAACAAATAATATTATCAATTAGGTCCCAAATGCTTTAGATATTTCTCAATTGGATCTTTATGTTAACTTCCATAAGTTTTTCCATTAATTATTAACAAGAGCAAGATGATGGGTTCAAGTAGGTTAACCTACTTTTTTTAAGAGATCACAATATGTTATTTTGGTTTTTAAAAAAAAAAAACTAGTAATGTTTTAACTAAATTAATTAGTTTACAACTTAACCTGAATTTTTAATCGGATCATATTAAATTAAATTTTTTATTTATAATAAAACTCGAATCGAGCTAGATCTTGAGTCGATTAGATGCTAAATCAACCTACCAAATTTGTCATGGTTTAATAAGCTGGCATAAAATATGCAAACCTGATGGAAAATACTAATAGATATACTTGAATCGAATGAGCTCATTTGATAAAATCTTTATTGTAGGACTTAATTTACAATAAGTGTATATACATTAAGGACTAAACAAGACGTTTCTCCATATAAATACAGTACTCTGTACCTGCCTCTACTTCTAATAAATAGAGCTGCGAAAACCTCAAGCCAAAAACCCTAGCCTCCTGCTTTACCTTCACCCGAGGCCGAGTCTCCGTCCTTGATTGAAAAACCCTAAAACCAAAAATGGTACTTAGTCCCTCTCTCTCATTGCTCACGAAGAATGGTTTTGATAACTAGAAAATATCTCATCTTGTTAAGTTTTGTTTGATTTTGCAGACGGTAGAAGCAGTGAATCCAAAAGCATACCCACTTGCAGATGCCCAGTTGACCATAACAATACTTGACCTTGTTCAGCAAGCTGCTAATTACAAGCAACTCAAGAAAGGAGCCAATGAAGGTTAGCTTTGTCAAAACTAGTAGTCATTTGTATGCTTTTTTGCTAATATAAAATCCGGGGTTTTGATAAAGTGTTGATTTTTCAGCTACCAAGACACTTAACAGAGGTATCTCTGAGTTTGTTGTGATGGCTGCTGATACTGAACCACTTGAGATTCTTCTCCATCTTCCTTTGCTTGCTGAAGACAAGGTTATTTATTTATTTACTTCTACTTTTTGTTGAAGGGTTATGGTTGTTTTGGATGCATTTTCTGTTGTCTGGTAAATTGGCTTGTTGTGTTTGGAATAGTATTAAAAGAATGTGATTTTAGGGGTTTTATGCCATTAAGCTTATTTAATTGGTTTTCTTCTTTTTCCCCCTGGTTATTACTATACGACCAGCTTTGTGACTAATTTAGTTTTGGACGCCTTTTCTTGGTTATGTATTACATTTTCACACATGCTTGTCTTTAGTTATAACGACTGACTTCAATTGTATAATCTGAATAAATGTGACTAAAGATGAATAAATTTCAATGGATTAGATTATTATGTTTTGTGCTTGTGCTCCTCTTTTCTTTAATGACTTTCTGAAGGCACGGATCAATATCATTTTTTTTTAATTGAATTGGCAGAATGTCCCCTATGTATTTGTCTCTTCAAAGCAAGCACTTGGCCGAGCATGTGGTGTCACAAGACCTGTCATTGCTTGTTCAGTGACAACAAATGAGGGGAGTCAATTGAAAACACAGATTCAACAACTCAAGGTATTTGCTTTCTGTCATGTCTCTGGAATTCATGGAGTGTTAAGCTTGTTAATTTCAGCTCATTATTCTTTTTTGCCCCTTTTGAAATTCAGGATGCCATTGAGAAACTTCTGATCTGATTTGTATGGATGCAATTTCGGTGTGATGGGCCTCTTGGATCTTTGGTGGTTGCTCCTTTGGAGGCTTTGACTGATGAAGTTGTACCCTACCGCCAGCATGCTTTTTGTTTCTTACCTTGTTTAAGATTTTGACTGTCTTTTTTTCACTCAATAACTGCTAAAACTTGAGATGAATCATATAAAAAGCTCAGTAATCAGTATGAGTGTTTTGTTTGTTTAAATATTGTCATGAAGGTTTCTTTACACTGGATGGTTTGTGCAAATGCAAGCTCGAGCTCTAATTACAAATTGTGGTCGCTTGATGTGTTCTTTGTTGCATGTGAGGTTCTTCAGTTTAAACATGCAAATGTGGCATCTTATGGTGCAAAAATTGTTCTAATTGAAAGGTAAAATTCAGATGGAAGATTAGGGCTCAGCTATGTGTTTTTTTCCCCTCGGCTATGTATTTTTTCCCGAAAAAATTAATAAAAGAGAGGATTTTTATAATTTTTCAAGGGGATCAAATATTATTTTGTCCCTACTCTGTGTATGTCTGTAAAAAAAAATGCCGAGAGTTTTTAATGGGATCAAATATAATTTTTTTCTTTACATAATTTTAAAGATACACCAATATAATCAAATCAAAATTCATACGCCTTTGTTTTTTCAACTTCAATCAACCCATTTTAGCTAGTACATAGAATTTATAGATCAAAACTCCTTCCGTCCTTCGGAAGCTCTGGGCCAACAGTGAAATCTAGAGATCCCAGAAGCCCAGCCCATGAATAGTAACATGGACTCCACCTGCTATTTTCTTCTTGTTTGTTTGGTACAACTACTCCTTATGGCATTCGAGAACCACTTTTTCATGGAATGTGTTGAGTTTAATACTGACGGTGCATGATTTTTTTAAAATAATTTATTTTATTTTTAATATTATATATTAAGAATATTAAAAAATATTTAAAAATATCAATTCAATATATTTTTAAATTAAATATTTAAGGGTGTGTTTGGGATTATGATAATATTTTCCACTTAGAAATATATTAAAATAAATTTTTTTCATTTAATTTTTTTTAAATAAACACATTAAAACAATTTAAAAACACAAAAAAATTTAAAATTTAAAAGAACACGGTACAAAACACATACTTAAAACAAAAACAAAACACTTCCAATCGAATTCTTCTTTTCTTTAGAGAAAATTTTTTATTTATAATATATTTATTTTTATATTTTAAAAATAATTTTTTTATATTTTTTCTTCCCTTCAAATGTGTTCAAAAGTAATAAGAAGTAAGTTGAAATTCAAAGAATGATGGGATGCCAATCCAATGAGCAGGCCCCGATGTGTTCAAAGGCATGGGTTCTTCAAAATGTTAATATTGCCTGCCATTGACTTTAAAGCTTCTGAAAGGAAAACATTATCCTTTCTTTTTCCTTAAGAAATTTGGATTAGTTTAACTGCAATAAGACAGGCCGGCTGCTTGCCTTCATCTTTCCATGACGACGACGTCACCTGAAGCTGTTCCCGTTGAGCCTGCCTTGGTGACCACCTTGTGAAAAATAATAATTAATTAGCCCTTTTAATTTTAGAAATAATTGAATACTCACTTGATTCATGTTCATCATCATCATCGATTTAATTACTAGTTTTTCTGTTTAAAAACAAAAATCATATTATAATTTCCCCGTTATAGCTATCTCTCTCTTCTTTATTCTGACTTTTATAAAAGAAAAGAAAAAAAACAAATTCAAAAGGGGATTTTAATGAAATGACTAAATTGTAATCAAGTTTTAAAATAAATATACAATTAATTAATTAATTAAGTTTGTTAAATTATAAGAACTAAGTTATAATATTGTTTTGTCCATTTCTCTTGAAAGAATAAAGATCCCGAGTTCTAGCATTTTTAAAAGATTAAATTATTGAGAGTTTGTTTGGTATTTTGATAATAGTTGTTTTTAAAATATTTTTAACTAATTTATATATATATATATATATATATAAATAAATAAAAATTTATTTTTAAAATTAACATATTAAAAAAAATTAAAAAAAAAAAAACAAATTAATCTTGTTTTGTCCATTTCTTTTGAAAGAATGAAGCTCCCAGCTAGCATGGTAGCTGAGCATTCGGCCTTGTTAGAATTCTCAGTGCCTGGAGGCCGGCGTAAAGTGCACGTAACGTGTTTGAGAATTTCCACATCGTTTTACTCATGAATCCATTTTATCCCAAGACTTTTCGTATTGAATTATACTCCTGAATCCATTCTTAGTTTCGTTTCGTAACTTTCAAATTTTGATTAAAAAAATAGTCTAATTTTTTTAAAAAAAATACATGAAAAGTATATATTAACTAGTCAAATTTTAAATTTGTTCTTTAAAGATAACCGATTTGAATTTTATAAATCTCAGAACTATTAGAGACTTACATAGTTTTTAATTTTAAAATCTATAAGATTAATCAAAATATAATCAAGCTAGCCTAGTTATCAATCTTAATAAATAAAATTAAAATTAAAATTAAATCCATTCTAACAAGACATTTTACACTTGTGTAAGTATGTGAAAGATAATATTTTTTTAACTGTATATATTTATTAATTTACATTAATTTTCACTATCAAAAGAAGAAAACTATTATTTTTTTGTTGAAATCGGGGTTTAAAGCACAAAAATTACACTAAACAATGGTAAGAAGACCTTATCCAGATCATCAAGATTAGCTAACCATAATTAACTGAAATTATACATCACTAGAATTTTAATTAACTACAAATGTCAAAGTATTGTCCATTAGACAAGTATAACGTAAAGAACATGCATGGTTGACACAGGGGAGGGCTGCGTGAGGCCGTGAGCTCATTCGGCTGCTTTCTCCTTTCTCTGGTTTTATTTTTCTTCAGTCTCTCTTCAAATAATTCTGCAATGAAATTATGAAAGTGACAGGTGCGGTAGCAGAGAGGCAGATGCCATGGTGAAACGTCACAGTTTGTGTAAATTTCTATCCACAGAGCATGCGTATGGTATAAACACGACTTAGGTGGACAATACTATTATTACTTAATCGCAAGTTGACTATAGAAAAAACACTAACGACATGTATGTTTGCCTTATCTTCCGGGTGTTCTATCTCGGACTCGGAGAGAGAGTTGCTGGGATGTGTAAAATAATATAAATTATATTTTATAATTTTATTTAATAATTTAAATTATTATATTAAAAAATTCATTAATATGATATCAAAGCATAAAATAAAATAGATATATATAAATTTTAAGCTTAAAAGATCTTTTATTTAAAAGGATATGTTAGAGAATAATATAAATCATATTCTAAGACCTCACCTAATAGTTTAAGCTATTGGATTGAGATGGTTTTTTAACATCCGGGATTATATTAATAGTTGTTTTTTAAAATGTTTTTTGCTTGTAAATATATCAAAATAATTTTTTTATTTTTAAAAAAATTATTTTTAATATCCGCGTGTTAAAATAATTTTAAAAAATTAAAAAATTAATTTTTTATTAGATATTGTTTGTAACACAATTTTAGATAGCGCTGAAATATAGATGGAGAATGCTAGTGTAAGAGATTTTGGAGAAATTATTGGTTCGATGTTGTATAAAGTAGAAATTAAGTTATTTCTACAAGAAAAAAAAATTAACCAAGGAAATGAGAATAAAAGGTGGAAAATGAAGTAGCCATGGAAAGTGCATGCTACTTTATTATGTTTAGACCAAAATGGAACTCTCACTTCCTTGATGTATGGTTGCATTGCATTCATACCCCCTTCCACCTTATATTTTTCATTTCCATCCCTAATTTATTGCTTAATTAATTCTCAATCATGTCTCAAATTAATTAATTTCATCAATTTGACCCAATATATCAAAATCTCAACCACATCGAAAAAGTCGATGTGTATTAAAGCACAATTTATAACGCCATTAAACACCATTAATATTGTTTAGAATTTAGAGCACAACTAGTGATTAATTAAAGCTGTTAGCTGATAAGCCAACATATTAAATTAAATCAAATGCAAAACCTCACGAAACTAGATGAATTGAAAGTGACATGTATTAGCTAGATCTTGCTACATTTTCCATTATTTTTTTGTTAAGGGCTAAAGTGACCCTTTTATCAAGTTGGTAACATAAAATTATTTTTCACACCTCGTTCAATAATTTTAAATATAATATTAAAATGAATTTTTTGATATAATATCATAATATTAAATTTGTATAAATTTATAAATTTCAGGTCAAAATAACTTGTAATTGAATTATTTTTTGATAAAATAATATAAAATTATTATTAAAACATCATTTAATAACTTAAATTATTACAACGACATAGTTTTTTTAGAGGTGATCATTTTCGGTTCGATTCGGTTTTTATTTTAAAAAATAATTAAACTGAATTTAAAAAAAATCAAAACTGGTTCAAATCGACCGGTTTCGGTTCGATTCAGTTATTTTAGAGTAAAAATCAAAACCCAATCAATTGGCTTGGTTTTTTTACGGTTTGGCTCTGTTATTAATTTTGATTTTGTTTTTTTTTGTTTCAGGTTTATAAAACCAAACTGACTAGTTTTTTTAAATATTATAATAAGTATAATCAGTTTTTTTTACGGTTTAGTTTTTTTTTTTTAATTTAATTTTTTTTTTCCGCATCTCATTTTTCTTGCGTCAAAATTTCTTAGGAGGATGTTGATGTGCTCTTTTGATAGTCTTACACGCTATTTTACAAGAGATTTAGAGAGAGGGTACCTAATTTTCAAGGCAGGGACGGTACCAAACACAAATGCTGGGCTTGGTCTTGAGGAACTTGTAGGGTTCTAATTGTCAACTTGAGTTAGCGGTCTGTGCCAACAGAATGATAAAGACAGGGAGATTTTCCTTTTTCCTTGTCTCTTCCTCATTGGCTGCTCATAACCCACCATGAACACTTCTCTACTTTGCACTAAAAGTTAGGTTAGGAAACGAGGACCTGACATGCTCATGAAACGAGTACGTTCTAGTTTTTATTCAGAGGGTTTGCAAACGTGAGTGCATCTGTATTTTTAAAATATTTAATATTTTTATATATTTTAAATTATTATAATATATTGATATTAAAAATAATTTTATAAAAATAAAAAAATATTATTTTAATATATTTTTTAAAAAAATATTTTAAAAAATAACTATAACTACACTTTCCGAAGAACCTCTAATAAAAATTAGAATTCATGGATGGCAGGCGGGTATTGATTTTCCATGTTCTTCCTCGGCAACTTATAGTTGGTATTTTCTAATTTTTGTTTTTATATTTTAAAAAAATTTAAAAAAAATTTAATTTTTTTCTTTAAATTAATATTTTTATTATATTTTTAGATCATTTTAATGTATTAATGTTAAAAAAAATTAAAAATATTATTTTAATATATTTATAAATAAAAAACACTTTAAAAAACAATGACTAATATAATTCCAAACACCCCCTAAACCCTTCCCATTATAAGAACCACGTATGAATTTTAGGCTATATGTTTACGAGGTAATTTTAAATTAAAAAATATTTTAAGAAATAACTACAGTATCAAATATTATCTTATTATTAGACAACAAAATGAAAAGAAAAGATGGATGATGAGAAAAGTCCTTGCTGATGAACAGTACAAACTAATGAGTTTTGTCGCATTATACCAGAAAACAGTAATAAAAACTTCGCTACAAGTAAATTCCACCACCAAGAAAGTATGACCAAACGTAAAACATTAATTTTCTGCTCGCAGAATTATATTTGCGTGGCTTGAAGCCTTGGATCTTTGAGTTTGCAAGCAAATGATTATGGATCCCTTCTTTATATATATATATATATATATATATATATATATATATATGTTCACCTTTTATATCAAGACCTTTTTAATTATTATTAACGTGGATGTCCGAACCAACTTGCGCATACCTCGACTAATTCTACAGGTTCTAAAATTAATGACCATGTAAGCCTTCAGTTGTCCTGAGATTTATAAGACTCTAACTGATGATCTCTAGGGAATAAACCCAAGACCGAATTAGTTGAACTACACCCCTCAGGACTAGATTTTTTTTATTAACGTGGGTGTCCGAGTCAGTCTGCGCATACCTCGACTAATCTTATATACTCTGAAATTAACAATCATGTAAATCTCTAATAATTATTATATTAACAATCATAAAACTCGATCTTAATATGACAGCATTAGAATTTTATTTGCTCTCTTGCTAGAAATGTGGAAATATATATATATATATATATATATATATATATATATATATATAAATTTCAAAGATATTTTTATTTCTATGACTTTATGGCACTTGGAAACAAACAGTTTGATATCCAATTGACCACGCTAAGCTTGTTTGAAGGTCCAAAATTCAATTTCTAATTTCTTGGTATATTAAAATAATTTGGATAATGCTCTTGGCTGTTCCATCAGAGATGATTATTGTGCATGGCACCAAATGGACGTGTTCCCATGTTGGCAATCCACGGCTAGCTAGGTTACTTGTGAGCATTTTAAAATATTTTTCAAATTATAAAAATAAAAAAGCAAATCGATGACATGAATTATTTAGCCTGGAAAACGACAATTCAATCAAGCAAATGTTATATTCAACGTGAAAAAGATTATTGAGATCATGTTATTGATGTAGAAGACTTCATGTATTTATCATGAAACAATCATTTGCGTTGCCCTTTCCAAATGTGGCACAATATTATCAAGCAGTGATTTTCTAGCGTGTTTTTTTATATGTTTATGTTTTCCAATAATTATTTTAAATACTCGTGATTTATTATTAGAGGATGTTAGATTATTTTTTATTTATAAATATATTAAAATAATTTTTTATTTTTTTAAAAAAATCATTATTGATATCAATTAATTAAAATAATAAAAAAAACACAAGAAAAATAATTTAAAGTAGAAAAACAAATGATTAAAATTTATTTTTATTTCAAAATAATTTTTAAAATAGAAAATTAAAAGTGCTCTTGATGTGATAAAACTTGTTACAAAACCATCTCAACCTAATAACTTTAGTTGTTAGGTAAGATCTTAGTATATGATTTATATTATTCTCTAACACACTCCCTCAAGTAAAAACTTTTAGGTTTGAAATTTATACTGACCCATATTATTTCATGTTTAATTTTTATCAAATAATTAAAGATGACGAGAGTCGAATTTAAGACCACTTGATCATTAAGACTCTAATACTATATTAAAAAACTATTTTAATTTTATTATTTAAATTATCATATAAAATTTTATGATATAATTTATATTATTTTTGAATAAAATATGTTAAAGAAAGAATCGGAATTTAAAAGATTTTCGTGCGCATATCGATAGAAACTTAAAAGGAAATTTGAGGGCTCCACTTAGCAAGATTAGGGGGATTAAGCTCAGTATTTACTTCCCAATCATTAGTTGAAGTATTTTTAATTTTTATTGACTGTGCCTAGGCTTAGGTTATTAAAAAAAAACCCACCCAAATCCTTTTCAAGTAAAATTAAAATATACGGCTTGAATGATCGAAGTGGACACCGCGCCAACAACACAGTTCTTGTCTTCATCTTACTATATAATGCAAGACTCAAATACAACTGGACATGAAGAATTTACAATCGGTACAAAAAAAAAAAAAGGAAAATGTATGGTTTGTTACATAGTTATAAGACCCTGCCCAATCTAGTATGCCATTCCAATAATTTACTAATTTAGGATCTGGTTAATGCTGGTTCAGTAAAAAAAAACTCAATTTTTTATTAAAATAATATTCTTTTAGTTTTAATTTTTTTAAAAACTATTTTTTAATTTTTAAAATAATTAGATTAATCTAAGCAAACCCATTTGATTCATGCCTTGAATATGAAGCTTTGAGAAAGTAATTGTTTGAAAATGTAGTTGTGGTTGTTTATTAAAGTATTTTTTATTTAGAAATGTATTAAAATAATATTTATTTTTTATTTTTTAAAAAAATATTTTTTATATTAGTGCATCAATATGATCCAAAAACACTAAAAAAATATTAATTTTTTTAAAAATAAAATTTATTTAAAAGCATTTTTAAAACAAAAAAAAATAAAAGGGTTATATATACTATAGTTTGTATGGTATTGGATAAATCTACCCACCCTTGAAAATGTCAAATCAACAAAAACCGAATAGATGTAAAACAAAAGAAAATAGACCAAGAAAATGAAGTTCCCCCCCTTTCTTGGATGGTGGTCAAGTTTTGAGATATTTGTGGGTCTTCTATGGGACACAAGCCGCGTAAAATTAAAAAAGAAAAGAAAAGAAATTATGAATTTGAACTACAAACCATAATTTATTCATTATTACCACCCCATCTGTCGTTGAGAGGAGGAGCCAATTTTGATACGAGGTGCCATTTTCAATGTCATTGTTATGCGATTCAAAGATCAAACACAGAATGATGTGATCATTTGCTAAAAAAAAACCTATTACACGTGGTTCGAAGTGCTATTTCAGATAGAATAATGCTATTTTTTTTATTGTATTAAATTTATGAAATTAATTTTCCAATTGGTGGTGAACTGGATTGTATATAGCTAATACACCATGAAAGCAAGATAGAAAATCATTAAAAAACTAATTTTAATAATTAAGAAATCATCAGGTATTCCAATAGCACTACTTGTTTTGATAACTATCAATTAATTCTTTTTTTTTAAAAAAAAAAAAACGTGAATGGAGAATCATTGCTTTAAAAATACCTAATAATTCCTCAATTTTAGTAGAATATACATTATTTATTTGATTCGTGTGGGGTGAACTGGATTATATATAGCTAATACACCATAAAAGCAAGAAAACAAATTCATTAAAAAACTAATTTTGATAATTAAGAAATCATTAGGTATTCCAGCAGCACTACTTGTTTTAATAACTATCAATTTAATTCTTTTTTTTTTTAGAAAAAAAACGTGAATGGAGAATCATTGCTTTAAAAATACCTAATAATTCCTCAATTTTAGTAGAATTTACATTATTATTATTTTTGATTATTTATGATTGGTATCCTAGTTAGCTTGCGTGTATTTTAATTAATCCATATAGCTCCTGAAATTAACAATTATATAAGTTTTCAGTGACCATTAATATTAACAACCACAATGCTTGAACCTGAAATAAAAAAAAAGTATTATATTATTTATATTTACTGGATAATATAAGTATCAGTGAACATTTACATAAAAAACTAGAACAACAAATCATAGTTATCTAGGGATTAAAAAATAAATAAAACATTGAAAGTCAGCAGGAAGGCAGAAGCAAAATTCACTATTCTCTTTTTTTCTTTTTTTGTTAGGTTGTTTTTGAAAGTTTGAAATTTAAGTGAAATTCACTATTGAGAGACAATCATTGCTTTACGTTCAATACACGGACCCGCCTTCGATAATCTATACTCTCCACCAATCACAGCACGCCCAATCACCGGTCACAAAAGGTTCCCCTTGCACCACGGAATAAGGGGCAGTTTAGCGACTAGCTGCATCTATAATTACTCTCATGCCCTCCTTCTGCCACGTGGCGAGCACGCAAAGCAATAGTTCAATCATTGGAAAGTCCGAACAAAATTGCCGATCTTGGGTTATGGCCGCCTTAAGCACCAGGATCCTTACATGTGGCACTAGAGATTTCCAGGGAGATATTTAACACGTGGCATATTGTTAGTGGTGGATCTACAGTGCCATTTCTGCAGTTGAGTTTTTTTTAAAAAAAACAAATCTAGTTTTTGCACCGAGATTTTTTTCTGTTCTTTTTTTTTTGTCAAATCCATGCAGGGGAAAGGAGTCAAACGGAATTTTCAATTTTGAAAAAAAAAAAAAAAAACCAGGTGGTGATAAAAACCTCGTAAAATGCCCTAGATTTATGTCCATGTCCTGAACGACAAAGCTGTCTTTTTTCTTTTCTTTTTTTGTCTAAGACAACTGGATTCATAGTTTTTTAAATTCATTGATCCATTTTGCATTCCTGCCCTTGAGCTTTTTGTATTTTGAAACGAGCCTGTACGCCACCTTTGCATCCTTCATTTTTTACCGTGTTTAAAAGAGTAGGATACATTATGAGCGAAGTTTATTAACACAAAACTGTTTATTTTTGTATTTTAAAAATATTTTTTAATTTTAAATTAATTTATTTTTTAGTATTTTTAGATTATTTTAATATATTGATATTAAAAATAATTTTTTTAAAATAAAAAAAATATCATTTTAATATATAAGTGAATAGTATTTTAAAAAACAATTGCAACCATACTTCTAAAAAAGTTTTAAATCTTTAAAAATCTGTTTTTTATTAAAAAAATCTGTTTTTAATATGTTTTTAATTAAAAATTATATACATTGAATTGCTAATTAAATAACTTTTGTTGTCGTAATTTTAAAAATTAGATCTATAAAAAACTATAAATCATTTTTTATTGTAGTTAAAGTTTTAAAAAGGAGTTTTAAATAGAATCTATATAACATTATAATATATATTAAAAATAATATTGATTAATTAATCAAATATTTTTAAAACTACGGCAAGGATAATTTTAACCCCTCTCATCGGGTACAGAGTTATGTTGAATGGAGGATGCCATCCTCAACTCCATACTCTGCTATAACAAGAATTTTTTTTCCCCTTTTACCTCCATATCCATGAGATTTAAGAACTTCCATAACCACCTCTGTTTAAAAATGTGATTGGAAATGTGGCTAGCCATGTATTTTTAAAAATTTTGATGTTTAAAAAATTATTTATATATATTATCTTTTTTATATACTTATATTAAAAATAAATTTTAAAAAATAAAAAACATATTGTTTATAAGTATTTTTGAATGCTTTTTTTATATAAAAAAAAATCTCTATCATAACATCAAACAAATTTTAAATAAATAAAAGCGGCAAACACATCTAATTACCATTCTAGACGAGCCAAGGGAAATGACTTCCCATGAAAAAAATACTTTAAAATTTTAATCACACAAATCCATGATATAAACTTTGAAATAAGCTATACCTTCCGTTTCATCCCACGACAATTTTAAACTTTTTCATTAAAAACATTACATAAATTTTTATTTTTTTATTAGTATTTAAAAATATAATAACGATTATTTTTTAAAATATTTTTTAATATTAGCATATTAAAACGATAAAAAAACATTAAAAATTAATAATTTAAAATATTTTTTAAATAAAAAAACATGTTAAAACTCAATCACATCAAATTTAAAAGTTTGTTATATTTTGGTGTACCTTTCATAAAATAAAATAAAAAATATATTGCCAAGTCTGACGATGATAGAATATTATTGAGTCTGGGAGTGAAAGCTGCACAAAAAATTTAGTATTTTCGTAATATAATAGAATAAAGAGTAAAAAAAGCCTGTCTACTAAAAGACACGCAGTTATTTTTTAAATTTAGTAAATAAAAAGTCATTTTTTCGACCAGTGTAGCTAATAGATGCTTTTAAATCATATATTAATAATCATTTGACCTTGCTGATTAATACTATCATATAAAATACAATGAAAAATAATAAAGTTTAATAAATGCATCAGATAATGGCCAGCGTTGACTTTTGCATTTCAATCAAGTCAGATCATATGTTTTAAAGCATCCTGCGTGGAATCTCATAAATGTAAGATATTTTACTCAGAAGAGTTTTATTGTGGGATTAATATAAAGGAGACAAAGGAACCCATGCCATTTATAGAAAAAAACAATTATTGAATATTTAGGTCTCAGTAGAGACATTAAGAGCTTTTTTTTTTAAAAAAAAAAATATATTTTTTATTTTTATTTTTATTTTTTATATAAGTATATCAAAATTATATATAAAATAAACAAATATACTAATTTGAAGTTAAAAAAAAATTTCAAAAATTTTGAAAAGTACAATTGAATTGCAATGTCATACAATGTATTTGTGTGTGTTTAGTAATAGATATAAGATATATTTTTTTTATAAAAAAATAATTTTAAACTGAAAATATATTAAGATGATATCTTTTTAAATTTTATGTTTATTTTCATGTTATCACATCAAAATTATAACACATGAAAATATTAGTTTGGTATTTTTTTCAGGTGTTTTTTTTTTAAGAAGTTACCTATTAGTAGTCAAAAAGAAAATTTCCAATTTGTTAGTAGAGAATGTTTGAAAGTGCAATGTATATTGTTTTTTAGAGTATTTTTTGCTTTAAAATGCATTAAAAATATATTTTTAATATAAACACATCAAAATAATTAAAAAAATAAAAAATAATAATTTTAAACAAAAAAAATCAATTCTTTTACAAATCCCATTTGAAACGCAATTCCATACAGTATCTTTGCCAGGATGAATTTTTTCATAATCTTTTAAGCTGGTCAATCTCTCTTTTATTAGTTACATTGCACACATGAATGCCCCATAAATTTTAATGTCTAAATATTAATCCAAGCTTGTACCTAGATATTGTTAATGCCTTATTATTTAATGCACAACTCTCCCCCCCTCTCTCTGGGTGATCCTGTGACTGCATTTATCCAATTCAATGCTCCGAATATTTCACCTTCCCTTACTTATTTCTCTCTTTTATATGTTATAATATCTAAAACAACTTAAAACATATTAAAAAGGATATTTTCATATACCGATGATGAAGTAATAATATTATAATTTATGAAAATTAAAGAATAATAATAGAAAAAATTAAAGTATATACACTCAAAAGCAGAGCATCAATGAATACCATTAAAGTTTACGGTATTTGTGTACCTGCAATGAAAAATGTCACCTTTAAAGAAGGAAAAAAGAAAGAAAAAATATAAAAAAATCCCTAACCTATAGGGAAAACCACATTTAAGTTCCCAATCTTCTCATGGATTCTCAATTAAGTCCTTTCATTAAAGCTGTTATGCAGTCATGTAAAACTCAATATTTTTTTTTAATCTTTTTTGAATAAAAAACCTATGAATATACTAAAATTCTCCCAACATTGAATAAAAAGCCTGTTATATATTGTAGCAACAATTATTTTTTAAAGTATTTTTTATTTAAAAATATATTAAAATATATTTTTTAATTTTTTTAATATTACAACATTTAAATGATATAAAAACATAAATTTTATTTTATTAAAAAAAACATTTTAAAAACTTCCTTGATGTGTAAGCTTTATCGTGATGTGGTTTATTATTAGATGAGTTGACGTATAAAAGTCAAGCATATTCAAGAACTCAATGGTTTTCTATGGAAAAATAAAAAATTAACAAGTTCCACATTATTACTTATCAATTTTGTTAATTTAAACAGATAAAAGGATCTGATTAAAAATAAATCAGCACACGAAGGACCCAATTGACACAAAAATCTGGCTGGGGAGTTTTGCAACCAAAAGGAAAATGTCACATAAGTGGATATTCAATTTGACTGCTAGCTGTTTAGTTAAATTACTATTTTTTTTCTTGCAGGCTTCGCAAGCTTATGATCAACAGTATAATTTTTATTTTTTAGAAAATAAATTTTATTTGTCAATACATTAAAATTACTATTGAGAATCTTACTAAAAAAACATGTTATTTTCTTAATTAACTTTTTTATTTTTTTTTAATAAGTGATTGTAACGGGTTGAAATCATATCTTTTAAAAAATTAATTTTTTTTATTTTTTAAAATTATTTTAATGTACTAATATAAAAAATAATTTTTTTAAAATAAAAAATATTATTTTAATATATTTTTAAATAAAAACTATTTTTAAAAATAACGAAGACTATATTAATAAACATCCTCGAAATCCCAAAATAGGGATGCAGCTGGTGGTTTATCATTTGGTTCTTGAAAAGTAATTCAGACAAAATGAGATGCCAAGGGACAAGAAATATTAAAACCATAGGGGCATAAATGCAAAATATATTCAAAAACATTAACTATCTTCATGTTTCTTACAAGATTCAGAATATCTAGCCGTGTCCACAGCCTTAACTCTTCAGACAAATCTACTTCAAAAACAATACTGTAATAAAATAAATAAAAATAAAAATATCCAAAAAAGAAAAGAAAAAAAACCTGACACTGTTCACACCACCAAGGGGACCCACTTTAAATACCTTCCTTCCATTTTCTTCTCTGCTGCCCTTATTTCTCCTCCTCCATTCTCCCCTCTTGTGACCCCTGCCTATTTTGGATGTGGACTTCACAACAATTCCTTTCTTTCTTCTTTACTGAAGAACTTACAGATTTAAAACGTTGTGGAAGTTTTTAGTTTAGTTTAGTGTTTTTGCTTATAAAGATTGAAACTTGATCGTTGAAACAAGAAACAATAACCATATCACTGTACCCTTTTGGTTTCTTTAACAGTAAGTCATGTTCTTTGCTTTTTTTATTTCATTCTTGATGGTATTTCTTATTTGGTTTTGTTTTGACTGGTTTACAAGACTAAAAAACGGTTACTTGCCTCTGAAATCTCGATTCTGCAATGGATAATGGTCTTTTAAAGGTATTATTTAGTTGGCATTTCGGGTTTTGAGTACTGATTTGGAGATTATATCCAATTCGTAGATCAACTTTCTTACTTTGTAAGTATTGTGGGGGATTGCTTTTTTAAAATTTGGCATTCAAAGTTGGTGTGTTTTCTTCAAACCTTTTTGATCAGTTTTCTTGGCAGTGTTGGTGGATTTCAAGATATGAGTAATGTTTTCTGTCTTTTTGCTGATTTTGTTTAGTTTTCCAAGATTGGTGTTTTAACGAGTACCAATTGGATCCTTTATTTTCTCATTTCAATCTTGAACTTGTTTCTGATCAAGTTTCTGGTTTTGGAGTTATACTTCAGTTTCTGAGGAACCTCTTTTGAATCTTGGTTTTATTATACTGTTAGTGCAGAACTTTGAATTTTTTTTTTTTAAATATTTTCAAATGTTTCCTCTACAGTTTCTGGCAATTGTAAAGAAAACATCATGTAGTAAGAACTTCACTTGGGACTGCTTGATTTAAAGGATATTTCTGCCTTTTCATTTGGTATAGAATTTGGGTTCACCCTAACAATGTGTTTTCTTTTTCCCTTCTAATTTTCCCCTCCAAGGCTCCTGATGAAGATTTTGAGTCTTTACACCCTGTTGTACGCAACCTTTTGGTTCATGTTCATGTTAGATGAGAAGTTTTTCTCATAAATTTGAGATTTGGTGGAGTAAATCATTATTTTTTAGGTTTTCTACGAGACTTTGTTTTTCTATCTTGGGTATAAGAGATCTGAAATTCGTTGGTTTTTAATTAAAGACGAGGAACAACCTATGTGTTTCTTTCTTGTTTTTCCTTTCCTTTCTTTTTTCAATTCACGTTTTTGTTTGAACTAGTCCTTTAATATTTTAAAGTGTCTTCTATCCCAGGAAAATAATTACTTATTTTGAATTCGTTAATTTTGTGATTGAACCTATAAGGTGATCGAGGTTGTACACCATTTGAAATAGACTAAGCCGTTTTACTCTTTTTGGATTTGGATGTGTAGCATGTGTCATTATTGTGGTGCTGATCGGACTAAGTTGAAGGATGAAAAGAAGAAACTAGAGAATGGAGGTTGTTTAGAACTAAATGTTGAAGAGCCCATTTGGTCTTGCCGATTTTGTCAGGAAAAGCAGGAACCAGATTTGATGAACCGTGATGGTTCGAGTCATTCTATATCACCAATGATCAGTCCAGCTACTACGTTGCCTAGCAGTGATAGATTTATGTCTAGCTGCAGTAAATTTCTGCCTCTCATTGTCATACGTCCTGTTTATTTTTGTGATACACTAGCATCTTGTTCTATGATTCTTATGCTTTTTTTCCTTTTGCTATCTGTTTGTTTAGGCGATCTTTACGTCGATGAAAACTCGCATGACTGGTATGTATCACATCTTTGAAATGTAGTGCAGTTACTTACTACTAGATAGTTGTTATTAAAAACGATTTATCTTCTGACTTTATTAGGGCTCATCAAGAGGAAGAAGCTGCACGCAGTGCTCAGAAGGATCTCAGTTATGGGATGAATGACGAACTGCACAACTCAAGATTGGAAGCTCCTTTAAATAGAGTGGATGGAATACTTAAAGCGACAGAAAACAACTTGAAGGATAGTCATAACGGAACTGATAGAGAGACAGTGAGAAATGTAGAAATAGTGGAACTTCTTCACGGTCAAGAAGCAAAAGATAACGCTTTTGAGAAATGTGTTGGATCTTCAAACGAAGGAAATGATGTTTCTCAAATCAGTGATGATGAAGTAGATGCGCAGGTTTGGGAGCCTCCTGAAGCAGAAGATCCAGAGGATGATTTGGATGGTAGTGTGGCTTTTATCGATGATGATGACGAGGAGTGTGGTGACGGCACAGAATGGGGTAAACCAAGTTCTTTGAGTTACTCGAGGGATGAAGGCAGTCGGAGCTTCAAGTTCAAAGAAGAAAAACAAAAGGCAATGGACGAAGTAGTTAACGTGAAATTCAAGGCTGTCGTGAGTCAACTTCTTAAAACTGCAGGTGTTGCCTCTCTAATGAGAGATGGTGAAAGTTGGGTGGATATTGTTACTTCTTTATCATGGGAAGCTGCTTCGTTTTTGAAGCCTGAAGCAATAGATCGGAAAGCAATGGATCCAGATGGCTATGTGAAAGTGAAATGCATTGCAACTGGTTCTCGTAGTGAAAGGTGATATCTCTTTGATATATTAAAGTTTATTATTCTTGTGCATTTTTTAATGCCTCAGCCTCATATAGTCTCTACGACTTATGGGGAAAAAAAAAGGGGTGGTGGTGGTGGAGGAAAAGAAATAAAAGATGAATTTTAAAACAATAATGAGTTACCTAATTCATGCCAGTCAGCAGAGTAGCGTTAAATTTTATACACCTTCCAATCCTTGAGTAAGTTTTTTCATTTTTGTTTGTATTTTCTTGCAGTGAAGTAGTGAAAGGCTTGGTCTTTAAAAAGCGTGCTGCTCACAAGCACATGCCCACTAAGTACAAGAACCCAAGGTTGTTGCTGATCCAAGGTGTACTTGGTCAGTCTTCAAGTGGATTGTCATCGTTTCATTCAATGGAGCAGGTATTTGATCCATATCTATACACCTATTTGTTTTGATCACATATATATTCTCGTATTTGTTTTGATCATTTTCTCATAAACAGGAAAAGGATAATCTGAGGGCTCTCATTGAGACCATAGAAATGTGCCATCCAAATGTAGTTTTAGTAGAAAAATCTGTTTCTCGTGATGTCCAAGAGCGCATCCTAGCAAAAGGAATGACACTGGTCTATGACATGAAGCTCCATCGTCTAGAAAGAATTGCTCGCTGTACTGGTTCGCCAATTTTATTATCTGATGCTTTAATGAATCAGAAGTTAAAGCAATGTGACTCCTTTCATATTGAGAGATTTGTTGAGGAACATGTTGCGGTATGTGAAGGAGGAAAGAAGCCAAGGAAGACATTGATGTTCATCGAGGGCTGTCCAACATGTCTGGGCTGTACAGTGAGTCTATAATCCTTCGCTTCTTATTTACTTTACCTCCTAATTCTCTGTTGTGGAGTGTGCACACATGCATCACTTTTTTAGCACCAGGAGTGTCTGCACGGAAATGAACCCTCAGTTGCTTTCTCCTTCTTTCTCAGATACATGAACATGTATGTGCTTTTGTAGACCTGGCTGGTCAATTGAAATCTTTCACCTGACCTTTCTGAGATGGTCATAATGATATGTGAATGTTGGCTTTGCAGTTATATATTATCTTGCAGGCATTATATAATGGTTTTCTCTGATCAACCTCTGAACGCTATCTATTCTCAAGTCTTAAGAGTTCGACCTAATCATGGAAGCTATCTAAGTTTAAACATGAGTTATTATAGTTATTTGTGTTTAGTTTTGTACACGAAATTTTATGTGGTAAACTGGTGATGCATCAGTAAAACTTGGAAGTCAATAGCTGCTTAATACTTTAAACATAATCACATTTTTCTAGTGCAACATTGCATTCTTTGCTGCGGAAAGAGAAGTTTCTCTTTACACGTGTATGCTATATTTTATGCAGCTCATCAAGTGCTTTATTGCTTTCTATCCTGGATGATATATGTTTATCTTCTGTATTTAAGAGGCTTCTGAAAATATGATCATTACCACTCAGAATATTTTCTGTTCTTCCTTTCAATGTAAAGCAACCATAATTACGTGTACAATATAATTGTGCAGATTTTGTTGAAAGGAAGTCATAGTGACGAGTTGAAGAGGGTTAAATATGTGGTCCAGTTTGCTGTAATCATGGCATATCACTTGATTCTTGAGACATCGTTTCTTGTTGATTGGAAGGCAATGTTCTCTTCAGAAATATTTGGTGGAGTAGTTAATACCTCATCAATAGATCAGCACTCTTCTGCTTTAGAAACTAGGATTCCTTGTGCTGAGGAGTCTACAACTGAAACTGGTTCATCTATCATTGATATTCCCATTTCTAATGGATTTCATGAAGAAGGTTCCCACAATATAAACATAGGATTAGAGGGATATGATCCTGCAGTTTTTTCTGGATTTTCCTCTCTTTCAGCCTCTCTGAAGAAAGTTATGGGGGACAGCTTTCCTCTTGTCTCCTCTTCTCCTTATCGGTCCTTGTCTAATTACTTTGGCTTCAATGGACAAGAAACTAATGGTCAAATCATGGAAGAGGTTCCAGTTTTAAAAACTTTGGAAGCTTCTGACCCTTGTGATATGGAAGGTAAAAAGGATTCTGACGAAGAGAAGTCTGCCAATGATGGACAACCTCATTCCTTGTCACCTTACTCTGTAGCCACTCTGGACAGCGGAAATGATGTTGGAAATAAAGAAGATCAAATCCAAAGTAAGGGTGATGCCAATGCAGTGTTGGATTCTCAGAGTATTTTGGTTTTGATGTCTAGACGGAATGTCTTGAGAGGGATTATATGTGAGCAAAGCCATTTTTCTCATATAATGTTCTACAGGAATTTTGATGTTCCCCTTGGAAAGTTTCTTCGGGATAATTTACTCAATCAGGTTATTTCAAATCTCTATTTATCAGGGAATATTATATTTTATGTTGTTATCATCTGGATGTAGTTCTAGATTGGCCATACCTTATGGGAATTAAAAAATATTTCTTCTTGAAGGACTTTTGTTATCTTTTTAGAATTAGGTTTATCCTTTTGCTGACCTAAGTGTCCATCATGTCTACAGCATGGTAGAATGTAATTGGTCCTCAAATGTTTTCTAGATTTAGATTGCAATGTTTTGAAGTTTGCATTGATAGAAAAACTGCTGCATTTTGCAGAGAAGCCAGTGCAACACTTGCGGTGAGTTGCCTGAGGCTCACTTTTACTATTATGCTCATCATAATAAGCAGTTGACAATACGAGTTAAAAGGCTTTCCAAGACTTTGCCTGGAGAAGGTGAAGGAAAACTTTGGATGTGGATTCACTGTGGTAAATGTAAACATGAAAGCAGATTACCAAAATCTACTAAACGAGTCTTGATTTCAACTGCTGCGCGTAGTCTGTCTTTTGGAAAATTCTTGGAGCTAAGCTTTTCTCACCAATTTTCATCTGGTAGCTTGTTCAGCTGTGGCCATTCACTTGAGAGAGACTTCCTCTACTTCTTTGGGTATGGGATATAAAATCCGGTCCTCTTTAAATTATTGAATTTGTTGTATTGAGTAAGATTGTGCAAATAATCTCTATTTTCATGAAAAAGTGATAAAATGTGTCCAGAGAGGAATTCCCTGGCCTTGAGTTCACATTTCTTACCTAGCCAGAGGATGGATGCTCTAGGATTTTTCTGAAATATTTTGGTCAGATTTTTGCTGTAAGGGACCATGTTTACTTTTTGAGGAACTTCGATGTAGATTAAGTTAATTAACTGGTGTCTGGATTTCCATTCTCTAAATACGTGCGAAATCTTGTATTTACATTTTGTGCTTTATCATTCATGGTATACATGTATTTTGCAGATTGGGTCCAATGGCAGCAATGTTTAAATACTCTCCAGTGGCAACTTATAATGTGTCTCTCCCACCCCAGAAGCTGGAGTTCTATCATTCAATCAGACTTGATGGCCTCAAGAAAGAATTTCATGCTGTATGGGTCCCTTTGATCCTATCTTCTTTTTGATGTTTGATGATGCGTTGATGTTTCTCTACAAGTGTTGGAAGATATTTGTCTTCCACACTCTCTTTTAGGATATCTTGAATTACTGTGAAGTGGAATTGATTTTTCTGTTGTTTTTTCAAGGTTTATTCAAAGGGGATGCTGATCTTCAAAGGGGTTGGTGAGGCGTTGAAGAATTTAAGATCACGATTTTCAGGTTCAGTTCTGAACCTTCAAGGTTCATTGAAAGAATTCTCTGATATTGAAGATATGTTGAAGCAGGAGAGTTCTGAGTTTGAGGTTAGTTTTTGTACGTTTTTTTTCATTTACCTCTTCCTAGGTTCATGCACGCGTGTGTATGTTAGTTGCAATTTTACAAGGAACTCTATTGCAATGACATGACATGGTGGTTTTCACAATTTCATGTTACACCCATACTTGTGTATTTCATTAAGTGCTTTGTTTCAGTTCATGGTTGCTAAGCGTTTCCTTTTTCCTATGGTTGCACTGTTGTAAACAAAATCAGTTAAACATTCAGAATGCAGTTGCTAAGAATGGTGATGAGGCTGTTTACAAGCTTCTTAGTTTGAATCAGTTATCGTGGGAGCTTCTTCTTGAATCATGCATTTGGGAAAGACGCCTGCATTCATTGCTCTTGCCTGATACTTCGATGATAGTAACCGGTGCCAGTAAGAAAGAATTGCAGGAACAGTTTGAGTCGCAGATGACTGACACTGCTGATGGAAAAATCCAGTGGATTGATAGTACTTTGGGAAGCAGTGATGAAGTTTCTGACAACAGTGGCAATTTAAGGGACATGCTCAGTACAACTGTTGAGGCAAGTGAATTTTCAATCAAAGAAATTCCAGTTGATGGTCATGTTCATGAATTTAGGAAGCAGGATAATCTTTACACCTCATCTGCTGTGGCTGAGGATATTGAGAGGTCAAGAGTGAGTGGTCTGAGCCAGAACAGATTTATCAACCAAGAACTATCTGTGAAACCTAGTGGCTCTGCCCATCAGCATTCTGATGATGGAAATTGCCAAGCAGACTATTTATCTGATGTACAAGTTGAAAGAACCATTCCAATTACTACAAGTATAGGGAGCAGTGATTCTTTTGTTGATTCTGATTTAATTAAAAAGGGTACGTCTGCACGTTCTTTGGCATCCAGCTTAGAGAACTCAAATGGATGGTTCTGGATGCCATTTCCAGAAATCCGACAGATCTACATGAAGGATCTTCAGAGAGGTTTCATGCCAAAATTTCAGCCTATCAGTAGCAATATTCAGGAACACATGTCTGCAGCCCATCAGCTAATCACCGAGGAATGCTGGAGGCTGCACATCCCTCTTGGAACTGATAATTATATGGTGAAAGATTATGATGATGAACTCTCTAGCATAATTGCCTGTGCACTGGCATTTTTGAAAGGTCAACCTATTTCAACAGAGTTTTACAATGAGGATGATAGGAAAGAGGGGGCCATGTCTTTTAAATCAACTGATAGTTTAGACATACTGACTCGAATTCCTACAATGATCTCCCCACATTGGTCCTTTAATGGTTCTGATTCAGATTCTGTCCATTCTATGCTAAACATTTCTTCAGACGAGTCGCGCTTGTCCAGTTTTGATGGGCTGAATTTGTTGGAATCCCTTGTTCGTCCAGAAAATCTTAGCCCTGAAGTCGCTTTTGGGCGGTCAAAATCACTTGGAAAGGGTAAATACTCAGTAATTTGTCTATACGCTAAGCAGTTCCATGATCTTCGGAATCGATGCTGTCCATCTGAACTTGATTATATTGCTTCCTTAAGTCGCTGTAAGAATTGGGATGCAAAAGGTGGAAAGAGCAAATCCTTTTTTGCAAAGACACTTGATGACAGATTTATTATAAAGGAAATCAAGAAGACAGAATTTGAGTCATTTGTGAAGTTTGCTCCACATTATTTCAAATACATGAACGAGTCATTTGAGTTAGGAAACCAAACTTGCCTTGCAAAAGTTCTGGGGATTTATCAGGTTTGGTTTCTTGATTTCATAACTTTTTATCCTTTTAGCTTTGTTCTTCAAAACTTAATTATTTCCATGCAATTTTTCAGGTGATCCTTAGACAGACAAAAAGCGGGAAAGAGATCAAGCATGATCTAATGGTCATGGAGAATCTTACCTTTGGTCGAAACATTACTCGCCAGTATGATCTTAAGGGAGCTTTACATGCTAGATACAATTCAGCAGCTGATGGTTCAGGAGATGTTCTTTTGGATCAAAACTTTGTTGATGACATGAATTCCTCTCCACTGTATGTCAGTAATACAGCAAAGCATCTCCTGGAACGGGCTGTTTGGAATGACACAACTTTTCTTAACGTGAGTCTTGACATCAATTCTCTCTACTAATTAAACAGATAGCGATAACCAGATATCTTCAATCTGATTTAATTTCTGGATCATTATTTAAATTTTCTAGATAATAGGAAGTTGATGTACAAGCCAGATACTTACTAATATTGAAGCAGCTCTGCTTGTGGTCCCTCCTGCCCTCTTTGTATTGCTTGGCCTGCAGTGCACCCTTTCTCTTCGCTTTGATCAATATGCTAAACGTGTTTAGCTAGCTCTTGATTCTCTGCTTTTTTTTTTAATTACAATTCATAATTACTATTTGTGCTGATAATTACAAATCTTAATGTTATTTTTCATGTTAATTTTTCAAAATGCTCTATAGGATATGTTGTCTGACACATTTCTTGTTTGTTTTTGCAGTCAATCAATGTAATGGATTATTCTTTACTGGTCGGAGTAGACACCCAGCGACGAGTGCTTGTGTGTGGGATTATTGATTATCTCAGGCAGTATACCTGGGACAAGCAGCTGGAAACTTGGGTGAAATCTTCCCTTGTTCCTAAAAATCTGTTGCCAACTGTTATATCTCCTAGAGAGTACAAAAAGAGGTTCAGAAAGTTCATGACTGCGCATTTCTTGAGTGTCCCGGATAACTGGTGCTCACAGAGTTCCTCTAACCCTTGTGAACCTTGTGGCACCAGAGATGATGATTCATGCCAATCCACGTCCCGAAAACAAGGAGGGCAGAATGGGCTTACTCATTAGTTTCAACATCTGGTTCATGATTCTTTGAAATTTGTTTTTGGCCAGTTCATTTTACTGTACATAGATGTCACAGCTATATAGCCAACCCTATAATATTAGCCCATTTTTAGCAAATTTATGGGGATAGTTTTGTTTCTACAGGTCTGCCAATGTCACTCTATAGCAAAATGCATGTAATTCTGTGAAATGTATTGAGAAAATTGTAGAGAGCCATGAACTGGTTATTTCAAATGAATCCAAAAAAGAAAACAAATTGTTAGTAGCTGTCTTGCATCTGCTGATGTTCATTGTATGTTTATTTGAACACAAAGCCTTCTTATTCCTGTTTCCATACGACACACGAAAGGCTCTCTTGGCCCCTTCAACCGAGGCAGGAAGAAATCGAAGCTGGCATACCAAGACGAATCACTTTCCTTTGCTCCCAACATATCATGTGTTATATTAACTGCTAGGAAGCGGTGCTTAGGAAGATGATTAACGCTTGCCTCCGAGAGAAGGATTGGGATTTTTTTCCTTGTCTCTTTTACATTACGTTAAACTATGCTAATTAAGGACTTGTGTTTTCCTATTTATTTAGTTAAGGTACCTAGTTTCCCATAGAGTGCTTGTCTTTTTCATGTTCGAGTGAGGTTTAGAGTTCTATACAGATAGCAGCAAGCTCTGTTACCACTCAAAAAATCAGTAAGATTTTCTCTCCAAAGTTTTTCTTTGCCAAGTTTCGATTTCAACTACGGCTTGATTTGACTATGGTTTAACTCTCGCCAAGTGCAATGGCTTCGGAAGTGGTGGACACCTCTTATTTTTCCTCATCTTTTAATGTTCCGTACATCATAGATTAGTTTAACATTCATGTTTAATTACTAATAATCTTTCATTTAAAAAAAAAAACTTTTTATATTGGTGAATGTTTAAGCTTACATCATGATGAATAGTTAATTTTGTTAATAATAATAGTGAGTATTTTTAAAAATAATAAATAATCTCCAGTTATGTTAACTTAAAAGAATAAAACTTCCTGATGAATCTCGTTACCTGCCTCTAATCAACGCAGTCCTCGGTGGCTCTGCTAGGCTCAACATTCTCTCGCCCACTGCTACAATCCTTGCCTTTACCATTTTGGCTCCTCTTCCAACCACCGACCGCATATGCACAACCTTAAATCGCCGGCTGATGAGTGTCTAGTGGGCCCTTTCGGCCTCCTCCTGTGTCGTTTTCACGTTCACTGATAGCTTTCGTACTTAACCGGTAGGCTGTATTACGGGATGGCAACATTCAGAGGGATATGGACGTTCAATGGAGGCAGGAAGAAACCAAGCGTGCAGTCTGATTATAACTGGATGCTGTGGGGTGTTACCATCAATTGCTTAGGAAGGTGATCACTACCGTTCCTTTTTGTGGTTAGTGTTTTGTTTGTGTTGCAGGGTGTTGAAAAAAAACAATTTTGTTAGATAAATAGATCCTACTTTTTATATTAAACCCTATATATAATTACATTTTAAATTTTAATTTTATAAAAGTTAAAATAATCTATTCTTCACCTTTCATTTATTTGTAAAAATTTATCTTAAAATAATGTTAACTAAACATATACTTTTTTTAAAAAAATATTTTTCATAAACCTAATTTTAACAGAAAATGCGTTATATTCTAGATGCTAGGCATTCTCTTTTCTTTTCAAAAACCTGGAAAGTACTCTATATGTTCACAAAAAAAAAAAAAAAAAAAAAAAAAAAAAAAAAAAAAAACCTCCTATACCACCATGCATGTAAGCCGATTCACGATTTCATGTCCCACTGAGTTCAAATTTTTAAAGGGATTCTTAAATTAAATTGCAATATCCATGGCCACTGAAGGCAGTGTGGGAGCAAATACTGGAATTCACACATGTAATGAACAGACAATTGAACTGTAAAGTTTAACCAGGATAGAAAAGAAAGAAAGAGCAGACAAAATGGCAAATTTCAGTAAAGTGCGCTGTTTGTGGATATTTTAACAAGCCTGAAATTTACAAATATCGAATCATGGGGAAAGGAATGAGCAACTCTTTTTTTTTTTCCCGAGACATTAAATTAACTTGACTTTATAGAATAATGCATGGTGTCAAAAGCTATCAGAATTACTTGATTTGGTTCAGGTACAATGGCAACGCATAGGAACTGATACACCAGGTGGTTTTCTTCTCTCTCGAAGAACAGCTTCCTTAATCGCAGGCAATTTTTGAAGTACCTTTTTCCATATGTGATTCACTGCACCATCTGGAGAAATAGGACCAATACCACCGGGATGACCATTATCATACTGAAATATCGGTTGAACCTTAGCCATATTTCTACGGAATTCATTCCTCTGCTTCACAGAAATGCTTCTGAGACGATCCACCAGCCATCTGGGCTTCAAGGCATCATCAACTGCAACAAAAACTGTGAATTCTGTGTAATCTACCATGCCTTCAAATGGCAGCTCAATGTTGTCACTTACAACAACAGGTATACATAGGCTTTGGATGGCATCGAATAGCCGGCAAGAAGAGGGGGTGTCCCCAGCTGGGTGCAAACAGAATTCTGACGATCTCATCCCTCTAATGGACTGCTCCCTCCCAGTAGCATTAGGGAATCCTTCTTCAATGATAACTCCTGGCTCATTAACCAGCAAGTCCCACAATTTTTCTCGAACTATGCCTCCCTGTCAATGATAATATTAGCAACATCAAAAACATAATCATGCACTACTGTAATGCATTCAGATATACTTGATTGATATGAGATTGAAGTTAGCCCCAAGAAACTCTTCTGAACAACCTTGTATAAAATAATACAGCTTCAAGCGATCACCAATCAAATAGAAAACAAACCAGAGGGACCTGCCCCCAGGGCCCTCCAAAGACACCATTCTCATACACAAGGTTAGAAGGTTAGAAGTCCATATTAATTTCTCCCAGAGGATTGCACAATCTACAAAGTTAAAAGAGAAAGAATGAACAGGGGTCCAATGAAGAGTTTTAATTTCCATAGCACAAGTAAAAAAAAACCAAACCTGAGAAAAGATAAAAATAAATGATGATTAGCTGCTGAGTTATCACACGAAAAATGGTCCTTTGGTGTATGTGGCACCAAAGCAAAGCTTGATTACTTGAATCTTTGACAAATTAAATAGGGGGAAAACATGAAAAATAGGATTACTATAAGTTACTTTGTTCCTTTTTTTTTTTTTTGGTTTTAAGCACATCTATGAGGAAAACAGGAAACTGAAACAAATACAAATAATGCAATAGAAACATCCAGTAGGGTGTAAAAAGTATGACACAAGAACTTAAGCATGTTATTGCAAACACAGAAATTGGCTCTTCATCCAATACAAATAAAAAGTTTCGCCAGATCAAAATAAATGCCAAGCCAAATGACCATATCATGTTTGATACTTGAAAAAAAACAATGTAATAGTTTTTCAATTGAATACTGACCCGGTGCCTATGTTTGGCTCCTTTAAAATAAAGAAGGGTGCTGCGTTTCTTGTTCTCTGATAACTGCAATCTAGGAAGTAGATGTGTGTATGGAACAATCACATCTTTCAGCAGTGAGACTTGGGTATGCTGTATCATATCTGACGAACTACCATTCGATGACTTTGAGTCAAGTCTATACCACCCACCAAAGTCTACCACCAGTATAATAGCCGGGGCTATCTCAGCTCTTAAATGCCACATCGCAACCGGGTCTGCCAAAGAATGCTTCAAGTTTTAACATAACCTGACAATCCAGAGACTAAAACATAAGCTGCTAAAGTATGCATAGCACTTCTACTTGCTTCATTATTTGTTATGGCTAAAGCATCATTATATTTATCAACCTTATCGCAACGACAATAATGTCATGCATATGAGATCAACTGAAACCAACATAAACAACCACTTCAAACTCACTAGCAAAGCAGCCCGCTGCCAAACAACTCAAACCGCAAACCAAACCAGCAAACCCCACAAAAAAATCCAGATATGAAGTTGCATTTTCCGAATACATATAACCACTGACTAAAGCAATCGGATCATACTCAACAACTAAAACCAACATGAAATACCAATGAATAAAACCCAACAACATAGAGAACATCAAAACAACTCTAAAGCCAAAAACAACAAAAGCCCGTTTTCTCAAATAAATAAGAAACACTACCTGTAAGAACAAAGACATGATCTTTCCCGCCAGATCGCTTCCACGCATCCGAATATCTCACAATATCCACCACTTGCTTCTGCCTTCTATAATCCTCATTCCCTTCTTTTCTCCTAAAATTTCCCTTTCCTTTTGCAAGCTCCATTTCAGCACTCAGTGTAGCAAAAAAGGGCACGAAAACAACATCAGCTTGATTACAATCAAACACCCTTTTAGCAAAAGATTGAAACTTTAAGTTCTCTGGTGTCATTAAGTCACCAGTGATCCAGTACTCAGCACTGTACTGCTTAATCAAAGGATTCTCAGGGTAATCAAGAAATTTTTGGTTCTTGGTGGGTTTGGGTCGGATCTGATGATCTGGGTCGGAGCTAATACGGGTATCAGGTACAGAGGAGGACCAGTATTGGTCAAGGAGGCCGTAGTTGAGAGATCTAGGGAGGTCAGCTACATAGACTTTGATGGAATTTTGAGAGGTTTGGAGGGTGGCTTGGGGATTTGGGAAAGATGGGTTTTTGTTGTAGAGGAAGAAGAGGGAGAAGCAGAGGAAAGAGAGGGTAGTGAAAGCGAGGAAGAGAGTTGGGATTGAGCATGGAAGTGTGGTGGTGGTGGTCTTTGGTGGCGGCATTTTGTCCGGCAATTTGCTTTCTGCTTTGTTAGAGTTGGTTCTTGCAGGGGTGGTGGAGTTTTCCAGATTTGGGGAAGAAGGGTAATGTGGTCATTTGAATTTCAATATTTTTTGCTTTTTTTAATTCAAGTTTCTTATGATATAGGAGGATGACTTTTATTTTTTAGAGATAGTTAGTAGCCGTTTGGTTACGAGGTTATGTTTATATTTTAAACAAAACACAAATTCAACCTGTTTAATAAAAAAAATAATAATTTATTGTTCATAAGTCCTATCGTATTTTTGTATTTTTTGTATCCGATACATAAGGTAAAGAAAAGCAAGCAAATGCTGCTTCCTTTTATTCATTGAACAGTACAGCCTGTTGTACTATTCATGTTAATTAATTAGCATGAATAATAAAACATACTATACTGTTTATGTAAATAACATATCAGATCGATTCACTTTAAAGTAGGTCAGATTTAGTAAAATAAAAAACAAAAAATATATTTTATTTTTTAATTATATTTTATTCAAAAAAACTAATGTTTAATATTATTTAATGACACTACATAAATTAGACAGATTACTTAATGATATATTATTTATTTGAAAAATTTAATCGCAATCCTAATTGTCCCTGATTATATTTTACATGATGTTGTTGCGCACTTAAGAAACCAAAAAAACTGTAATCCTTATCGAATTTATTTCATATGTGATGGAATTGTAAATAGTTTAATGGAACAATAAAAAATATTTTATATAAAATATTATTTATTTCATAATATAATAACATTAGTTAAATCTACAATATTTAAATTAAAAACCATCAATATTAATATATATTTTTTAAAATTATTTTATAACCTCAATTTCAAAAGCATTATCAACCAAACACATTAAACTATTTTTTGTTCAACCTCAATTTCAACCACAGTTTTAACCAAACATATTTTTTTAAACCAACCTCAGCTAAAGGTGCTTTTTGTAAAACAATTTTTTTTAAACTACAATAACAACTACAATATCAAACACATTTTAAAGATCTGTTTGCTAGATGAAAAATGCTTTGCATTTTATAACTCTAATTTTTGACCTTTGTTATTTAGTAAGAAAATTAGGATAAAAAATAATTTTTGAAATAAAAAATGACAGTGATAGTAGTTTTTTCTGCAATATTATCCATATACACTGAGATCAGAAACTTTTTGAAATTAAATTATATGATAATAAAAATAAATTAGGATATAAAATATATTAAAAAAAAATATTTTTTTGATCAAAATTGTATTTTTTTTATTCATGAAATTATTTTATTTTATTTTGACTATAAAATAATTTTTTTATTAACACGATGGTTTATAAATGATTTGAATTTAAAAAATACATTTTTTAATCAACAAGTTATTTTTTTTATTTATGTATTTCTTTTTTTTTAATAATTATTTTATGAAAAATAAATAAAAAAATTATTATGACTATGAAAACTAATAATTTCTAATAAAAAATAAATATTTTATTCTCATGAACAAATTATTTAAAAGATATTTTATATTAGATTAATACATAATTGTTAATATCATTGTAGCTTTAATCTTCTTAAAAATAATAGCATAATTATATAATATCTTAAATATTATTTTAATAAAGTAATTTAAAAAAATATTTAAAAATTAAAAACAAATTAAAAGGATATCTAGGACTTTTTATCCCTTTTTCCATGGACTTTTTTTCTCCTAACTCAACATAGATGTAAAAAAATAAAAGTTAGGACTAAAATGTAAAAACCTAAAACAATAATGATCAAACATACAAAGTTGAAAAATTTAAGAACTAAATTGTAGTTTTCCATGCCCATGAACAATTAAAAACAAAAAGGATTTTTTTTTTTAGAGTTAACTTAATACATGTTGTCTCACTTTTCTTAAAAAAAACAATATATAAATTTACAATCTAATTTATAATATTGATCTTTAATTTAATATTAAAACATTCCCTGTCACCTCGATTATACTAGAACATGAAAATTAAACATAAATTATAAAATTTAAAACCATGTTAACATACTATAAAAAAATAAAATTGAAAAGGAAAAAAATTAGGAATGTGTAATTTTTCAAGAATTAAAAAAGGGCTGGAATAGTTATACTACAATAGTCCATGATGCAAACGTCTCTACATCTATAATAGAAAAAAAGAAGTTTTCCAATTCTTTTTCTTTTTTAAGCGAAGGATTTTTTGAAAAAAAGAACATGTTTACCAGCACAAAGTTTTATTTGAAAAAAAAATATGTTTTTCCATATTCTTATTATATAACATATTGTATTGGAAAATTGAATACAAGGTTCCGTTTCTCATTTTTAATTTTAATTTTAAAATATAGAATACCAAAAACGTATATCATATTTGTTAAAAATTAATAACTTCACTTCTCTAATTTATATTAAAATATAAAATATATTTTTTAAAATCAATAAATTCACCTTTTGAACATAATTTCATTGTTACCCATCTTTATGCCAAAATAATTACCATTTCAATGATTTTTTTTATGGGATCGAACACATTCCAATGAATAATGGAGACATTTTTAACATGAATAGTGCCACGTGAAATTCACCTGGCACCGTTCATTCCTGAACAATGTGAAATAAATTAATTCATTTGATACTATTCACTTTAAAATGTAAACAGTATAAAATGAATTAATTTACTCTGCATAGATGCGGGGAAAAAAAGAAGCAAATTGATGTTGCTTTTGGCTAACCAACGTTTAAAACATAAATTATAATGAATCCCACATATAATAAATATTATTTTTTATTTTACCAAAAGTTTTATTTCTATGATTTGCTTCAAATACAGAAATAATCACGGAAACAAACCCGCTCTATGTTGCCTAAGCATTTATTTTTTACATCGGAAGAAATCTGGGTTGAACTGCAGTGTAAGGCGGCCTCCAGTCTAATCTAGTAAGAAAAACTAAAATCAAAACACGATCTCACTATTTCTTCTATTGTAGATATAGAGACAATTGCCTTGTAGCAATTTCTCTTTATCCACGATAGAAAACAATGAATCAATATTTTAATTTAGTTTCATTTTCTTTATAATCTTATAAATATTTAATGTTAATGAATATTGGATCAGAAGCTCATTTTTCAACTTTTCGTTGTAGCTGTGAAGAAATTTTTGAAAAAAGAACATGTTTTCCAACACAGTATTTTATTTGTTAAAAACTAATAATTTCACTTTCTAATTTATATGAAAAAAACAAAGCATGCAGAGAAAAAACCTGGGAACCCCTCCGATCACAGCAGCAACAACCAGATCCGAAAACGAAGCAGACGAAGATAGAACAGATAAACACGATAATCAATGAACTGATTGCCTTGAAGAAGCAAGACAGGATGCGGGGAATCTGTGCTAGCAGGTGATAGGAAACAATACAAACAGAAACACTATATTGATGCTAAAAAATACCTGTGAAGAGACAACACCAAAGAAAATAGATAACAGCTGCGAGCAATCAGTGGAGCAAAAATAAGTGGGAAAACGCAAGCATGTGGAGAAGGAACCCATGAAGTCGTTTCTGCAAAAGGGGAGGGGGGGAGTGCAAAATATGATGAGACAGGGGAATTGGAAGAAGAGAAACCAGGAACAGTGTAGCTTAAACTTAACTGGTTTGCACGGTGAGATCGGGACGAAAGAATAACAGAGGGGAAGCTGCTGTCCTTGAGATTGAAGGCGCAGGTCAAGAAGTCTACATGAAGCTCCCATGGCGAAAGCCAACCCAATAACGCAGACCAGAAGGTCTAGTCCAAACGTACAGGTGATGGGTCCACAACCAGCGGAAGAACCCAAGCTGAAAAATAATGGAGGGAAGAAAGGAGGAGGGCGGGCTTGAGAAAAGAACTCGACAAAGCAGTACACAGAGCATTAATTGTGTCACCTGCAAGCTCAGGCTTTTCCAGGTCCGTACTGCGAGGAAGAGACGAAGGTGCTCCCTGAAAACAACCACAACTCAAAACAGGTCCCCATATTCTCTGCTTTTGTTTCTAGCGTGCTCAGAGCTGTTATCACAAATCAGCAATGGCCAAATCAACTACATATCAACGACGACAACGATCCAAAATGGTAGCGGAAGCTGAGGAGAGAAATCCCAGAAGCTTACAAATCCAACAACCGAGCTTAAAAGGGTGGAAAAGATAAATCAACAGTGTACAATGACGAAATCGACAGAGGTAAGAACATTGGAGGCCGAAAAAACTTAAAAAGTGAAAGAGCTGTTCGTCTGGCCCAGCAGCACAGCACCCAAAAAACTACAAGGACATGCAAGACCCAACCTGACACCACGTGTTAAGGTTTATGGATATTTTTAAAAATATTTATTATTTAAAAATATGTTAAGATAATTAAAAAATAAAAAAAAGTCAAATTCTTTAAAAAACACGCCGCCCCCGTTTTGCTCTCAGGTGATTTTTATGGTTATAATTTTAAAAAACAAATTATAAATAATAGATTTTTTATAATCAAGATTATAAGAGAAAAACATTAGAGGATTTATATAAAATCATAACTGTATTAATTAATTAAATATTTTTAAAGTTATATTAGAACAAGAGACATTTCATCTATACCTTACCAATCTATCGCTAACATGTATGGCGATAAAATGGGTCGGAGCTATATTTTATCTTATTCACCTCTGATATTTAAGATGTCTAGATACATCATTTATTTTTTCCTGAACCTTGGCAAGATATCCTATTTTTTAAAATATATATTTAAATCAATTTTAAAAAATTAAAACTTAAAAGACAATTACATCTACATTGATGACTATTTGCTAGAAATGTCATGCTATTCTCTATAAGAATAATAATTTATACTTAGATAATACATGGATTCAATTCTTTTTATAATTGAAAAAAAATACATTGAGATATGTACCAATGTACCAAGAATCTAGAATTAAGAATTTTATGATACTAAAAAAGTGTTGATGCTGACCTAGAGAATATGGATATGTATTATTATTTTTGTGTTTTGTAAATATTTTTTTAAATGTATTTTTTTAATTTTTTTTTAAAAATAATATTTTTAAATTGTTTTAATATTAAAAATAAAAAAAATATTATTTTAATATATTTTAAAATAAAAAATATTTTTAAAAATAATTATCTTTCCAATTTAAAAACCAAAAACCAACGATATTTGCTGAACCCCAATGTTATTTTTATTTTTTTAAAAAAATTGGATTTTAGAAGTGTTTTTAAAAACATTTAATTTTTTTTATTTTAAATTAATATTTTTTTTATATTTTTAGATTTTTTAATAAACTAATATTAAAAATAATTTTTAAAAAATAAAAAATATTATTTTAATATATTTTAAAATAAAACACACTAGAAGAAAGGAAGCAGCAGCGGCGAGGCTATAAGCCAGAGAAAATTCTACGTACACTGGACCATTATCTACCCAAACTCAAGCTTCATTGGCCAAAAAACAAAAAAAACCACTTAGCTACAAAATTTAAGATCAGCAACGGCAGATCAAAAGAAATGAAATATGAACAAGATTTCGCATTTGATTTTCCTAAGATGATCACAAACGCAAACTCGTCAAGTGGAAAAGTGAGCTTAACTGCATCCATAACAAACAATGTCCAAGGAAAGACAGCAAGATAAATCTCTAATGCTATCATACGAGCAACGATTCCGGTCGTCTTCCTTCTTGAAGTAGTTAACGCTCCACCACAACCCCATCAAAATTCCAATCTCTTACAAGGTCTCTTCTCACAGCACGACTGCGTACTAATCGTGGGGGTCCTGTCATGCTGTCATTACTTGGATTAAGTGGTTGTGGGGTCACTTTGGATGATGATGACGCAAAAGAAGAGTTTGCTCTGGGAGGAGGATGAGATAGCTTCCTGGTTATGCAGCTGGCAATGGCTGTACATCTTCCTTCATTGTCTGAACTCGAGACCGAGTAGCTTCTGAAGGAGCGTGATGGACTCTCTACGCTGTGGCATGCAAGACATGCTAGACTCATATTTTGTCCACTATTTTCAGACCAAGGATACGTCTTGCTGCAAGGTAGATGCCAACACAGAAAAGAGAACAAATCAGTATTTTGATAAATAAAATGCGGTATGGAAAATTAAAAATCCATGAATTTGCTACAACCAAAATGTACATTCACATATTCTTGCCTGGTACAGATGCAGTTCCCATCCCTCAAGAACAAAATTCAATGTATAGTTGGATTTTGATTATAACTTTTAATTATGAAGTGAAAGCTGACAACGCAAATCCTCCAGCTCTCCAATTACATATTTTAACTATTCTTTATTAAGTGGACGATGACAACGCATTCAAATAACTTGCAATAAACTAACAGAAGCAAAAGTAACTTGACTTCCAGACATTGATCAGTGGGCATTCATGGATACTGATTGGGGGTATCTAGTGGGGACAATACAAGGTAGGTAAGAACACTAACAACAACAGAGATTGGCTGGGAATGCAAAGAGTCAATCCTTGCTTATAACAATTGAACAAATTATTCCAGCTAGCCTGAATAGAGTATAAAATATTGTCTCGGTAACCATTAAGGTTTTCTAGTTAGATAGTGATACTGACACCAATGATCTATTTATATGTGACTACAGTTAACCATGGAAGGAAGTAAATTATTAATGACATGATACTTTATTCCCCACCCAATGAGATGCTACTTGTAAAATGAACATCCCATCTCAAGTACACTGCAACTCGAATCCTCAAGTGGATCTTGTATTGCTCAAGGCATGAAACTGCAGCACAAAGTCAGAAAATTCCAGCCCAATAAAAATGACTAAATTCCTTAATCACTTGACACACCTACTTCTATCACAATACAACATGAACAAACAAACTAGGGTTCATCTTCTTCGATGATAACGCCAAAGGAAAGAATAAACCTTTATAATTAGTCATATTAGACCAGAGTCAAAATAGCGTTGAACCCCTGGACTTGATACTAATGGTGCCATCACAATGGCATTCCAGATAATTGCAATTGATCATGAATTAATTGTATGCAGGGACAATGGTGCAATCCTTTGCATTTTAGGGTGATGACCCCTGTTGCAGTCTTTGCACTGCAATCCAAATGTACCTTAAATGTCATCCCGTTCCTGAATACAGTTTTCAATGTACTTTCAACAACAGGATTCTCCAAATTTCACATCCACAAGCTAATCATCTTTCCTTGCATTTGCAATACACACGTCCAAAACCAGCAACAACTAATCAGCATCTCCAAATGCCACCTTTTTTCTATTACTCAATATTTCAAAAGGTTATCTTTTATTTGCAGCCATACAAGCCTCAAGACACCATCATAATACCATACAACGGGCTGTTCAAATCTTTTATTTGCAGCCATAAAAGCCTCAAGACACCATCATAATACCATAAAACGGGCTGTTCAAGGAACATAAAGAAGATCAAGCAATTTATACAGGATCTTTGCTAGGAACAACCTGCTTCTAATGTTTCCCACGCATACAAGAAAGGATCCAACAATCACAGACAATTCAAGTTCACAAACAAATCCCTTTGACACATTCCAATTTCCCCCCATATTCTCACGTGGCACAATCCATCGAGATTTAGATGTTACACAAATTGACAACCTGGGAAAAATCGGCAGCAACATGTACACCAAAGAGCATGTGTCACAGAAGTTAGCATTGATAAAGAAAAAAAAAAGGGGCTAATTTCCTATACAATTTCCAATCATGCTTGGGATAGAATAGCCCAAAACACCAGAGCCTATAGACACCACAGTTCGAGACAAAGATTATCTATGATTCACAAAACATGTCAACAGAGAAGCAAAAGAGAAAGAAACTCGTCAGCACCATGATAATCTTATAAACCCATCAGCCAAAAGAAACTCCCACTTCAGCACTGTCAATTAACCACTTAATCACTAAAACTAACCTCTCCAAACAAAACCAAGAAAACCCATCTCCAAAATCATAAATTTATCCCCATATTAGACAGGCAATTGAAACACAAAACAGATTAAACCCACCAAACAGAAACACATGCAAGCACACCGTAATAAAAATAGAAGAGATCCAAGAAAAGACAATTACATTTAAGTGAATGAGATCCATGAGAAACAAACCTTAGAAAAGAAACCGGTGTCACTCTTGTAGTGGTACCTTGCTGTGTTGAGAAGATTCCTGGTTGGAAGATGATCCGAAAGATTAGAGTTCAGCTGTATTTATATCTTAAAGAAAAACTCTGAAAGGAAATTTTTCTTTTTTTTACTGATTAGTTTGGATGTGGAGGTCCGAGTCCTAGTTGAAGAAAGTCTTTACTTTTGATGTATAAAATTATTTCAAGAAATCTCAAGATATTAATTTTTGTTTTTTATTGATCAGATGTTTTTTTTTAAGTAGTTTATGCGTTCCATCAATTTACAGTTTCATTTAATGTTTTTTTTTAAAATTAAATTAAAAGATTAATACGAAACTGAGTCAAGATTTTAACTTAAACAAACAATTAGTACGAAACTGAGTCAAGATTTTACTTCAAATAAAAATAAAATTTTTATTAATTACAACTTATTCCACTTTTATTTTTCAAAAAAATAGAAACAAATTGGAATCAATTTTTATCAACCATGTTTTTAATTTAATTTATTTTTATCAAAATTCATTATTTACTCAGGCTAAAGAATTATTATAGTGTGCTGGTAAAAAAAAACAAGAAAAAAAAAAACACATGAACGTTTCCCACAGGGCTGGATTGGACTACTAGGGGTCGTACGTAGAGTAAGTGGGCCCATGACGGCGGTGGACTTGCAGTCAACTGGTAGGAATAGAAAATTATTAAGTTATTAAAGAAACGTTTGGTTAGTTGAAATCGTATTTCTAAAAATTTTAAAATTTTTTTTATTAAAATTTAATATGATTTGTATATTTTGGATTTTTTTTGATATATTGATATAAAAAATAATTTTTAAAAAATAAAAAAAATTATTGATATATATTTTATTATGAAAAATTATTTGAAAAATAGTCATTATTATACTATCCAAACATATATTAAATGGGTTGAAAAGGGAGGGGGGTTTAAGTAGCAGGTGTTTTGATGAATATAATTAAGGTGGTTTTGAATTTATAATTTAATTAAATTTTAATTTTGATATTTTATAAATTATAAATTTAATTATTTTTAGATTTGAATTAGATATATCCAATTGGACTAAAATTTTTATGAATATTCCACGAGCATATGATTTTTTATTTTATTTTTTAACTATTCTAAATAAAATACTAAATCATAGGTTTTTCTTCCACAATTTATGATTTTTAGCATCTTCAATGGCAAAAACTAAATTATCAGTATAATATTTTAAATGGTATAAATATAGCTTTTATTATTATATACACTCCAATAACAAAGCTATTTAGAATACTAGATTGTTAATAAGGTATTTTAATCCAAAATTATAAAAACACAAAGCTCATAAATAAATAAAAACTTGTGCATTGAGAATCATAGTTTTAAAATCTGCCCGATCTAGTAGGTCAACTAGGAGTTAGAACTGGGTTGAGTTGAAAAACAAAAAAAATTGATGTGACCTGGTAACCTGGTCAAAAACCTGATTTTAACTTGTTGATATTTTTTTTTTACTAAAACGATATCGTTTTGATTTTTAAAAAATTTAACTTAAACAACCTAATTAAAACTCAGAATCTAGATCTTGAACTAGACCGGAACTAAAAAAATATATTGAAAACCAACCTCAATCTGGACTGCGTGGATCCTCTCTTGCACTCAACTCTACTCCCTTAATGGCTGAATTGTTTTGTGTTAATCTCAATTTGGCAAGTTCTCTAACCTATCATTAACAACAAATTTTGACCTGTAAAAACTTTAAAATATCACAACATCTAGCAAAATAATAATTAACTAGAGATTTATCATAGAGAAAATAAGGTAAGAGATTATATGGGTGATTATTTTTAATTTGGTTCAATTTTTATATATAAAAAAAACCAAATTGAATTAAAAAAAAAAAAACAAAACCGAACCAAAACCGATTCAAACCGACTAGTTTCGGTTCAGTTCAGTTTTTAGGATAAAAACCGGTTCAAACCGGTTTGGCTTGGTTTTGGCTCGGTTTTTTCCGGTTTTGACTTTGGTTTGGTTTTTTCGATTTTATATTTATAAAACTGAACCGATCGGTTTTTTTTTAAATTTTAATCGATTTAATAAGTTTTTTTTTCATAATTTAGTTTTCCTGTTTATTTTTTTTCCGGTTTAATCAGTTTTTTAATTTTTTTACTTATCCCTAAAATAAAGATTACAAAATCAAGAAGGCATTAGATTAGCACAAACCTAATGGTGGAACTTTTTACTGTTGAGTGTAATCTTTTTAACCAGAGGAAGGTTTGAGATATGTGAGCTCTCAAGGCAGACTCTTTGCCAAGATGTGAGCTCAATAACCCACGAGCATTTTGAAGATATTCACAAGAAAAGTTACTGAAAGGCATTTAATGTAAAAAGTTCAGTCATTAGTATATCATTTTCCCTAATAAAATTAACAAAGAATAAAGATATTTTACTCATACTACCCTTTATAATTCTTATAGCATATGTATTAAAAAACTAAGAATCTGTTTAATTAAAGCAATATAAAAACCGAAGCACAAATACAAAACAAAATTGGAAACTAATATAGATGTTTGTTGTCTTCATCAAGAATAGTACACCATATTTTTAACTCAAATATATACTTTATCTATCTCGATATATACTTAAATAAATCTTAGTATTTAATTTTAACTTCAACTCCGTCTCTTTAGAGGCAAAAATCACTTTATGCTCATCTCAAATCAAACAAATGGAGGAAGAAATTTATGCAAATGAGTACAAATTAAATCCTCATAATTCCATAATGCTTAATTTATGTATTTTCAAAACCCTAATGGAAATCTCTTAATTTATAATAAATTTACAAATGATGGAAAAAATAGAACACATTGAATCTAAGTTAATTGTTTCAAGCTATTCTACCTCGTCTCGACAAAGTGGGCATGACGTGGACTTCTTCAACCAATCGAAGATGCATTGTTCATGAAATATGTGTTTGCAAGGTAGCCTTGTAAGTTCAACCCTAGCAGAAAATCTTTCCAAGCAAACCACACAAGAATCACAACAAGATTCATCACCATCGTCCTGCGTGATCTCCTTCATGTAAAACCCCTCTTTCTTCAACTTGTTCAACGTTGATGTTGATGCACCTCTTGACACAACCGCATGATCTTCTTCATCAAAATCAAATGTTGGCACGTTTATCCCATCCAAGTTCACTTCCTCAACATAATCCTCGACGATCACTACATGAGCCGACACGCAAAACCCTTGACGACCAGCTCGTTCCTTAGCAAAATCACTAACAAAAGAACCAATGTTTGAGGCAACATCATGGCATAAAGAAACATCATCAAGATTAAGCATATCGGAGACAATGCCGCACATATAACCAGTGCAAGAATCAGGTAAGGAAACGAGTTGAGGAGGAACTAGGCATGATCTGTGTGAGTCCGGGCAAGATGGGTATTCATTTTCTAGCAACAACTCTCCTGATCTAGAGTTTTTCCATGTCACTTTGTACTTTCGTTGTAAGAGTATTGAGACTTGGAACAAGGGTTTAGCGGTACACGAATCATGCATATCGGTTCTTGATATATTTAGGGGTGAACCAAAATAAAATCTTCTACTAACTGGATCTAATGAAAGGGACAAAAGGAGAGGCATGTTGTTAGAAACAGATCGATTGAATACGTATAGATACAAGAAAGTTCTTCTTCCTTTTAATCTGTATTTTTACATAGAATTAGTGATGGAACTATATAGGGTTTGGATATTGGAATCCTTATTCCTATAGGAGAAGCAATACTTTATTTGTCGGCAGAATTCAGGCTAATTATGGCTGCCATGTGTGAAAAGAAAAGATTAGGGATTATTAGTGGCATGATTTCAAAGACTAGAAGAAATCAGGGCTTTTATTTCTTAACTGTGATCAAAATCATGCAGAGAGAGGCCCGCTAGCCCAGTTGAAGCAAGAAGGATAAAATCCGCTCCTTGATTAATTTTACCGTCACGGCTATGGAAAAGTGTCCCACCTTTCTCCCATGTGTTCTTTCATGTTCCTTATTTCAAAAGGACTGGACAGCAGAGACCAAAATTTGTTTCCTGATATGATACGGATGAAAGCAGTTCTTTCTGTATCTCTTTAAATATTGCAAGGCAGAAAATATACATGGGCTGTTTCCACTAATCTCTTATTAAGTTTACTAGCTCCCTTGATAGCTCTTTCAGTTCGTTCGTACGTACGTACGTCTTCTTGTTTGTGCATTGCAAGTAGCTTCAATGGAAGTCACAAGAGTTGATGTTAACCTACATACAGTGAACACAGATGTGTTCGATCCGAGGAATTATGATCCTATGTTCCTTGTTCAAATTACGTTACAAAGAAAGCGTGAAATGTGGTTGAGTGTCATAGACCAAGAAGAATTACTAATGGCCCGTCAACACCAGATTGATTCAGAGTCAGGCTGTGTGTTCGAAGTTCCTATTCAAGAAGTTGCCGTGCCTGCTTCATTCATCCATTACCTTGCCCAAAGGATTTCTGGTTTCAACCTTGATGCTCCCCTCTGTGTGGATTTAGCCTCATTGATTGCTTCCCATGCTTACCATAGAGAGAGACATTGCAGAGGATTCTATGTGTCAGCTCATGTCGACCTTGTTGATGTAGATGTAAACGAAGTTGCGGCCTCGGAGATTGGGCCAATATTAGATAGCGAAGGTTTCTCTCTACCAAGGGGTGCATCGGAGACAGTGTTGAAGAAGGAGAGGTTTTGTAAGAAGCAGGGGGATGCTGATTCTTCTTCGGGAAGTACTTGTGTGGTTTGCTTAGAGGACTTTTCTAGTTCAGTTAAGCTCACAAAGTTACCTTGCTCTCACGTGTTTCATGACCAATGCATCTTTCGTTGGCTGCTATACTCCAAATCCTGCCCAATTTGCAGAACAGAAGTGGAATAGGTCAACAGCTCAAAATCGACATTGCACAGTCCATGCAATTATTTAGTTATATTTAGCCGGTTCTCTTGTTTTCGTTTAGAGGATTAGTTTGTTCCTTCTCTGTTAATCTGGAAATTTGTTGTAATTAATTTGAATCTAGCACTCAAAATTTTGTTCATCTAAGCAATGGCATGCATTATTAGCAATACTCTTCTGGGTATATATGTGTGTGTGTGTGTTCATGGAAGTATACTGGATCTTGAGTTAAACCAAGATGGATCACCACCTTCCTTGTTCTTAATCTTAATCCCTCTTATTTCTGCTAAGTGGATAATGGCAATATATAGGTGAAATTTACACTTTCTCTCCTAATGACATCAGATGAAATTGAATTATTCATTACTGAATGAAATGATGAAACTTAATTATGCATTAGTGGCTGAGATTATCAGAGCATGCCCTGTGGATCATATGTTATATGCAGTACAGTTACGAAAACCAAAAGAACTATTGTTGACATATAACATGTAGTAAAACCAATTTCTGTTGTTGATTATCCAACAATCATTCATAATTTATGAAGGAAATATCTCATCAGGAATTGCCAGAGGATGTGTATGGTGCATGGAATCCTAATTAGCTGAAGCCAAACTTTGTAAAGCAGACAAGGAGTTTTAGCCAGGTGTGGTGGACAAACGTCATTAAACTTTGTAAAGAATCCTAATTAGCTGAAACTAAACTTTGTAAAGAACCCTAATAAAATTACTGGTTAGTTTTTCTTTTCTCTATGCTTTCCAGTTTTTTTCTGGAAATTTCACCCTTTTATTTTAATTGAACTGAAACCATGTTCTTTGTTCAATAAATTGACTAAGGACTAGTAAACACCCAATTTTCAACTTCAGTCCTTCTCATTAGCTATTTTTGCCTGATTGGTGAAGACTTCTAACACAAAAGGTCACTCTTCCCCTGATTTTTGGAGACAGACATCAATGCTAAGGGTGCTCTGTACCTCAATGGCCATGATTTGGTCAAGAACTTTTGTCCAATGCTTGGAGAAATCAGAAGATATCGTTTTCTTGGATGGATGGATGTTGTCTGTCAGCAGTGAAGAAATTCGGTCATGCTTTTTATGGTCATCAAAGCCTTGGTCTCCAAGAAATTTGAACTTTCAACAAATTTGATCAACACTGTTTAAAATTATGATGCGCAGGATCATGTTTAACAACTTTAGTCAATCGATCGTTGCTACAGAAACTATACAGTTTAGAGGGTAGCAAGTTGGCGTTGATGACAGTTAATCCAATTGGGTGCCGCCGGTCATGGCCAACGGACCGACCAGTAATGGCGGCTTTCAAGGTTTGAACAAGGCAGCTGGCCTCTTCAATGCTCACCTGGAGTCTTTAGTAGATGTCGGCAAGCAAGAAATGCCTGGCTCTAACCTTGTCTGTCAATTCATACAAGATGATCAGAGGAATTATAGAAAATCCTGTCTTGAGAGGTACATATTTCTTTTTCATAACCAAACACATTAACCTGCTAGATGATTCTTTAATGGATGACAGGGAAGTATCTGCTTCAGTAGCTGGAATGATTTGACTAGTTAAAATTAAGAAAATCTCATCGGGAATTGCTATCTGGACAGTGAAAATTACAATGATTTATTTAGTGTATTGTTACTGTTTTGAGAGGGAAAAAAAAATATTTTTATTATTTATTATTTATTTTTATTTTAAATTTATTCTACAAATAGATTTATTTTATATTATTATAAATTTCTATCTTTTCTAAAATCTTGGACAAATAAAAAAAACACTTTTCTTAAAACAAACCATTCGTTGAAACAAATCCCACTTATAAATTTCAAAACCTAAAACAAAGCAAAAAGAAAGAGAAAATGGAAACTCAAAATCTCCTCTTCTATCTTCTTCTCTTCTTCTGCACTACAGCAACATCACAAACAACGATCCAACCAGGCACCACTCTATCAGCTTCAAACCCAAACAAAACCTGGTCATCACCAAACAACACATTCTACATTGGATTTTCCCAAGTGGGCTTCTCTTCTTCTTACACCTTAACCATCAACTACAATGGTGGTGTCCAAATTTGGACAGCAGGCAATGCCACCACCACAGTTGACTCAAAGGGTTCCTTTCAGTTCCTGTCCTCCGGCAACCTCCGCCTCCTTAACGGCTCTGGCGCCATCGTTTGGGACTCTAACACTGATCGACTTGGTGTCACCACTGCTTCACTCGATGATTTTGGTAATTTAGTGTTAAAGAATGGAACTTTTTTGGTTTGGTCTTCATTTGATAACCCAACTGATACGATAGTGCCTAATCAAACTTTTACTGTGAATCAAGGTTTAAGATCTGGGTCTTATTCTTTTAGGTTTCTTAGCACTGGAAATCTCACTTTGAGATGGAATGATAATATAGTATACTGGAATAAAGGGTTGAACTCTTCTGTTGATGCTAATTTGACTTCACCTGCTTTGGGGTTGCAACCAAATGGGATTTTGACAATTTTTGATGTTGCTTTTACAAGTGGGTCATATATTGTGGCATATAGTAATGATTATGCTGAAGGGAGCACGAGGTTGAGGTTTCTGAGGTTAGAAAAAGATGGGAACTTTAGGATGTATAGCACTGATATAGGTAGCGGAACTGCAACTATGGTATGGTCTGCTTTGACTGATCAATGTGAGATTTTTGGTTATTGTGGGAATATGGGGATTTGTAGTTATAATGAGTTGAGTTCGAGTTTGAGTCCGACTTGTGGTTGTCCATCTGAGAATTTTGAGCCTGTTGATGTGAATGATAGTAGACAAGGGTGTAAAAGAAAAGTTGAGATTGAGAGTTGTCTGGGGAGTGCTACCATGTTGGTGTTAGATGATGTGAAATTCTTGACTTATCTGCCTGAGACAGTATCTCAGGGTTTCTTCGTGGGGATATCAGCTTGTAGGTTGAATTGTCTTTCTCAAAGTTCCTGTATTGCTTCAACATCTTTGTCGGATGGAACTGGCTTGTGTTACCTGAAAAATCAAGGTTTTATTAGTGGATATCAGAATCCAGCGCTTCCCAGTACTTCATATGTGAAAATTTGTGGGCCAGCGCAACCAAACCCTCAACCTGGTGTGCAGATTGCAGGGAAGAGCAAAAGTTCGAGATTGCGTGTCTGGGTTGTTCTTGTTGTTGTTGTGATTACCCTTTTGGGTTTGATTGCTGTGGAGGGTGGTCTGTGGTGGTGGTGTTGTAGAAACAGTCCCAAGTTTGGCAGTTTGTCAGCTCAGTATGCACTACTGGAGTATGCATCCGGTGCTCCAGTGCAGTTCTCATATAAGGAGCTGCAGCATTCGACAAAAGAGTTTAAAGAGAAGCTTGGAGCAGGAGGGTTTGGAGCTGTTTACAAAGGGGTTCTAGATAATAGAACAGCTGTTGCAGTGAAGCAACTTGAGGGAATTGAACAGGGTGAGAAACAGTTCAGGATGGAGGTTGCAACTATTAGCAGCACTCACCATTTGAATTTGATCAGATTGATTGGTTTTTGCTCGGAGGGTCGTCATAGGCTGTTGGTTTATGATTTTATGAAAAACGGGTCTCTTGATAATTTCCTTTTCACTTCAGAAGAGCAGTCAGGAAGATTGTTGAATTGGGAGCAGAGGTTTAACATTGCCCTTGGGACTGCAAGAGGAATCACATATCTTCACGAGGAATGTCGAGACTGCATTGTTCACTGTGACATCAAGCCAGAAAACATTCTCTTGGATGAGAACTACAATGCCAAGGTGTCTGACTTTGGTCTTGCAAAGCTTATAAATCCCGAGGATCACAGATATAGGACACTGGTCAGTGTTAGAGGGACAAGAGGATATTTGGCACCAGAGTGGATTGCAAATCTTCCAATAACTTCCAAATCTGATATCTACAGTTATGGGATGGTTTTGTTGGAGATAGTGAGTGGCAGAAGGAACTATGAAGTCTCATCAGAGACGAACCGTAAAAAGTTCTCTGTCTGGGCTTGCGAAGAGTTTGAGAAGGGTGATGTTAGTGCAATTTTGGACCAAAGGCTTACGCACCAAGATTTGGATCTGGATCAAGTGACAAGGGCTATTCAAGTGAGCTTTTGGTGCATCCAGGAGCAACCATCTCAAAGGCCAACGATGGGGAAAGTGGTGCAGATGCTGGAAGGAATTTCTGAGATTGAGAGACCACCAGCTCCAAAGACAATAACAGAAGGTTCTTTTGGTGGAAGTAATGTAAGTGCGAGTAGCAATGTCAGTGCTCTCTCGACTTTTGAGGTTTTAGCACCCGCTCTCTCATCTTCCTCATCATATCAGACAATAGGAATTTCACCTTTAGCTTCAGTAAGAAATATAGAGAGTAGTTCATCACTGCTGCATTCAGACTCAAACTGAAGCTCATCTTCACATGGTCCTTTTGCCTACAATACTGAGGAACTTGTATGCACATGTTTTTGACAAAATACTATACAATGTTATGATAGACATAGAACCTTAAAAAAATTATTTTTAACTGCAGCATATAGATTTATCAAGAATGAGCTTTTGCCATCATACATTAGGAGATGTTTATATAAACCAGTTCATTCAAGAAAGGTGTAATTACTATCCTCACATGTAAATGCTATGTCAAGGTCCAATAAACTGGATATTATCATGCTTTTGCATTTTCTTTCTCCTTCTTGCCATGGATGGGAAGGTGACTGCTGGACTTCTACCTGTGGTGTATGTGAGTTTCGGGCTTAGAGAGATGTTTCCTTTGTACGTGTATTCCCACCTTTTTTTATCAGTGAAAGTCTTTGATCTGTCTCTGACCTTGGAATAGGCTTTAAGCTGAATCATGTAAAATTGTCAGGCCTTTCTCCTTCATTATGTTTCTCTTTCTCATTTTGTTATCCATTACACCCAAAGAATTTTGTTTTGATCCTATGCTTTGAAACTCCCAACAATATTGAATAGGTCTTGGAGTCATCAGCAGAGCTAATAGTGGTTACTCTAAATTGAGTTCATCCATTCTGTAGAATTTTTCCCTGCTGCAACTTTTTCCTTCCTTTTCATGGAGATTCTTCACCTAAGATTATTTTTTTGATGTTTTCAATCATGTACTAATATTAAAAATAATTTTTTAAAAAATAAAAAAATATATATTTTAATACATCATCAAACTAAAAACATTTTAAAAATTAATTATTGTGATAATACAAACGAGTTATAAAAATCTACACAAAACTCATGAAATTGTTGGCTTAAACACAACTTAGGGTTCCTTGTAGGGTTTTGATTGAACCAAGTTAAGCTTAAATTACTAAACTATTAGACTAATCTTCGGCTTTGGATTTCTAAAGCTAATAACTTAAGATCTTTGGGATTAGAGCTTTTAGAACCTTGCTTACTCAAACCTTTGATATAATTTTAGTTGATTTTGAAGCATTTGTTGGTATCCTTTTGAAGTTATTCTTGGAACTAAGTGTTTTTTTTTTAAAAAAAAAAAATCAACCCCGACCTAATCGAATTAATGAAAACCTGGTTTAATTATTAAAAAAATAAAACAATATTATTTTAAAGTTGGCTATCAAATGACCTTTCCAAAAATTCTGAAATAAGAATGATTATCATCCGATCCCTTGCCTCCAAATTATAGGGTCAGTCATATGGGACTAACAATCTTTAGCTAACTTTCTCTTAAGTGGCCCAAAGAGACATGAAAGTCAATTAGGGAGGCTTTTAACAACCACTAATACTAGTGATTGGTGCCCTTGAAGGTGGCTCGCTCCAAGATTTACGGCATATTTATTTTTATATTTTAAAAATATTTTTATAAAAATTTAAATTATTTATTTATTTTAAACTAATATTTTTTTGGTGTTTTAAATTATTTTAATATATTAATGTAAAAAATAATTAAAAATAAAAAAATATATTATTTTTATGCAATTATAAACAAAAAATATTTCAAAAACAACCAAAAACACACTCTTAAACAATCATAAAGTGTTGATGGGTGGGATAGTCTGTTTGGAAGTGTGATTATGGTTATTTTTTAAAATGTTTTTATATTAAAATATATCAAAATAATATATTTTTTATTTTAAAAAATTTATTTTGAGATCAACATATTAAAATAATCTAAAACATATAAAAAATTAATTTTTAATAAAAATAAATAAATTTAAATTTTTACAAATACAAGTTTATCTGCATTTTCAAACGCGGCCAGCTCCTTGAAATGATCCATACCATAGATTACATTTTATTAGTAAAATAAAATGTTTAGGTGATATAAATGCATTTTGAAAAGATAATATATGACAGAAAATAAATGAATATTTAATTATATAAAAAATGAGATTAGGTTTATCACATGCCTTGGCTTTTGAAAATCTCTCCCAGATTGCACATCTGCTTTTCGAGATGGGTGAGAAGGAAAGAACTTTCCTTCTGAGATTTGTTGTGCCACATGAGGTTGGAAAGTTGTTGCAGCAACTTTCTTTTTAATGTTAAATTATTCTGGGATTTTCATAAATAGGTTTTTTTTTTTAGATTCTATTATAATTTGATGCATTGAAAAAAATAATTTTTTTTTTATAATCTCATTTACATCAATTTAATATCCAATGATAACATGCAAAGCAAATATCACTTATCATTCAAGTCAATATTTTAAATATTTAATATTTTTATTTATTGCATAAACTAGTCGTATGCTCCGTGGTGTGTGGGAATTATATAATTTTAGTTATTTGATTATTTATATATAATCAATTATCATTATTATAATCTTATTTGTGTTTATCATATTCATTATAATTATTTATATTTGAATAACTATAAAATTTAATTTTAAATTATAAAAAATTATAAAAAAAATTTGAGTCAACTAGATTACCTACTAAACCTACAACATAAATCATGAAAATAAAATAATCACAAAAAAAAAACCACATCAAAGCTCAACACCTAATTTTTAATAAATAAAACATTAAAGGATAGAAAAAAAAAAAACATTATTATAGTTAATGTGTTTTCTGAGGTGGTGCAGAATAAATATACCATCTTTTTTTGTTTTTATTAATAAAATAAAATAATTTAACAATATAAAATATTGAGAATGTACAATTTTTGCTTTTTATTCTATTATATGAATAATTGTCAATTTAGAGAGTAATCCCTTTTCACTATTAAATTATTTTCTTCATGTAAAAAGGTTTGCATAAGGAATATGAAAAAATAGATTATATTTATGATCTAAAATGTAAAAATTTACTCGATAAAAATACTTAAGAGATTTTAATAATCGAAGCAACACGAGAGTTTATAACTAGTAGCTCTTCGATGAATTTACCGAACCTAAATCTCCATCGAGAAAACAAGTTTTTTAAGCTTCACCAACATCAACATTGCATTCTGTGTGCTCTTTCTTCCTAGAAAGACAAACTCGTCACTGAGCTCCAATCTTCGTCTTTTTATAGCAGCAATGAGATCATATGAACATATGATTTGTTGTCAAAACTCAAACTACAGATACAATTCCTTAAATTTCAATGCTTGCCTAGTTACAAGGTGGCTGAACACAAATCGGACTAGTAAAAACCATGAATGCTAACGAGATTTAGTTTGAAATGATCCTAACAATGATGAAGATTGCTTCTCCATGATCCTCTCTGAAATGAAAGGCGATATGCCTGCAGTTTGAGATGATGAAGATGAAGAGGGAGGTGGAACCGAGGCTTCATAAGTAGAGCGAGCACCATCTTTACTGCTCAAACTCATACTTGTTCCACAACTAGACCCTTCTGTCAAGGCCTTGGGTGCTGGTGGCATTGCAATCTCTATAATTCCCTCAAGCATCTGCACTACTTTCCCCATTGTTGGCCTTTGAGAAGGATGCTCCTGAATGCACCAAAAGCTAGCCAGAACAGCCCTCATCGCTTGATCCATGTCCACACCCTGATCAGCAAGTCTTTTGTCAACAATTGCCTCCACATTACCCTTCTCAAACTCCCCATAAGCCCACTCTGAGAACTTCTTTTCATTGATTTCTGGTGAGACCTCAAAATTCCTTCTCCCGCTCACTATCTCCAACAAAACCATCCCGTAACTGTAAACATCAGATTTTGATGTTATTGGGAGGTTTGCTAGCCATTCTGGTGCCAAATACCCTCTAGTGCCTCTGATGCTTGTCAAGGACCTGTATCTTTGGTCCTTCGAGCTTATAAGCTTTGCAAGGCCAAAATCAGACACCTTGGCATTGAAATTTTCATCCAACAGAATGTTTTCTGGTTTGATATCACAATGAACAATGCAATCTCGACATTCCTCATGAAGATATGTGATTCCTCTTGCAGTCCCAAGAGCAATGTTGAACCTGTTCTTCCAGTTCAACAATTTCTCTGACTGATCTTCTGTCCTAAACAGGAAATGATCTAAGGACCCATTTTTCATGAACTCGTATACTAAAAGCCTGTGACGCCCTTCGGAGCAAAATCCAATCAATCTGACCAAATTCAAATGGTGAGTACTGCTTATAGTTGCAACTTCCATCCGAAACTGTTTCTCACCTTGTTCAATTCCCTCTAGTTGCTTCACTGCAACCACTGTTCTGTTAGCTAGAACTCCTCTATAAACAGCTCCGAACCCTCCTGCTCCAAGCTTATCCTTGAACCTCTTTGTCCAGCGATGCAGATCCTTATATGAAAACTGAACAGGAGCACCAGAGGCATATTCAAGGAGTGTATACTGAGCCCACACACCTCCAAATTTGGGACTAGTCTTACAACAAAACCACCAAAATAAACCCGCTAAAGCGGCCATAACCAAAATAGTGACCACAACCACAACACCGACAACCCAAACCCGCAATTTCCAGCACTTTTTGTCCCCTCCACTCTGCTGCAAAGGCGAAGGATTTGGCTGTACTGGTCCACAAACCTTTACATAAGATGTACTAAGAAGCACTGGACCCTGATATCCACTAACAAAATCAGGTGTGTTTTTCATGTAACACCATACATTTGTATCTGAGAAAGAAGTGGAAGCAAAGCAAGAAGTACTTGATAAACAATTCACTCTACAAGCTGTTATCCCAATAGAAACAATTTGCTGAGCCTGGAAAGTAAAAAATTTGGTCTGCTTCAACTCCAGCATTGTTACATTCCCCACACAATCCTCAACCTCCACTTTTCTCTTACACCCCCTTCTCCTATCATTCACATCTACTGCCTCAAAATTCAGAGATGGGCATTTACAGATCGGACTCGAACTTGATTCGTTATAACTACAGATCCCCATGTTTCCACAGTATCCATAAACCTGACACTGATCCGCTAAAACAGCCCATGTCATAGTTGTAGTTCCACCACTATACATTCTCAAATTCCCATCACTAAACCTCAAAAATCTCATTACATCAGCCCCTTCTCCATAATCATTGCCAAAAGCAACATTCTCTGATCTCCTCAAACTAGCATCTGAAAGAGTTAGAATCCCATTTGGCTGCAATCGCAAGGTTGGAGAAGTCACGTTCAAAGCAGAAAGAGAGCTCAAGCCTTGATTCCAGTACACAACGCTGTCATTCCATGTCAAAGTAATATTTCCATTGCTTAGAAGACGGAAAGAGTGAACCCCAGATCGTAAAGTTTGGTTTACTGTTAAGTTCTGTGAAGGGACAAGAGTGTCGGTTGGGTTTTCAAAACTGGACCATACAGCAAAGGTGTTGGCTGCCAGTACTAGATTTCCCGTGTCATCAAGGGAAGCAGAAGTGACACCAAGTTTGGCAGTGTTGGAGGTCCACACGGTGGCACCCGAACCGTTGACGAGGCGGAGATTGCCGTTGCGGAGGAACTGGAATACCCCACCGCTGTCAACAACAGCTGCAGAGGCAGTGCCACTAACAACACTGTCGGTTGTCCAGATTGCAACTCCCGCAGTGTAGGATATGGAAACAGTGTAGGAAGTGGGACCCACCTGAGTAAAGCCCAGAAAGAAATTGTTGTTTGGAGATGACCAGGTTCGGCTTGTGTTAGAGGCATAAAGAGAGGAGCCCGGTGGTATGGTTGCTGTTGACGTAGTGGTGATGAAGAGGAGGAGAGGAAGGAGTAGGAGAAGAGAGTGGAGGAGGTTCATTTTTTTTCCTCCTTTTTTTGACTGAGTGGTCTGCTGGTTTCTTGATGTTGAGAAGATTTTATAAAGTGAGTGCCTTTTCTCAGTATATTTATTTGTTCATGTTCACTAGTGGCATTCAGCTGTTTTTTTCTCCATTGGATTTGACTTTTGTGCTTGAAGATGTACATCTTTTCATTGTTTAGTCCATGGTTAATCAACTTAGGCTGGAAAATCTAGGAGTGCTCGCTCCGCATACAGTTAAAGAAGAAGAAGAAGTGAAAACCAAGGGATTTTGGTTTCTAACCTTGAGAAAATTCATGGCGTTAAAAAGTTGTGGAGGAGAATTAGAATCAAGTCCCTTTCACTGTTTCGCAGGGATGAACCAATGAAAGAGAATTGAAATGATCTCTCCGCCGTTGAAGCTTATTTACGAGTTCACATGTATTCGACACAATACCTTTTTGTACATTTTCTTTCTTTTTCCAGTAAGCACAAACATTCATTCAATACCGTGGATTGAAACAATACTCCTATTTTTCCATCGTCAATTGTTTTTTTTTATTATTATTAATTTTGCCCTTTTAGGACCAAATTAATGATCAATTTCTTACAATTTGTTGTTGCAAGGAACAATTAAAAAAAAAGGACTGAAGTATCAAAGACAGCCAAATAATAATGTGGCTCGACTACAATTTGCGCAAAAAAGTTCATTTCATCCCTTATTTTATCATCTTCTTTTATGGTAGTCCCTATAATTATTTGAATTTTTTTTTTGGTTTGAAATTTTATTTTCCTCATTTTCAATTCTTTTTTTTTAATAAAAAAAATCATAGAAAAATAAAAAAATAAAAAAAATTATCATATTGCGACCACCAAAAAAAATTCATCTTAATATCAATAAGTTTTATTTAATAAAAAGAGTTTTAATGAGGTGTTTTTTTATATTTTTATATTACCACAAAAAAAAAAAAGGATTGGGTTTAAGAGAATATTTTGATTTTTATTTAATTTTATGTTTTTAGATGAATTTTTTGGTGTTTTGAATTTATTTATTAGTTTATTGATATTATAAGAATTTCTTACTTGTTTTTAGTTAAAAATAAATTAAAAAATAATATTTTAGGTAAACCTGATTTTTCAGCAATCTTTCTAGTGGTTAAAAACTAGATAGATAGATAATATATTATCCATCATGTTCCTGCTTTGGTTTTTTTATTTAATGACTGACAACATGTTAGGCCAGCAGGCCTGGGTACGTAATCCTTTTTTAACTTATATTTTAAATTTATGTTAATTAAATATATATCTGAGATACCTGACTTAACTATATTCAATTTTAATTTGAATTAATTGACATAGATAAATTGAATTTGCTTTTACTTGGTTTTCAAATAAGATCACAACAATATTTTTATAATATTAGTAGGTATTCTTTTAATGCATCCCTCAATGATTTTTTTTCTTTAATTTTATTCGATTGTTTTTCTAAGTTTATTTATTTTTATTATTATTTAATTAAATAAAAATTAATTAAAAAAATTATCAAACACAAGTGAGTTCATGAATTGTGTGGCGAGGTTAGAAATCTAGATGTACATCTAAAGCATCATCGTGAGTCTCATTTGATTACCTTCACTGGACTCTTTATACTTTTATTTTCTCTGTAAAATTTTCTCTCATAAACCGCTGGAAATGGATCACGGAGAGTTGAGAAAAAGATGATTTTAGAAGCGGCGAGGAATTTTAAATCGGGTTAGTGTTAGTGGCCCATGTCCCAAGACCCACATAAAGGAAGGACCTCTCTTATTTAGAGCATCTCCAATGTGATGCTAAATGGATAATCAAAAATAAAAAATAATATTTTAGTTTTTTTTATTTTATTTTTTATACTCTAATAAAAAAACTAAATAAAATATGAAAATATCTTTTTTTTTCACAAATACTATTCCTACATATCTCTTAAAAGAGCTAAAACTAACAAAGTAAGGCCAACAAACTAATAAACCAATTAAATTTAGCCATATGGAAAAAAAATAACATCAAAAATATTAAAAAAATAAAACATTTATTTATTTTACTTTAATAAAATTGACTTTTCAAATGGTTTTTTTCCATTTAAATATATATTATAAAAAAAAACTATATTTATACTATTTAAAATATTATTTTATCAATTTATCTCTTTAAAATAGAGAGATGCTCTTATATCAGAAGATTAACCTAGTCTCTCATCACTGTCAAGGATGTTCCTCTTTGTATCAGAAACACGCTCAAACCTGTTAACATTGTTTTCCAGCAGAGAGGAGAGGAAATGGCAAAACAATTTTTGAAAAGGTTTAGATAATATTTTTAAATAATTATTTCAATAGTTTAAACTGTTTTGTGTAAAAAATATTTAAGCTTGAATTTTATATAAACTCATACTATCTTGTATTTAATTTTTATAAAATAAATAAAAATAATAAGATTCGAACTTATGATTACTTGATTATTAAAACTGTGATATTATATCAAAAAAATTATTTTAATTTAATAATTTAAATTATTAAATAAATTTTCACAATATAATTCATATTATTTTTTTCATAGCTTAAGAATCCTCCGTGAAACTTCAAATCTTATTTTGAAAACAAGAATTCTGTGTGTTATGAGTTTTTTTTTATCTAAATATTTACAAGCTATGATTTATTTTAAAAACAATTGCAGCCGTAATGACAAACAAGCACTAAATTTGAGACATTTTCTTAATTCAACCAGCGGGCCTTCTCCCTATTTTCTTTAACTCTGCATGAATCTTCAAAACAGACCCTGAAGATGTTTTTTTTTTTTCAATTATAATATTATTTTTTTCTATGATGTATTATTATGCAATATTACCATCTGATTAGATTTTTTTTAGATCAATATAAATGCTTGAGTTAACTCTAATTTATCTTAATTAATTCTATTAATCTTAAAGTTAATAACCCTCAAAACATCTAATAATTTTCAACTTTATAAAACTCAATATGATGAATTCTAAATTCATGGTTTAGATTTTCTTTTTGACTTAAAGGGTAATGTTTTCTTTCTACTGATCGTCTATTACTTTATTTATTTGTTAATAATATCATTTAATCTGTCTCTTTATCCTGTCAGGAAAGCATCGACTGGCTTCATAGTACTGTGGGGGGTAGTAGGTATGGGTGGAGCTGTGCTATATTCTGTGATCATGCATTTTCTTAATAGAAATAATATTTCAAACGATGAGTCTACACACAGAAGATGCAGAATGGGACCGCAAAGTAAGAAAAAGCTTGACGAATTCTGCTGCTTTTAACAAATTCTGTGTTAAGGATAATATGTTGCCTTGACAATTTCTGTGTTAAGGATGCTCTGTCGTGGTTTTAATGTGTTGCCATAATGCAGCTGGCTAAAATTTCACTTGAGGAATTATTTCTAAGCTTTAGTCTTTGTTTCAGTTTGTTTTACTTCTTTTTAGAGAGTGAATTGCAGAAAAATAAATTCCGGAATAATAAGTTATTATTTGATATTTAGTAGTATAATGAAAAATAAATTGAAAAATATTTTCCAGTATTTAGTTATGTCATGGAAAATAAACTGGAAAATAATTTAGTAATATTTTATTTTTTTCAAGTTTATTAAAATAATAAAGAACAAATCTTACAAATTAAAAAGTTGAATGAGAATGGAATTAAAAAAAATATAATTTTATAAATTATTTCAAATAAAATAAGTAACAATTAAAAGAATGAGAATTAAATTTGATAGATAAAAAATTTCAAAAAAAAATGATAAGAGAAAAACAAATAACAATTATAAAAATAAGAATCAAAGTTAATATAAAAATTAAATTTTAAGAGAAGAAATTGAAAAATAAATATTTAAAACAAAATATATATAGTAATAAAAAATTTAAGGACCAAATTTGATATATTAGCAAATAATATGACATTTCTAATTTTTTTATAATTTCTAAAAAGTGTTTTTCATTCAAATTTTTCAGGAAAATATTTTTCTAGAAACCAAATCAAATTTTTTTTTGACTAAAAAATATTTTTTATTTAAAAACTAATTATTCATAAATTATTTTTTAAAAAACAAACATAACCTTGTTCAATTGCACAGAATCCTCTGGACCGTGTTGTGAATGGTGCGATATGTTCTATCACTTCCGTAACTGCACTAGATTGGGTGGTTGTCTCAAAAAAAAATAAAAAAAAATTACTTCTGGTTTTTTAAATTTTGGAAACTCTATGTTTTTAATGTATGGATTTTGACCTGTCTAAAACTCTTTATATTTAATAATGTTGAATCAGATGATCCTTTTAATCCACGATCTCGAGGAGCTTGTCAAACAAGCTCTACATGATTTGTGAACAAATTTTTTCTTTTCTGAACTAAAATCCGGTAACTTTTTCTTTCTTTTTTGAAATTTAATGACTGAAAAAAAAATCTTGGATTAAAATTGAATTTTGGAAAAATAGACGGTTTATCAAAGTTGAAAATGCAAGTAGAAGGACAAAAATGATGTTCCCCCTAAATATTTAGATCGGTCATCACGATTCTCTGTATTTTTACTTCGGTACTGTTATTGAAATTTTTTTCTTCTTTGACAAAATTTGACAAATCAAGCATTCAATTGGGTATATATGGTGGAAAATATCCTTGAGATGAGCACTCACATGTCATGTAGATTTTAAATTAAATAATAATTAAAATTTTGAGTCTGTTAGATTTTTTAAAGTGTTTTAAGATTATTTTGATGTATTAATATTTAAAATAAATTTTAAAAAATAAAAAAATTAATTATTTCCAAACTATCGTACAAACCCGAACGGTCTCGCTCTCTTCCCTTTCTTTGCCATGCTCTACAACATGTGCTTGGTTTTATAACTTTGCAACAATTAACACGTGTTTTCTATTAATTGTTTGCTTGATTACTAATATTTTGGGATTATTGCAACATCAATTTATCGAGATATGGCGTTTTTGGTTAAAAAAAGAATAGATAAAATCATAAGGAAGGTTTTCTTGAAATTTAAATTAATTTATTTTTTAACTGTTTGAAGCAACTTGATTTACATACATGGTAATGTAAAATTATTATTTTATTTTTGGGTGCCAAGCATGGCCTATCTATCTATTTATGATCTTAGGATATAATTGCCAAGAAGCTCTTGAGTGAGGAGGACCATTACTTATTGTGTCATGTTGTTATGCGAAAGTAATGCACTCAGCATATTCAATTTTATATTTAATATATATATTTTTTAAAATATATTAAAATGATATATATTTTTTATTTTTTAAAATTTATTTTTATTTTAAAACAATCTAGATATACATGACCAACCTTCCCGCTATTACGGGTTGGAAAATCCAATCTAGGAATACACACACCTTAGAAGTTGGAAAATTCATTTTTCATTTTCCAAACATGTGATTTTGAGGTGTTGTTTAGAAACATAATGTAAATTATATTTATTTTAATTTTTTTATATAAAATTAATTTTTTTTTATTTTTAGATTATTTTAAAACGTTAATATTAAAAATAATTTTAAAAAATTAAAAAAAATATTATTTTAAATAAAAAATATTTTAAATAATAACATGAGTTTCAAACACGTTAAAAGTTGGAAAGTACATTTTCCCAACACCCCCACTCCACACGCTAGAGCTTTGAAGTGTCAAACACGTACCTCTCAGTCCCCACAACACACACACACGTTAGAAGCTTCCAAACATGGTAGAAGCTTCCAAACATGTACTTCTAAGTTTTACCCATAATCTGAAATAAAAATCGTTAATTATAACTTATTTTCTTATAATTTAGTTTATTGAGGTAAATTGGTTAATTTTTGTAGTATCATAGTCCCGATCATCTCCGATTCATTTTTTCAAAAAATACCTTATTTACTAAATTAAATTACTTCATTTTATTTATTTCTCTTTTCCTTTCTCAAAATAAAATGTTGACAACAGGAGAAAATTATAACCCAAATTAAAAATATAGAAATTAAAGTGATGTTCTAGAGTCTAATTATATTTTAGAAATTATTTAATTGTATTTTTAAAATAAATTTTTTATGTTTTTAAATTGTTTTGATATAATAATATTAATAAATAAATAAAAATATTATTTTAATACATTAAAAAAAAATCTGAAACACTGTCATATATTTACTAAATACATAATCTCTGAAAGAACAAGAACCTTAGTATGTTAAATTATAAAATAAGTTATAAGAACACACACTTCAAAGTCAAACTAATTCGGTCACAGCCGACTTCAAAACAAGAAAGAGACCAGATAAACCAGTGAGCAGTTTCAGCAATCAAAATTTCAGACAAAATAGCCAGAGCCAACAAAGACTTAAACAAAGTCCAAAGTCAAAAGTCAAAAGTCAAAAGTCTTCTCCTTTAACCTTATGGCCCTCTCTCTATATACACACGGCAATCAAATGATCAAATCTTCAGAACAGTAAACAAAGACATAAACACAAGAAAATGAAACCTCAAAATCTTCTCTTTTCCCTGTTTCTCTTCTTCACTGTCACAACAGCACAAACAACAATCCAACCAGGCACCACCCTTTCAGCTGCAAACCCAGACCAAACATGGTCGTCACCGACGAACGCTTTCTACGTAGGATTTTCCCAAGTGGGCTCCTCTTCTTCTTACACCTTAACCATCAACTACAACGGTGGTGTCCCAATTTGGACAGCAGGTAATGGTACCACCACAGTTGACTCAAAGGGGTCCTTTCAATTCCTGTCATCCGGCAACCTCCGCCTCCTCAACGGGTCTGGCGCCGTTGTTTGGGATTCTAACACTGCTAGACTTGGTGCCACCACTGCTTCCCTTGATGATTTTGGTAATTTAGTGTTAAAGAAAGGAACTTCAGTTGTTTGGTCTTCATTTGATCACCCAACTGATACAATAGTACCTAATCAGACTTTTAGTGTGGGTCAAGTTTTAAGATCTGGGTCTTATTCTTTTAGGTTTCTTCGTACCGGAAATCTCACTTTGACATGGAATGATACTATAGAGTATTGGAATAAAGGCCTGAACTCTTCTGTTGATGGTAATTTGACTTCACCTACTTTGGGGTTGCAACGAACGGGGGGTTTGACAATTTTTGATGCTGCTTTTCCAAGTGGGTCGAATATTGTGGCATTTAGTAATGATTATGATGAAGGGGGCAGTAGGTCGAGGTTTTTGAGGTTAGGAAAAGATGGGAACTTTAGGATGTATAGCACTGATATAGGTAGCGGAAATACAACTATGGTATGGTCTGCTTTGACTGATCAATGTGAGGTTTTTGGTTATTGTGGGAATATGGGGATTTGTAGTTATAACGAGTCGAGTCCGAGTCCGAATTGTGGTTGTCCATCTGAGAATTTTGAGCCTGTTGATTTGAACGACAGTAGACAAGGGTGTAGAAGAAAAGTTGAGATTGGGAGTTGTGGGGGGACTGCTACTATGTTGGTGTTAGATAATGCGAAATTCTTGACATATCAGCCTGAGACAGAATCTCAGGTTTTCTCTAATGGGATATCAGCTTGTAGGGTGAATTGTCTTTCTCAAGGTTCTTGTATTGCTTCGACGTCTTTGTCAGATGGAAGTGGCATGTGTTACCTGAAAAATTCAGCTTTTATTAGTGGATATCAGAATCCAGCGCTTCCCAGCACTTCGTATGTGAAAGTTTGTGGGCAAGCACAGCCAAACCCTCCACCTGGTTTGCAGATTGCGGAGAAGAGCAAAAGTTCAAGCTTGCGTGTCTGGGTTGTTCTTGTTGTTGTTGTGATTACCCTTTTGGGTTTGATTGCTGTGGAGGGTGGTCTGTGGTGGTGGTGTTGTAGAAACAGTCCCAAGTTTGGCAGTTTGTCAGCTCAGTATGCCCTACTGGAGTATGCATCCGGTGCTCCAGTGCAGTTCTCATATAAGGACCTGCAGCGTTCGACAAAAGAGTTTAAAGAGAAGCTTGGAGCAGGAGGGTTTGGAGCTGTTTACAAAGGCGTTCTAGCTAATAGGACAGTTGTTGCAGTGAAGCAACTTGAGGGAATTGAACAGGGCGAGAAACAGTTCAGGATGGAGGTTGCGACTATTAGCAGCACTCACCATTTGAATTTGGTCAGATTGATTGGTTTTTGCTCCGAGGGTCGTCATAGGCTTCTGGTTTATGAGTTCATGAAAAATGGGTCTCTTGACAATTTCCTTTTCACTACAGAAGAGCAATCAGGAAGATTGTTAAATTGGGAGCAGAGGTTTAACATTGCCCTTGGAACTGCAAGAGGAATCACATATCTTCACGAGGAATGTCGAGACTGCATTGTCCACTGTGACATAAAGCCAGAAAACATTCTCGTGGATGAGAACTACAACGCCAAGGTTTCTGATTTTGGTCTTGCAAAGCTCATAACTCCCAAGGATCACAGATATAGGACACTAACAAGTGTTAGAGGGACGAGAGGATACCTGGCACCTGAGTGGCTTGCAAACCTTCCAATTACTTCCAAATCTGATATCTACAGTTACGGGATGGTTTTGTTGGAGATAGTGAGTGGCAGAAGGAATTTTGAGGTCTCAGCAGAAACTAACCGAAAAAAGTTCTCTGCCTGGGCTTATGAAGAGTTTGAGAAGAGTAATGTAACTGCAATTTTGGACCAAAGGCTTGCAGACCAAGATGTGGATATGCAGCAAGTGACAAGGGCAATTCAAGTGAGCTTTTGGTGTATCCAGGACCAACCATCTCAGAGGCCTAAGATGGGAAAAGTGGTGCAGATGCTGGAGGGAATTTCTGAGATTGAGAACCCACCGGCACCGAAGCCTACAACAGAAGGTTCTATTCCGGGAACCAGCATATTGAGCAGCAGCAATGTGAGTGCTCTATCAACTCTTGCACCTTCAGCTCCCACTCCCTCATCTTCCTCATCATACCAGACTCTAGGAGTTTCACCATTAGCTTCCGGGAGAAATATCGAGAGGGCATCTTCGTCGCTGCTGCATTCAGACCCAAACTGAAGCCAATCATCATACATGCCATTTTCCTGCAATACCGAGGAACTCGAAGGAGGTAAACATTTGTGATGAGATACTACATTATATTGACATGACAACAAAATCATGTTGAAATTATTTCCAACTATATTGCTATACATTAGATGTATCCCACTCAATAATTGAAAATAGATATCAGACACAAATGATCTGTACAAGGATTTGCTAGTTTTATAATGTCCCAAGACTTGCTGTGGATACTAGAAAATCCATGCAAGCCAAGTTATTCTTATAATAACAAATTTAAAGCATTGTTCTGAGGGTGTCTCTTGCCAAATTGCAACAAAGCAACCCTCCAATGGAGTTAAAAATTTGCGAAAAGAAGATTGCAACTGCTATTGTTCAACAATCCATCCCCTACAGAAGCATAATTTTAAGTCGAAGGAACTGAATATTGTATTTATGCTTTCACATTTTCCTTTCCTTCTTGCCATGACTGGAAAACTATTGGCTTCACCCTGGGCTGTAAATAGAGCCGGGAATAGAAACGGTCCACGATATCCATACGCCCCGAGGTTTCAAGGCAGCCACACTCGTGAGCTTGAGATCATCTGTGAAGGGCTTTGCCATTGATCTTTACTACCATCACTGTCAGGTCATGCCCTTGAAAATGAAAGGCATTAACATTGTGCTTCTGTAATTAATTTGGCTCTATGCCATTGGCTTGAGCTCTCATTGAAGAAATTAAAACTACGAAAGAGCTGTGCCATGTGCTTCAAACAGGAGCGAAGCACTGGACATAAAGCTTTCGTTAAGAAAAAGCTGTTTCGTTTTGCTGGTTCATTTCCATGGCAACGATGCCTTGATGCTTGCACGCGGTGCAAATTATTTGGATCATATAGCTAGGAGGCACTTACTAGCTCTGAACTTTAGAGGCTACAGCATAGAAATTTTAAGTTCTGGTGCCTCTAAAATACTAGTAGCTTGCCACAGAGGCTAGGAAAGGGAGAGGTTTCAGTTCTTTGAGTAAAAGGCTGACTAGCTCCAACGGGGAAAGGGAGAGGTTTTAGTTCTTTGAGTAAAAAGGATTACGTAGTTCCCAAGAAAAGAAATACAGATATATAATGATATATATTAACCTAAATCTTGAAAATGAATTTGGTTTTCAAACAAATATTGGATAATTAATAGTACTGCATGAAGATTGAAAGCATTTATTTATTTGATGTACAACGAAAGAAAGAAAGAAATTTCAAACCCTAAGATTATAATCTTAAATAAACTGTAGAAAAAACTTTGTTTTATTATATTTTAAAATTTCATAATTTCTAAAACTATTCTGAAAATAGCTTACAAATTGATATGAACAAAGTAAATATATATTATCGCCAATTAAGTTCTTGAGGGGACCAAGAGTAATAATCAAATCGTTTTTACATCGAAGAGATATAGTTTAATCCAACACAATTTGTGATCTTATCTTTTATATCTTATCTAATTTTTTGAAAGTGATCTGAAATTAATTAATATTAAGAAATTAAAGAAAGAAATGTGAGCATAACATCTTTAAGAAAATGACCTATGATACAAAGTTGTATTAAGAGTTTGTTTCTTCAGTTTAATTTATTTTTAAAAATATTTTTTAAATCATTTTTCATTAATGTTTTTTTTTGTGTTTTTTAATATGTTGATGTCAAAAATAAAAAAATTAAAAAACAAATATATTTTCAATTAAAAAATATTTTTACAAAAATAATCTGCACCACATTACCAAAGACACAAGTGGGCTTGTTTGTTTTTACATTTCAAAAATACTTTTGAAAAAATTTAATTTTTTATATTTTTTTTACTTTAAATTAATATTTTTGGTGTTTTTAGATTATTGTAATGTGCTGATATTAAAAATTATTTTTTTAAAAAAAAAACACTATTTTGATGCATTTCCAAGCAAAAAAATATTTTAAAAAATAACCATTACCATACTTCCAAACACCAAACCTGTAAAGAGATCCAGACGTTTCTTTAGATTGCGTTTGAGTTCTTGTTTCCAAAAGTTTGGGAACACTAATGAAACCACAGATTTAATGCTTTCAGTTAGTTTGGGAACACAAGTTCAACCACAACTGCGCCTGCATTCCCAAACGGCACTAAAACAAAAGGAACGTATCGTTGAAGAAGTGAGGACGACAACATGAAGTGAGCAAAAGTCAGGCATGATGGAATTCCCAGCATCCAAACAAAATCTAAAGTTCCTGCATTTATTCATTACCCTTTAATTAATTGTTTTTTCTTACCTTTTTTTATAATGTAAGGTATATTCTCTATACTTTTGTTAAGGACCTATATATATATATATATATATATATATATGTATATATGTATGTATAGTATAGTACATGCATGCTTCTAAAACACGACAAAATCACATTGCATCAAGATCAAAATACGATATAAGCAGCACTATGACCTAACACAGCAGCAAGATCTTCCTCTTAATTATATTCTGGATCCAATCACACTCCTGCGTAGTGCCAAAAGAGTATATAGCTTAGCAGCCTGTGCTAAACCCACCACAAACTATATGCACTAGCTTTACAAGGCAAGAGGAACATTATAGGCATCTTTTCCAACAAGAGCGTACCAATATTCTTGCCTGGAAAGAACCATTCATTGTTTTTCCTGAATATGAAACTTCAAATGTTATCTCAAAAACAAGAATTCTGCAGAGGATATATATATATATAGACACAGAGAGACACACACAGCACCACTGTAATGGAAAACACATGCAGACATCGCTAGCTAGCTAGGTCCTCTCTCTATATTTATATCTAATTGCACTAATATTATGGTATTTTTGTTACTGTGAGATCTCGACAATGAGGATAAAGTCTGTCCCTTTGGTTCTTTTCATGCACTAATATTTTGAAATCTTTGTCTCTGTGGTTCTTTTCATGCTCTAATCTTTTGTAATCTGCTTTATCTTTCATAATAAGATGCCCCTTTTGGATTGTTCTGCACAAGTTCCATTCCACCTAACTAGCCATCATGATTCATGACCTTTCCAAAAAGAAAAAACAATTATATATATATATATATATATGTTTTGCTAGCTAGCTAGCTAGGCGCTGTTCATGACTCCTTGCGTATATTATGATGACAAACTTTTTGAAATGATCTTGATATAATTATTATAAATTCAAAACAGTGCAAATAATTATTCCATCTTCTAACCCACTAACTTGAAGCCTGCATTGGGTCAAGTTCCCTTTTAAAATCTTGACGGGTTAGAGAATCCATTGATGTCGTTCTTTGTTCTTCTTGTTCTTCAATGTGGGTCTCCATACGCTTAGCTAAATATAGAACTATTGAGATCATATGACGCCAATACATTAAGAGAATATGATCTTAAATTGTTTATTACTGTCTATTTGCTGATTTTTTTTAATGAATAGTGTATTTTTTTAATTTTATATGAAATTGCAATTTTAAACTATAGACATGAAAAAAGAAATCAAACACAAACTACATACAAAAACAGCTAAAGAATCAATGTACAGACAAAATTTTGGTACAAATCCATAGTAATAAGCTATAAAGGAAGCTTTTTAAATTAAATACGATTTTTTCATTTACACATCAATAAAGCTTCAAATTCCTGTTCCTTTATTTTCTTAGAAACAGTAATTTGGCTTTCAAGGGTCCTTAAATCTGTCATCATTTTGGAAATCTGTCTCTCCACCCAGAATTTGTTGTAGCTGGATAGATTCCAGATTAAAAGTAAATAATTGAAAAGTTTTAAATCATTATGGGCCGTATGTTTAAGAATCTATTTTTTGCACATAAATCAAACCTTTTCATAAAAGTTATTGCTTATTTACTTGTACCCATAGTTTTGAAATCAATATAACGAGTTAATCTGGGACTGAAATCGGGTAAGGTTTAAAAAAAATAATAAAAAAAACCTGGTATGATCTGACAGGTTGACCCAGTAAAACCTGATCAAAAACCCGGTTGTAACATGTTAATTTTTATCACTGGATCGAGTTTGAAAACTATATTTGTACCCCATTCTATATTTTATCCCCTTTAAGCAAATTTATATATACAAGGAACTTTCTACCCATAATCACAATCATATGCATATCGGATGGCCACTATACAATGATTTTTCCTTGTCGATTGGGAGGTTCCTCCCTCCTGGAAAATGCATGACTCATCATAATTAAATGTTCTTTTTAAAAAAATGATTTACATATGGAGAACTTACTTTGTCTATTATCTATAATAGTTTAATTATTATTTTATCAATACAATAAAAAATCAATAAACAAATTATATTACCCAATGGAATATTTTTCTTAATCTCATACTACTTCTTCATCATAAGAATTCTTCTAACCACCTTACAATCAATTAATTAATTATTATCTTTAACAAAATATAATATCCATATGATTTACTAATTACCTTTGAAGTTGATTTAATAGCTAGTCAACTAATTCCCAACAGGAATGAGTGCATGTGTTCAAATATTTTTAATTTGATTGGATTTTTCTTCTCTAATCACATAATTTTAGATTGATTTACAACCTCCCAAAATTAAATTCGGATAAAACTAAAATATTCAATTAAGTCCTTGAAAGCTGCCCAAAACCGACCACGTCCACTCTCCCTCCCTCTCTCAACTCTCTCCCTTCACCTTTCTCTCTTTATTCTTTAGAGATTTTCTTTTTCAGCGGTAAGTCTTTTAGAAAAAACCCTCCCTCCCTGTCTCTCTATGATACAGACCTGTCCTTTCCCTTACTTCTCTTTTTCTCTCTGCTGATCTCGCCGCCATTAGCAACTCGTACTCCTTAGTCTTTTCTTGTCCTTCTACGGTATAAATACTGCCCCTATACACATAGAAGGAAGGGATAGACGCCAAGAAAATATTGTTGCAATGTTATAAAGCAAAGCAAAAGTTGTTTTTTTGTTTGTTTTCTTTGACTCTTGAAGACACACGAACATACGCATATATGCCTGTGCCTGTCAACCATCTTTCTGTTACTGTTGATCACCTATTTAATGCCTCTATTCATCTTCTACTTCATGCTTCAACCCTTTGTATTTTCTTCTATTAAGAGGCAGAGTAAAGTGGATTTGTTTACAACCTTTGATTTCTTCATTTCGTGTTCGGATCAATCAAGAAAATAGAAACTTGGTTTTCCATTCCATTCCACTTTCAAAGAAAATCGCGTGCTTATTTCATACGGTTTAAGCTTAGTTTCTTGATATAGTATTGAAAGTTGATTAAGAAAAGAAACAACTTTAGTTTATCCTTTTGGTTTGGTCTCAAGTTGAAATCTTTGCTTCTAGTTTACATGATATTTTAGAAACAACAACAATGGCAGAGAAAGACCCAGATTTCTATTCTCACAAACTTCCCTCTGCTTCTCAGGTGATTAAGTGCCCTCACGAAACAGTTTCTTGCCAACTAACTCCCTCCTTCCCTCTCTCTCTCGCTTTGCTACATGTTCTTGTTGATATTGATATTGGCATAAATGTTTTCTTGGGTTTAACAGGTTTTTGAAGAGCTAAAGGAGTTATGGGGCATGGCTTTGCCAATAACAGCTGCGCACTTAATGGCCTTCTTTAGAGCAGTGGTCTCAGTTATGTTCTTGGGCAGGCTAGGCAGTCTAGAACTAGCTGGTGGTGCACTTTCCATTGGGTTTACAAACATAACTGGTTACTCTGTCCTCGTGGGCTTAGCTTCTGGACTAGAGCCAGTCTGTAGCCAAGCTTATGGCAGCAAGAATTGGGACCTCCTTTCACTCTCTCTTCAACGTATGATCGTGATACTAGGCATTGCAATCATACCCATAAGTCTCTTGTGGCTTAATCTTGAATCAATCATGAATTTTATGGGCCAAGATCCTAATATTACTGCAATGGCAGCAACGTACTGTATGTACTCTCTCCCAGATCTCTTAACGAACACTTTATTACAGCCCTTGAGGGTTTTCTTAAGGTCACAGCGGGTGACAAAACCCATCATGTATTGCTCCTTATTGGCTGTTATTTTCCACGTGCCATTGAACTATGCTCTTGTTGTGGTGATGGGATGGGGGGTCCCAGGGGTGGCATTGGCATCAGTTGTGACTAACATGAACATGGTGGGGCTGATGGTGGGGTATGTGTGGTGGGTTAGTGGACGATGGGAGATGAAATGGAGGGTTGATATTGGAGGGGTGTGTGGTGGGGTGGGACCGCTTTTGAAGGTGGCAGTCCCTAGCTGCTTAGGGATTTGCTTGGAGTGGTGGTGGTATGAGATAGTGACTGTCTTGGCAGGGTACTTGCCAAATCCCACGCTGGCGGTGGCCGCCACTGGGATTCTCATCCAGACCACAAGCATGATGTATACCGTCCCCATGGCACTTGCTGGCTGTGTCTCTGCTCGGGTAGGTCCAAAAACTCACTTCCTCTTCACATAATAATCTAGGATTGTTACACATGTTCATATATTTATGTGCTCATGCGTCGAAGGCTCACTGTAACTTAGATTCTTGCTAAATAGAGTCTGTAACCATGTTAATTTCTCTATGATGTTACACTTCAAGAAGTCAAATATGGCCCCCTTTTCTATCCCAAGCTACATCTTTAGTGTGTGGCCAAGTTCTTAGGGCAGTTGTGAGAGTGATTGCTTCCTGTTGAAACCTAATTCTGACCTAGGAAGAGAGAATCCACAGATTGAGACCAGAACAAAATGTTATTACTGCGCGCTACTTCACAGGTTACTTTGGTCTAAAAGTCTGTTATGTGAATAGTCTGATGAGATACGTACTAACTCTTCTGATATGGCTTTGGATAATTTGTGTTGATTGGCGAGGATTTTCTTTTGTGCAAGATGAAAAGCGAGTGAAAAGACCGGCATCAAACAAATTCATGAAAAAAAGGCCTAAGCTTCTAAGCATGGTATCGATTTGTTAGGTGATTGCATCGTTTTAGAGGACCCATCTTAGATCACACACGTTGTGTGATTGGACATAATTAGTACACGACAAGAAAGCTTCTATTTACTTCTCTCTCAAAGCTCAGATTCCATGTAGGAGTGTGGCGATCTTGCATGACCAGCAAAAGTGAACCAAGCGGCCTCTCTCCCTCCATTATCATTTGTTTTTTTTTTTTTCTTTTTAATCCTCTTCCTTGTCCGGGTTAAAGCTCACAAATAACTACATACATCTATTGGTATAGTGCAGGTAGGGAACGAGCTTGGAGCTGGCAAGCCATACAAAGCCAAGTTGGCAGCCATGGTTGCATTGGGTTGTGCCTTTGTGATTGGCGTTCTCAATGTGACATGGACAGTATTCCTTAGAGAGCGATGGGCTGGTCTGTTCACTACGGATGTTCTTGTTAAAGGTCTTGTAGCAGCTGTTTTGCCAATAATAGGGCTCTGTGAGCTTGGTAACTGCCCTCAAACAACCGGCTGCGGCATCCTACGGGCCACCGCACGGCCCGCCGTCGGAGCTCGTATAAATTTAGGCTCATTCTACTTTGTGGGAACCCCTGTAGCAGTAGGCCTGGCATTTGGGCTAAACATTGGGTTTTCTGGGCTGTGGTTTGGGCTCCTCTCTGCCCAGATAGCTTGTGCGTTGTCTATTCTCTATGTTGTCATGGTCCGTACAGATTGGGAACACGAGGCTTTCAAGGCGAAGGAGCTAACTAGCTTGGAAATGAGCGCATGCAATGGCGATGGCCACAAAGAACACGAGCAAGACGAGGAGAGTAAAGGGTTGTTGATGAATGGTAATGGTGGCATGGTAGATCATGTTTGAATTATGACAGAACGTGTAATGTGATAGATGGTGCTTAGCTTTATGAGATTTCTTTTCGTTGTTTCGCTGCTTTTTGGGGAGGATCTGACGCATCCTTGGAGTTTTGTGTTGCCTTTCTTTGTTGTTTTACTGGAGAGCCTATTCGTGAAGGTTGCCATGGAGCTCTTTTGTGTCAAGAAAGAATGCCACTCCCCATGTAAAAGCACTGTTACTCTAAAGAGGAATGACCTCCACCATGCTTCTTCTGGAAAGCTGCTTTGTTTTTGTTGTGTTTCTCCTTCACTGATTGCTTGATTTGCTCTTCGACCCTACAAATGGCCAGGGGGAAATCCACTAGCAACAACATTTTAAGATTAAATATATGAATTAACCAAAAATAATAATATTAATAATAAAAGAATCAAGGTGGTGCATTGGAGCTGTGTTAAAGCTCTGTGATGATATTCAAAAACAATTGGAGCTTAATAGAGAGTTGCTAGAGGAATTCCCACATGATCGCTTGCAGGACTTGTAGCCAGAAAAGAACAAAAAACAAAAAATAAGACGAGCCTGAATCAGACGAGAGTGGCACAAAAGGATAGATGAGGCACCAGACAACGTTCCCACCTTCCCCCACCCCCCAGCTCCTTGGCAGGGTTGGAGTCTTTGCGTTATTGATTACACATCAATGGCGGAATGGAGGAAGAAGAAGATGGTCAAATTTTATTTTATATTTTTACAGGTAAGATATTTTCAGCTAGATTGCGTATACCTAACTAGATTTCTACACCCCGAATATGATCTAAAACACATAAAAATTTAATTTTTAACAAAAAATATTTAATTTTTTAAAAATATAATTTGCATCGTATTCTTAAAATGTTATAAGCTATATCTAGTTTATGCTAATTCATTATGAATTAAATTGATATAATTAAAAATATAATTATGAATTGAAAAATTGTGTTACTCTACAAGTATAATTTGAGTAATTTTCTCTTACAATCACTACTTCTTCTTCCTCCTTCGAACAGATGACTGAATCATTCTTTCCAAAAGAATCTTGGTCCAGACTGTTTTAAATCTGCTTGGTGATCATCACAACAAACACATTTCCATCACTGATCAAATCGCAGACCTCTTGCATCCAGCCCAGCAAACAAGACAACATTGTTTATGGCAAGATGTTGGATTCTAACGAAATCCCAGGAGCAACAAGTCCTGCTTAGGTCAGAAACCGACAGCAGCACGTAATTTACAGAGAGACGTTGGAGCCTACAGAATCCCAGAAGCAACAACAAACTCTCCTCAGATCAGCAACCAACAGGACAACGTAATATGTGGAGAGACGTTGGAGGATTATGAAATTTCAGGAACAAAGAATTCTGTCTTAGATTGTGATTCAACATGAAGAAAAAAGGGAAAGTGCAGGGACATATGAGCAGATCATGGATGCAAATTACTGCAGACTCCTACAATCCAGGAACACAATTATCTCTAACAATTAAAAGCTTTCCTTTATACATGATTTATTACTATATTTATCCCAGACCTTGCTTCTGTAATAGTAAAGTCATAATTCTGCTAAAACATCATCCCCTGTTCTGCTGTCTTGAAACGCCCTCTTCCTCTGTCTCTTAACTTTTCTTTACTTATTACTTTTAAAAAACACCATAATCTAGATTTGATTATGCTTAATCGAAGTTTCGTACTTTTGATTGCTAGGAGATGAGCCATCATCCTTGAAACACATAGATGTTTTATTATGATCTGGGAGGGATTTAAACACCATATGCTTTTGTGTAACTAAAAGATAGCTAGCAAGAGAAATTCATATTCAACTATAAAAATTAAGGGTATTTAAGATTAAGTTCTAAGATTTCTCCGAAACTTGTATTGATTTTGATTATATATATATAAAAAAATTTATCTTTGTTGTGGACATAGATATAGCCGAACCACGTAAAAAAAGTGTTTGTGTAATTAATTATTTTTTTGTTTATTGTAATATTGTCTAGATCTATGTGTTGGATGTTAATGTATTAATTGCAAATAATTTGTTAAATGTGTATAGGTAGTTTGGAATTGTGTTTTAAATTGTTTTTTTTTAAATAAATTTAGTTTTTTTATATTTTTAAATTATTTTGATGTGTTGATATCAAATATTTTTTTAAAAATAATAAAAAATATTATTTTATTTCTTAGTAACTGCTAGTGCATATATATTCATGTGAGATATTTAAGTTAATTTACGTGTATTTTGACTAATCTTCACGGATTCTGACCGCTAGCATACTTTTAAATACTCATAATGTTACGCATATTGTAAAATGTCATGTGTTTGTATTGTTACATCCCAATTGCATGATTGATTAGTCAATTATTATATAATTAAATCTAAGATATGGTTTAGTAACTTACAATCTAAACAAAAAAAAAATGTAAGAAACTCAATGCTCACTTTAAAACAAAATAAAGAAGTAACATTGGAAAAAAAATGCAGTTATACTAGAGGTTGGAACTTGCATCAAAAGTCAATGTTCAAAAAAAAAAAACAAAATGCTAAAAAAAAATGAATGAAACCACCAAAAGAGCACTAGAATAATAACTAGGTAAGGCCGGTGCTTCGTTAAAAATATAAGTGTTGTTTCTTTTTCTTTTTTCTTTTTTGCCTGTGATAAAATAGTTGAAATGATAATTAAAAACTTAACAAGAATAAGATAAAATTAATTAATAACTATGTACATTAAAAATTAGTGTAGCTTGTTTAACTTAACAGCGTAAGAGCGAACTAGTAGCTCTGTTCAAATAGAAATTTGGTTAGAAAAAATTTAATCATCGTTATTGTTTTAATCCTTATCTAATCAAATATAAAACAATTTATTATCAAAAAATTAAATTGTAAAAATATAATAATTAAGGAAGTGAAATAAAAAAATAACAATACAGTATAATAACTATATAATAACTCGTGTTAAATTACAAAACCAATGATTCAAGTAATATAAAGAGTTAATTTGATTGGACAATTCAACTTTTTTTATTTTCTTTTATTATTATTCTTTTTATTAGTATTAAAATGTATTAAAATAATATATATTTTTATTTATAAAAATTATTTTTAATATAAACATATTAAAATGATCTAAAAATATTAAAAAAAATTATTTTAAAGTAAAAAAATTATTTTTTAAAATATAAAAACAAATAATAGGATTGTTTGCCAACTTTCTATTAATTTTTTTTTTAAAAATTATGTTATTTTATCGATTTTCTTTTCACTAGCATAGAATCCCAAAAAAGGATTAGAGTCACGAGTGTGTGTTCTTAGAAAAAGAGACGTGTGGATAAGAAAAGGGACAATTACCATATGCGGCATGTAGCATGCTCGTTTCTTAACGAAAACAGGTCCCTTGTCAGACAACAACGGGTTTCTCAACCTCTTACCTTTTATGAATTATCATTCTCAAAAGGAATTAAAGAAAGAATTGGAGTCTTGAATCTTGCATAGAGACTTAAAAATCAAGGGTTTTTTTTCCCTGAGCCTTGGAAGGGACCCAAAATAATGTTGGAGCTGGTTAATTTATAAAACATATAATAGACATTTTAAAAAAAAATTATGTTTGAGGTCCACTTATATTTGAGATTAGGATTATGTTGGATTTTGTAGTTTAACACTAACGTTAGAATATTAACATGTATTAAAACATAATTAAAAGTGAATGAAATAATCTTTAAATAATAAAAATTTCAAATTCAAAATAGATTTCTAGATTAAACAATGGGCTTGTGGGTTTATGAGTTTGGTTAAAGAAAAATATTTGTTATTAAATTTTTTTTGATTAGTAATTCTTTTTATTTTTTCAAATATTTTAATACATGAAGTGATAGATTAATTATGTGATGAAAATAAATATTTATAAAAAATTTCATAAGTTTTGGACATTCATGAAAATTTTGGATATTCATCAAATAAGAATATTAATGAATTATAAATAATTAATTAACTATGAATATTCATTTTGGATTTGGTAGGTGTCCAATCGAAGTTTATAATAATAATAATAATTATTATTATTAAAAATAATAAAAATTATTATTATTAAAGAAAAAATATAAATTTGATTTCAAGTGATAAAAAATTATAAAATTTGGGTAATATAAATTTAATATTATTATTAATATTAAAAATATTATTATTTGTATTATAAATATTACTATTGCTATTATAATTAATATTATAAACATTATTTTTGGATCTGACATTGCAGCTAAATCCATCGTGTTGGGTCTGGTATTGCAGTTAGGCTCAAGGTTCTTGAATATGATGTTGTAGTTAGACCCACATCCAAGGCTCATGGATTTAGTGTTTTGTAGATAAATCCAAAGTTCTTGGGTCTCAATTGTTACATACCCATATTCTTGAATCTTAACATTTTTTTAAAAAATATTTTTTATGTTAAAATTTAATATTTAATTTGTCTATCTTCTGTAGAAAACCTGTTGAGCACAATCGAAGAGTTGTGCTGTGTTTTGGAACAGAAAAGGATCTCCATAAAAGTGAACTGAAAGCTCGGTACTTTCTAAGGATGAGTTTTTGAACAAAAATTAGCATCAATAAATGTGGTTCTAATTGAAGGAGCTTGGACTTAATCCTGGTTAGTAAGAGTTGCTTACATGATGTTAAAGCATGCTATTCTATCGTGACTCTGTTATTTCAGGCTAGTGACATAACACCCTCTCAGATGGCGAGAAGCTGCAAGGTGGCTGTTGACAGTGTGAATGTGAACAAGAAACCGGCACTTGGATGTCGTACCATGTAAGCTGATGTTTTTAAATTTATAGAAGCTCAGGTCACTTGTATGTTGCTTCATTTTTTATTTGTTGATTTTTTTCTCGTGTTATTGATTTCTGTTGATCAAAATAGGGCTGTTCTTGATCCATTTAAGGTTATAGACCATCTGCGAGAGGATATACATAAATGCAAGCCTCATCACGGTAGGGTACATTGAAGCTTCAGTTTATTCTGTTTCTCAATCAAAATTCATATGAGGTACTTGAAACTATATTTCTGCATGTGATTCTGAATTTCTTACCTTATAGGACTTACTCCTTTCTGCAGACTTCTTCATCAGAAAACATTTCTCGGTTCATAGCTACACAGAGGATTTCTGGGAAATGATAATAGAACACCATTGCCCTGTGATTGTGATGCTTACTCGATTAGTGGACAATTATGAGGTAATGCACTGTGTTAAGTTCTCTTTGTGTGTGAGTTTGGGTTGGTTAACATGCATAGCTCCTATAAAAAGAAGCAATTACTGTAATGAACCATAATTAAGCCCTTGACCTCATTGTAAAAGGTTTTATAATACTCACAATATTTAGTTTCATAGATTTCTTAAATGTTCTGAATTTGAATTGTATGTCTGCAGACTGTAAAATGTGGAGATTACTTTCAAGCAGAAGATGGTCCTAGAGATTTTGGAAATATTTCTATTGTGACTAAGTGGGTCAAAACTACTGACACCTCATTACTGTTGCGCAGCTTGGACGAGGGCTACAAAGAGGTAAGTTTTATTTTATTTTACCTGTATATTTTCAAACTATCAGAAGCATTGTCGATGATGGTGTATGGATCATTTAACCAATCTGAAAATGAGAAATTATGTCTGTGTTTTTTGGTTGTGCTGAAATAGAGAGCTGCAAGAAGCACAACTGTACCCTTTTCATTAGTTTGACTGTTTTTAGCTTAGGGTAAGGAATTTATGTTCACGATTGCTGTGAATATGTAGGCCAGTGTCACATGCTAATATTGAAATGCAGTTTTAGGTTCTAAAAAACCAAGTGATCATGTTACTGATATTTTGAAAGATGCAGGAGTTGTCTCTTGTAAGTGGCGTGCATCTGTGGTGGAAAACAAGGGATCAGGGTACTGGAACTGTACCCTTCTGGCAGCTGGGATCTTGTCTACATCCCACTTCTTTGAGACTGTTATTGGTCAATCACCTCAATGGAGATCCTATGAGAACAAACATCTTCCATCTGAGCATATCATCACCACATTTAGTATCTGCCTGGATGGAGGAAAATCATTTCTGAGGTGAATTAATGTTCAAACAACTTGCTGACTGAATTAATGTTCTTGGAACAGTAATAACGTTTGGCTCTAAGAATTTTATTGCTTGGATTGTTTTTGATGACAGCCCTGTTTTATGATGGAGAAGGATTAACATGTTATCCCCTTCTCCTGATTGTTTTTCTTCCAGGCAGAGGAATCGCCTATGCGTGTTCTTCATATTCAGTATCCCGAAAGGCCTGATCATGGAGTTTCCACGAACACAAATGCTGTCCGTGAAATTCTCAGAAGAGCATATCATACGCCACCCAGTCTTGGCCCTGGTAACTTGCTAGATCTCCATAACATCTGAGACAGCCTCTCTCTTGTTCAGTGCAGGAATTGGTACAGACTTTATTTACTGAACATGAAGCATACCTGGTTATTTATATCATATGGCCTTGCTGTCATAATTTCTCTTGCTCATGGTTCTTCGTCTCCTTTTTTCTTTTCCTCGTTAGGGGTGAGATTTAGTCTTTTCTTTGTTTTCATTGCATAGAGAAGAAAGAGCTTTGAGTTTTGCAATGGGATGTGTTTTGAAGTCATTTTTGATCTAGTTATGGATTCATCCCAATTATCTTTGCTGCAGACTCTCTTCAACTTTGTTCACTGGGAACAATACATCTTCTGCTATGAAGCTGCCATTGATGAACTAGAAGATCTCATCTCGGAGATGAACAGCTAGCATACCTCGAAACTTCGTTCCAATTTACTTTTTCGCTAGGATTATCCTTCTTACCACCCTGTTTTTGCATTTCAATATTATATAATCACAGCATAATCATTCCATTGTTCGATACTATATGGAAAAAACCATTTGTTTGATCCAGTGAAGGAGTCTTATTTCATCATGCAGCTGCATCAGTGATCTTTGCTCATGATTAAAAATAACTTAGTTGAATCGAGGGAGCTGCGACTGCTAATCATTTCTCAGAAAGTAATGATCATATACACCGCTCTTGGTATGTTTGTGCCCTATAACAGATTGTGTAGCTCTGACATCTTATGATACTAATTTTGCTCTGAATACTGTTGAGCAGCCAGTTTTCATGTTGGTAAAAAGCTGCCAGGAAGCTCTGGATCCTTTCCACGTTCTAGCCTGCACCTGCGGTTGTCTCTGTACATGAAGATAATCGTAGCCATTGCAACTTCACAATGGACGTCCAGATTGTCATCAGTTTTAAACATTTTAAATGCTCAAAGCGATTTTAATAGACAAATGAATTTATTGACTTTGGAAAAGTCTCCAACTGATGCTCCAGATTTTATTAAAAATAGGCCATTTCATTAAGGTTTCTATCCTATTATTATTATTATTATTATTATATTATTTGCAGCTAAAATTAATAAAAAAACCTAATTTTTACTAAAAATAGTTTGAAAGACTCAAATAAAAAAATTTAAAATTCATGGGTGGAGTTCAGTTTGATCCAAGTTTCAAGATAATTTTTCATTGCTGAATGTTTTTGAAATTGGCAATGAAAGGTTGTGCATAAAGAAGAACTAAAAAAAAAAAAAATGTAATCTCAACTTTTAGGGGAAATTATTTTTGGTTTAATTTGGTTTTTATTAAAAAAATAAATAAATTAATTTTTTTTTAAAAAAATAAAATCGAATTGAAATATGTTCAAACCGACCAGTTTTGATTCGGTTTTTATGACAAAAACTAGTTCAACCTAGTTTGACTCGGTTTGGGTTCGGTTTGGTTTTTTTTTATTTTAGACTTATAAAACCGAACCAAACTGGTTGGTTTTTTAAAAATTTTAATTGGTTTTTTTTTTCACAGTTTAATTTTTTTAATTTTTATTTTATTTTCTTGGTTTAATCAGTTTTTGGTTTTTTTATTCATTCCTGACAACTTTACCATGCTTTAATTATCAAGGCATTTGGGATTCTCAGATCAGCTTTTGTTACGGAGATTAAAATTCTTATATGATCCCAAACATATTATTAACGCCTGAGTTGCTGTCCTCATAAAATTCCATCAGTCCCTTTACAAATAGATACCATTCTTTTAGGTTGATGAACTCATGATTCTATGCTTATTTGTTTTCATGTTTTGTGTGATTTTTAAAATTTAATTTTTTTTTATTTTTTTAAATAATCGGTATTATAATATTAAATACCACAATCAAGCTCTTATAAAGTGACACATGATAAGGACTTAAAGTCTATAAATATATTGAGATTTATAAATTTTTTTGGGCTGAATTGCTTGATATACTTTCAACTAAATTGGATAAATAAATTTAATTTTATTGTAAAAATTCCATAAAAAAAAAACCTAAATTGAGTGATTTTAAATAAGTATTTGGTAAAAATTAAGTTTGAGGTTTATGTGCAGCAAAAAACATGTATAAAATATTTAACTGTGGTTGTTTTTTAAAAGTGTTTTTTACTTGAAAATATATTAATTTTTTTATTTTTAAAATTATTTTTGATATCAATGCATCAAAATTATTTGAAAATAAAAAAAAAATTAATTTGAATTAAAGAAAAAAAATAAAAATTTAAATTTTAAAAAAATATCTTTAAAATACAAAAACAAATAAAATTTAGTTAAAAAAAATATAAAAATTGCTTCATAAAAACTGCATTTCAAACTCAACTTTTTCATGGATCCCATAAATTATAAAACATAATTTGATATATTATCTAATATCTAATTATATTTTTTACACTACAAACATAAAAGTTACACCTCCATACCCTAAATGTATAGCTAAAGAAGAGTAAATTATAAAATTTTAGTCCTTTTTTAAGATTTTGTAAACTAGTCCATCTAGCTCTAAAAATCGTATATTAACCCCTCAAAGAAAGTTGAATATCAGTTTTTTTTTTTTTTTTATGAGTTTTCAAATTACCCCCTTTTTTTTTTATATTGAAATGGAGGATATTTTGGGAAAAAAATAAATTGTTATGAAAACAAAAACTAACTTAAAAGAAATTATAAAAATATTTAAACTCATTATTAAATATATTTTTTTGTCAATTTAAGTATTTTATAGTGTGATTATTTGTCAATTAGTTAAATCGGTCACAGCCGGTTACGGGATTGATTAGGAGGTGTGAAAACGTTTGAAGTTGTTTCACGGGGTTACATTGTTAAAGGGAAAGTTTTGCCCAATTTCTCACCACGGCGCGTGGATACACGCTCGACTTTTGATTTTGTTTTTCTCCCTTTAATGAACCTTTTTCGTTCTTCTTCCATGTTAATTCATATGTATTTTCTTACTAATAATAATAATACCTGATTCAATAAGTATTGCTAAGAATTAGGGATAATAATATTACTAATCAAGTAAATATACATGTAATGGTTCCCTTGATCCATCCCTCGACCTGATTTTAATTTTTTAAAGTTTAGATTTTATTTTTTAAAATAATTAAGAAAATAAACGAGTTAGTAATTATTTGCAAAATAAATATAATCATCAAACTAATTTGATCTAGTCAGATTAGAGACAATAAATAAATAATAGATTTAGATATTTTGATTGCTGTGTATATATCAAAATGTAAAAGGTATTTATGTATTTTAAATAACGAGTATAGTGTCTCCCGGTAGTATAAAATGCCAATGCATCATTTTATTTGATATATTATTGCATTCTTTTTCTCTCAGTGCAACACATGTTAACAGACATTGGTCTTGTTGGTCAAACTTTCCTATTTTTTTATTTTTTTTTTCTACCTGAAAAGTACTAACAAATCATTTTTGTTCTTAATATTTTAATTTCAGTCTTTATTTTTTATTTATTTTAGTTTTTATCCTTACCTTTTTATTAAGGCTTATTTATTTCCAATTTGATATTCAATTCTAATTTGTCAAAATAAATTTAATGAAATATATTATAACCTCAGCATCCACACCAAATAACTAAATATCTATATTTAATCCAATAAAAAAGAGACATTATTAGACAATTTAACTGTCATAATTCCTCTAAAAATTATACCTGTGGAAAAATCTTTAAAAAATATTTTCTTATGGCTCTTAAGATTTTATAATAATCTAGAAATATTTTTTAAGCCTATTTAATATTTTTGCCTCAGTCCTGCTAACCACTGTTATTAAACCATAAGAAAAAACCAAAGTGCTATTTAAGATTTTATTAAACCCAGATCAAAACATAAAAAAAAAAAACCGAAGTGTGTGAGTAGAACATGCCTAAAAGGAGAGTGGGCAATGAGTGTTAGAAAAAACCAAAAAAGGTAATAATAAAACAATGGTTAAATTATTTATGAGGGTGTGCTTGCTAGCAGCCAGTGGAGTCTAGTTTGGGTTTTGACTATCCCCTCTCTCTACCCATCTATTTGCTAGTTGTCGTCCTAGTTTTGCTATGATTTGGTTATCAACAGTTCCATAGCCGCTGACAGCAGGCTTTGGACCCTTTGTTTGTGCACTTTGACTTACTGATCTCTTTATTTCACCATCATTTCTTTCTCCTTGGCTCTTTCTTGTTGTATCTGTATTTACTTGAAGAAACAAAGCCCAAGTCATAATTTTTTTTTCTATATTGTCTCTCACAGATCTCTAGCTATCTAACTGGTAAGTTTGTCTTCCTGTTTTGCTTTGAATTAGATGCTAATTTAATGTATCTTTTTAGGTCTGTGTGTTTCTCGAGTAAAGATTGATGCTTTTTCTTGATTGTGGTTTTGGGTTGCTTTTGTTTTCATCGGTACATAAGTTAATTTGACTGTGTTATCATTTTTTTTCCGGTGTTCTTGAGTTTTTACTAATCTTGTTTAAATTTTTTGAACTGGGATGTTTTGTTCTTTTTTTATTTTGATAGTATTAGCCCTTTTGATTTGATGTTGATCAGGTTGGTTTTTTTTTTTTTTCCGGATTTGTAAGTTGGACTTCATGAGCTAGTTGTTTTCTTGATTTACAGTTTTGGTGGGGTTGGTGTTAATGGATTGGAACTTCAACGGTGGTAGTAACTGGTATTGTGGTGATTTTGATGTAACAAGGGACTACATTTTCAGCTTCAAAGTCATTTAGATCAATTCTGTGGCGAACTTATAAAGGGGGCTCTTGATTTGCTACCAATCATTACCTCCTTAGTGTAATTTGATAAAAGGGTTTTCCTCATTCTTGTTAACAACAAGTTTTTACCCTTTGTATGGAACTTTGGAACGATAATTGAATAAATTTGGCGATCATCACAATGGGGGGGCTTTGCTCGAGGAGCTCGACTGTAGATAATGCTCCCAGTGGAGGCTTTCTGCAGTTGAATGGTCATTTTAGTCATGGGTCTGGTCTGGTTTTTCAGACTCGTGAATTGAAAGTAGATAGCAATACAAATCCATCTCTAGTTGGGGAGAACAACGTGGATAATAAGCAGCTAAGAGAACCCTTTTCATTTCCTGAGGTGAATGTGGTTCAATATGGGATGAATCCAGATGACATCGATGATGGGATTCCTCGCTTGTCAAGGGCTCTGTCCAATAAATCCAGATCAACCAAGTCCACGCCAGTAGCTGTTGCAAAGGTTAGCCTAATTTGTGTGTTGTTTACTTGTTGTCTAATTATTGCCAATTCCTTCTCTTCAGCTTGCTGTTTCCTATGTTATATTTTCAGCTGAAACTTTGATTGTAGCATGTAATTAAAGTCGCAATATAAAGTGTATACTTGACATGCGTTCCTGGAAGTTAAACTTGTTACCTATGACATTGGATACTGCTGAAATGAGGCCTTTGCCATGTCTCAGAAGGTTGGATTCATTAGAATAAAGATAAATGAAAGCTGCAACCACATCACATAATATGTAAAACTAGTATTTATGAAATGCTGAAAATTGTCTGTCAATTCTCATAACTACTTCTGGTCTAAAATTTTGAACACAATGGTCTGGCAGCAAATTGAACAAGCACTTCACTTTTTTTCCGTGGCCATTAATCTCCTTCACCATGATTAGTTTAGAAATTTAAATCCCATTGGACTTCTGGACATTGTATTAAGTCTAGAGCCTTGTTCTCTAGCATATATATTTTACACAGGTCTCATCTATCTGTATTAATTTACATCTTCTGTTTTACCTTTGAAGAGTAATAGTTCTAGTTGATTTATGTATGGCTTCTTTATTAGCTGAGAGGCTTGAGTCAAGGGGATCTGCTGCCTCCTTTTTCTTTTTCTTTTTGTTGATGAAAACCTCAAGTAGAATGTTTCAGATAGAGGAGGGAACCTGTCACAGGGTTAAGACTTAAGTCTGAAGTTATGCTGATTTCACATTTATTATTCGTGAACAATTGCACTGCTAAGTTGATATATGTGATGATGTTTCCTAGCTTGGGGCATCTGTATGATATAGGGTTAATTTAAGGAAGAGTACGTTCTTCCACTGGATGAGTTTTAAGTTTCAGAATGAAGATATTATCTTCCACTTCGGATATCAAGTAAGATCATATCTTGCATCTTTATCTGAGAACCTGTGGTCCTCCCTTGAGGAGTTCGCATGGGATTCCTTCATGCAAAGAAAAGGAAAGGCTGGGCAGTAATCAAAATTTCAATGCTCATTGTTGGGAGGGGGGGGGGGGGGGGTTTAAAGGGTGGAAGGGCATTGCTATTTGATTAAGAGTACTCTCTGTTTACCAACTTTGTCTATGAAAAGGACTTGAGAAATTGTGGAGTGGATTTGTGCAGAATGGAATGTCATGGATGATCAATTGTAATTTGGGGAAAAGGGTACATCTCTGACTCAAGCTGATTGGTAGGGTTTGAGAAGGTTGCACATTTTTGACAGACCTTATCAAAATTGTTGCGCAGGGAAATCAATTGAAAGTTGTTGATAGCTATGCAGTGTTGAGCCAGGAGACAGGTAGGGTTGGGTCCCCTGCTTTGGAAATAATGTTGGGTTTCACTTCTGTAGCACCAGGAGTGGGTAAAATAAGTTTGCTAAACATGCCATTTTTAAGGAAAAGGACAGTACCTTCTATTTTACCTTGGTGCATCATGCTGGTGGAGCCTTTAAAGGCAGGATCTTTTTTTGGTGTATTACAATGGAGCTTGTGGTAGAAACTATTATATTTTGTCAGGGATGGGTGAATACCAATACTCTGCCTCAAATTAGTAGTTTTGGCTATTTGGATCCTTTGTCTATATTAATGTGTTCTGTTTAGGGCCAAAATTTTAATGAGTTGTTGTAACCTATAATCCCTTTTCTTTACTGCGATGAGAGTTCAATTTTTCTTGACATGTGAAATTGGAGTCGGCAAAGGTGCTTTTAATTGTCTGCATGTGTTGAGGGTGGATATAGTGTGTTAGAGATCTACTAGGAAGAAGCATCATAATGAGAAGTTTCCAAGGTATGAGGTGACTGAATAGAGCATCCTTATAGAATAGTGCATATTTCTCGAGAGAATTGTGGCAAAGTGGAAGTGGAAGTGGAAGTGGAAGAAATTGATTCTTAGCTGGTTTTATTTGTGCAAGAGAGATGGAATAATGGACTGTCCTTTGCCTCATTGATTCAAAGGCAAGATTTCCATGTATTGACTTGCATGTATTTTTGTTCTCTTATAGTGGCAAAACTTCCTAATATGTTGCCAGATTCGTGGAGCAGTTGGAGAGGAATTTTAAGCACTGAAGTAGTAGTATTCAGAGGATTCTAATATCGCTTCTATCTGGAGCTTGAAGGAGGAGATGAATTGTTAGTGGCACACATGCTTATTGGGATCATGTCAAGTTTATTATCGAGTCTCTTATCTCACTTCTCTAGTTCTAGCTATCCAATTCTGTCTGCTTAAACACTAATGTTCTTTTCTTTTCCCTTACATGCTTTTTTTTTTTTAATGCAATTCTCACATAAAGTATGTTTTCTTTGCTGTGTTCTTAAAGTCCATTTGATCAAGAATTAAATAAAAAAAAAGAGTTACATCTTCATCATCTGTAGTTTTATTAAACATTCCAAGTTTTCATCAATTCATTCTTAAGTTGGAGAGGACATGTTTTTTAATTGATGAGTTGAATGCCTCAATATCACATTATTGTGATTATTTGGACATTTAGGTTTTCTTGGATTGCAGAACTTTGTGTACACACAACTAAACTTGGACATGTTTAAATAACTCAAGTAGGAGGTGGAGGATACAGAATGGAAAAGAAGAAAGAAAAAGTGATTTGCTGATGTCATCTAAAAGACTTATTAGTGCTCTAGACTAGATTTTTAAGTTAGGCAAGTGCACATTTCATGTAGTTGCTGGCAATTTATTTTGCTCTATTTGGTTACCCATGCAGTTGCTCGGTACATTTTTGGATTGTGGTGAAAATTATCAAAAGTGATTCTTCACATATATTTCATGGTTTTGATTGAACAATCGAGACAAATGCTACTTCACGAAATGCCTCTTAACTTTGATGTGGATCATTCCTGTTAATAATGAAGACATTATCTCTACCATATTATGATGTGTAATATTCTGTAAAGCACAACTGTGAATATTTTAAATTTTAATTGAAAATATTTGTTCCCTTGACAGGTAACATCTATCTATACATAGTAAGTAACAATTATTAAATCTTTGCTTATTTGATTAATTGAATAACATAACAACCTTCCACATATTTTCACGCTAGTAAATAAAATAATAATTTAGTAAAAGTTTCCATAATGTTATGGTTTCAACATTTCACTTTTATATAAACATAGAGGAGATAAAAAAATGAATGTTAAAAAAATAAATAAAAATAAAGCATGTGGGTGGTTTGATACTTCTGAAAGGTGAAAAAAGAAGGTGAAAATCAGGATGCATTGAAGCCATTTTGGAGTACAAAGCAATAATAATAATAAAAAAAAACCAAAAGAAAAGAAAAGAAATCATGGTGCTATTAGCCAAATGGAGTATGCCAACTAAAATATTTAATTTTCAGGAATGATATTATACATTCTTAACATTGAAAAATCATTCCTTAAAAAACAAAACTTTTGATGTGCATCTAATGTAAAACCAATTTATTTTATTGCAAGAGTCTATTTGTGCTATTTGTAAGTAGAGTTGGTTGAATTTTCTTGTTCTAGTAGATTACTTTTTTTGTCATTTATAATCAAATGCTTAATAATCCTCTATCTCCAAATACATTGCATCTTATAATATCATTATCAGATTCATGCATGGAATGATTATATACTTGGCAATGCACATGGGGTGAATTCTTGTGTCCGCAATGCAATCCATTGATATAGGATCTTCTTTCATGCACACACATTGATAATAGATATAGATGTTGAAGTGGCTTTGAGGAAGTGTGTATAAGGATTTTCCTCAATAAGAAAGCTGGTTATTTTGGTGTTGCAGGTCTCAGAAGTGAGCTCACTGCTGGGAAGAGCTGGTACTGCTGGGCTCGGAAAGGCATATGATGTATTGGACACACTCGGTAGTAGCATGACCAATTTAAATCTTAGCAGTGGTGGTTTTACCTCTGGAGTTACCACAAAAGGGAATAAGATTTCAATTTTGGCTTTTGAAGTTGCGAACACAATTGTTAAGGGTGCCAATCTAATGCAATCCCTTTCAAAAGAGAACATTAGACATTTAAAAGAGGTTGTGCTTCCCTCAGAGGGGGTGCAAAATTTAATATCAAGAGACATGGACGAACTCTTGAGGCTAGCAGCAACTGATAAGAGGTTAATATTGCATAAATTGTGATTTTAATTCGAAGACAAATTTTCATCCATTTTATTACATTGATCTTATAGCAATGTCTAGGAAGCATGTACAGAAAATATTAATCAATTCACTATACAATTGTGACAGAGAAGAACTGAAAGTTTTTTCTGGAGAAGTGGTGCGTTTTGGAAATCGTTGTAAAGATCCTCAGTGGCATAACTTGGACCGTTATCTTGAAAAGTAATTTTGTTGTTGATTGTCCTTTAGAATAACTGAAGTAAGCTTCTCAAATTTTCTTACATCATTCCATATGATTTTTAGGTTGGGTTCTGAATTGACACCTGAAATGCAATTGAAGGACGAAGCTGAGACAGTTATGCATCAATTGATGAATTCGGTTCAGTATACAGCAGTGAGTATTTAACAATACTGTAGCATATAACTACCCCCAAGTTGCATCATACATTGCATGTCTAGGCGTGGTGATTTGAAAAGCATTTAACAATGTTCCTTTTTTCTTTGTTCTGAGGAAATTTTTATCTGCAAAAAAAAAGAAAAAGAAAAAAGTCTTGATGCATTCTAATTTGAAAGGGAGTGACTTTTTAGTTTTTTCAGCTCAATTGCGTTTTTCCCTTTCCTTTCAGCATTGATTTTAATACATGGGAGCAAGAGAAACACCAAAAAGGAAACTCCTACATTCCAGGATGTTGGACTTCAAATAAAATTCATGTACTTGTTTTATTTTCTTCTGCTATGATTCATAGACAAACAAATTCTTCACTCTTAACATGGCCATTGAGCAAAATGCTCATGAAAAATGAAGAGTGTCATAAACTTAATCTTAGAATTCTTCCCCTTGCTCACCTAATGACATACATTTCAGACCAAATACAATCTCTTTTCAAATGCTATGACTAGAACATGACTAAGTTGATTGTATCAATGATACAGATATGTTGTAATGAAGTCATAAATGGGCATCTAGAGTCTGCTTTATGTGCTGCTAATGCTTTATTTTGTTTTATTCTATTTATTTTTTCCTCATTAATATGTTTCCTTTTTTTAATTTTGCATGAGCTGTGGTCCATCCATCTTTATCCAGCATTGTTGAAAATGTTATGCCACATAGTTTAATATCAGCCTGTTGCCACATCCATCCTGACAATTTCAAGCTTAGTATTCTCTCAATGTTATCCTTTGGATTTCCTCAAAGAAGAAATATTTCCTTTGGGCTGTAGGAACTGTATCATGAAATGCATGCCTTGGACAGATTTGAACAAGATTACCGCCGGAAGCTTCAGGAAGATGACAAAACAAATGTTGCTCAAAGAGGTAAAAGAATGTAATCTCTAATTTTCATTTTTAATGGCTGGGGTTTGATTTGCATGTAATCTCTAATTCCATTCCCTGGGCTGCCCCGAGCCTAGCCTTCAAAAACCTAAACTTATAATTTTCAGTGCCGCCGAATACTCACTGCTGAGAATCTGAGATCCTGTCCTAAATATGCTAGACTATTTGAGAGATGTTTGCTTCTATTCCATATTTTCCTCATCTTGATCAATATTAACATCTGCAAGTAATTTGTTTTCATTGTGTCTAATTCACTTGTAGGGGATAGTCTTTCAATTTTAAGGGCCGAGTTAAAGAGTCAAAGGAAGCATGTGAAAAGTTTGAAGAAGAAATCACTCTGGTCGAAGATTCTGGAAGAGGTATGAGGCAGTAAGGCATTTAGGTGCCTTGTTCTAGGGGGTCATTGGAGAGAAATATGCTCTTATTCTGGTGGTTTTTATATTTATGAACCCTCGTTGATCATTGTGTTTTCTGATCCTACCACAATGATGCAGTGATGCACTCCTATTGTTGGATGGACTATGCATATTCCACATCTGTCAAGTGATAGCCACGCAATAAATCCTTTTTTTTTTTTTGAAACTATTCATAGTGATATTGCAACATAAATCTAACATGTTTGTGTAGGTGATGGAGAAATTGGTAGATATTGTCCATTTCTTGCATTTGGAGATTCATGAAGCCTTTGGTAGTGCTGGTGAGCAATCCAAACAGAGTTTTAAATCTCTTGTTAATGAAAATGTTTAATGCATGACACCCCCCCCCCCCCCTCTATGTTTCCTTGCTTGGAACAATGAAGTAGTATGAAATTTATCTTGCTATTTGCTGGGTTCATTAACTGATGTTTTCACTTGCAGATGGCGATAGACCAGTAAAAAGTCCTTTGAACCATAAAAAGTTGGGGCCTGCTGGTCTTGCATTGCATTATGCAAATATTATCACCCAAATTGATACTCTTGTGAGTTTATGATCTCACCCAGACTTGATATCATTTTATCTTTCCTATTAAGGATTTTGTTTCTGTATCTCAAACCTCAGCTTCTGAGGTTTTCAATGTATTAATCAGGGTCAGTCCTGAAGCTCTTGTCAAATCGTTGCTTTTTTTTGCTCTTCCCTTTCTGATCTAATAGTTTAATGTGACCAGGTGTCCCGATCAAGTTCTGTGCCTCCAAATACAAGGGATGCTTTGTACCAGGGATTGCCACCAAATATAAAATCTGCTTTGCGCTCAAAATTACTGTCATTTCAAGTTAAGGAAGAGGTATCATTTGATCTTGTCATGGGACTGACTTGTTCATTGATATGTTATCTTTTTTTGTTTTCAATGGGCTGCTAGTTGAACAATCCTCTCTTAAAATTACACTTCTAGTCATTTTCTTGTCAATGCATTTTTTATAATTAGTTTTTCAAATGCTGTTCTTGCAGCTTACAGTTTCACAAATCAAAGCTGAAATGGAGAAAACTTTGCATTGGCTTGTTCCTATTGCTACTAACACAAACAAGTAAGATTCCAGCCCAGAGTCTAGATTTCTTTACCTCGGCTAGTCTGTACCCCATGATACCTCATCTCATCATCTGCTTAATTTCATTCAAGTTCACAAATCATGTTATCCTCAAGGACTAATAGTAATAACAATCTAACAGATTATTACTTTAGGTGAAGTTAGATAGTTTTTTGTACATGGGACTGGACAAGACATTGCAGGATAACTTCACTTGTATTGGAGTTTGATGTGCACATGGGACAGGATGAAAAGCAGCTTTTGTCTTGTACCATACCCAAACTTCTGTTCCACCTCCTCCTGTGTTGTACCTTTTCTTATCCATTCTCATCCCATCTGCTCATCAAAGCACCCTAACTGTATGGTCCTTGTGAACAGTTGTAAAGCAGGAGCTAAAAGTTATTTAGAGATTTTGTGATCTTAATATTTACAATGTTTCTTCTCTTGTTGGCTTGGTTGCATTTATTTGTCCTTGTGTTAACATTTTTTGCATGCTCTTAACCAGAGCTCATCATGGATTTGGCTGGGTTGGAGAATGGGCGAATACAGGGTGAGTTCCAAATCTGTTTGTGCCCTTCCTTTTTATCTCATGTGTTGAGTTCTTACGACAAATTCTTCAGGTCTGAGGTGAATCGTAAACCTTCTGGACAGACTGACTTGCTCAGAATAGAGACACTACACCATGCAGACAAGGAGAAGACTGAAATTTATATTCTTGAATTGGTGGTTTGGCTTCACCATCTTGTCAGCCAAGTAAGAGCTGCCAATGGCGGTCTCAGATCTCCAGTTAAATCTCCGATTCGGTCGCCAAATCAGAAGACAATTCAGTTGTCACAAAGGCCAAGCTCTCCATCCCCTATGTTGACAATTGAAGACCAAGAGATGCTTCGGGATGTGAGTAAGAGGAAAAAGACTCCTGGGATAAGTAAGAGCCAGGAATTTGATACTGCAAAAACCAGGTTAAGTAAGCATCATCGACTGAGTAAAAGTAGTAGCCACTCCCCAATGGGTGAAACTAGAAAAGATCCGTTTCCCATCAGAAGGCCATCGTTTGTTCCTGTCATTGACTTTGATATAGACCGCATGAAGGCCTTGGATGTTATTGATCGAGTGGACACAATTCGAAGCTTGTAGTATATCATCATGAAGATCAGGATGCAGAGACAAAGGTCAGTGCTTGTGAAAATTGAAAATGTCCAATCAGATGCAAATTCACCATGTTGGGGATTCTGTCTTGGTTTGTGGCTGGGAAGATTTCATGTCATTAGGCAGATGATGAGTGAAGAGTCATTTCTTTTTTGCATGTGAGAATTTAAGTTGGTAAGTTAATTGTTCAGGGGGAGGATTTAATTGTTTTAGAGGATATCAGGCTATAGTTTTTGTTAGTTGTACATGTACAAATTGAGTTCATAATAATTGAAGTTCATGTTCCTTTCCATGATTCTCTTGCCCATGATTCTCTTACCTTGTTTTTCTATTAGCCAACCATTCTTTCTTATGGCCATAGCCATCAGAGGACATGGAAAGAAGGTTTCTTTTAACATGCTAACACGGCAACACAATCTTCAAGACGTATGATTATTTGGTCTCTACCTGAATAGGCTGGCATTATCACTTCTGTGGTTGTCATCTGACTACTATGAAATGAAAAGTTGCTAAAGCACCTGTGAAAGATGCTAAAATCCATTAAAAGAACGTCAAATTCACGTTTGGCATCCTTTTATGAAGTGCCACGATTTGTCTTGATAGCGAACGAGGAATGCAAGCTTTAGGGCATAAGGCGTGAGCTGGATGAACTGCCGTTATTGTCAGGTTTTGGCAGCAGATGGCGAGTTCAGGTTTTATTCCCCCGACATACTGTATGATCGCCATGCAGCAAAAGCAGGAAGCTAGAGAAGAGGTCATTCTTTTAAACTTTGAAAGTACATTATCTGTTGATTTCCTCCGAAGCTGGCAGTTCTTGAAGAGATTGTGTATTCATGATCAGAAACGTCGTCATCATCACTACTACTACATGATCCAACGTGGGAGTCGCAGGTGAAAGTCAAACAAATTCGGTTGTGGTACCTAACGTCATGGCCCAATCATTGCTCGCCAAGTCACCTAGGGCTGTCCAAAACCCACAAATATATCCATAACCACTTACTTTGACAGGCTCCGTCGTCATCTTTCATGGACCTTTCCTTTACTCAGTTTCAACATAATTATTTTTTAAAATAATTTTTATTTAAATATATATAAAAGTTATTTTTAAAAAATTAGTTTTAATATCAAAACATTAAAACAATTTAAAAATTAAAACAAGATAACTTTTTTTAAAAATTATCACCAAATGATACAGTTTAAAAACAAACAATCCCTTGTGGAAAGAAGATTATGCTGTGTATGCCCACTCTTGCTCTCTATAACACCTTTCTCTATTAGCTGCTGCTATACGCTACTATAAATTTTCCATCTACCAAACTTTCTCTTACCAATCTTCATATATAGTTAGGAATGAACTTGTGACATCTTAATAAATCATAAAAATTGAAATAAAATATTATTAAGAGTTATTTAGAATATAGCAATAAAATTCAGCTCAATTCGGCAGATTAAATTAAGATCTCAAAGTTTTTTTTATATAAAAATTAGAGTTGTAATTTAAATGAACCGTTAAATAAAACTCAATAATATAATATAATCCGGACAAGACCTAATACAAGCACATATATAATAAAAATTTAAAATCAAGGAGTTTGTTCCCTTGTGGTCTCAAGTTCGAGTCTTATGATTGTTAATATTAATGATTATTAAAGACTTACCTGGTCGTTAACTTCAAGATCTGTAAAAATTATTTAATATGTGTACAAATTGACTTGCACACCTCACAAAAATCATAACATAAATAAATAAATAAATAAATAAAGGGCTGCTGTTTTCTTTTAGGAATAGAAATCCCGAACTTTCCTTTTCTTCTCCTATTCTTCCTTTGTTCTTTCCTTAGTTCTTAAGCCATTAATATTTGTGAGAGAATAATTGAAAAAAAACGAGTCCAATTTTGCTCTCCCTGTTCTTCATTACATGGTTCTCTTTTGTTTTAGTTTTATCAATCAACAACTTTCTATTTCAAGGATGCTTAAGATTCTGTATGTCAAATGACCATGTTAATTTCGTTTACATCATTTTCCTAGTTTAACAATCCCAATGTTGTTAATTCCGTTCTGTTTCATCTAGAATAGTCGAAACATTCCATATCAATTCAAAAAACAAAACAAAACGGAACAAATTTCATCTCATTTTAAATCTCGGTCCGTTCCGGATTTTTCAGCTAAATTCTGCCCGAAACTTTCCAGTTTCATTCCACATGTTTTGTTCCGCTCTTGAAAAGCCATTGAATCAAATTAAACATTACTCAATTTCATTAATTAAACCACCCGATTATATATATAAAAAACTCTTTTTCATTCTATTTTCAATAGCAATGATATTAATAATAATATTGAAAATTATTATTACTATTTTCATTAATAATAATATTAATTTTTTAAAATTAAATTTATCACTAATATATATGGTTTATATTCATGTTGTTTATTTTTTTCATGTTTATATTTTGTAGGAATTTGAGCAAAATAAGGGATATTTTAGATTTCATTAGCCACTTGATAACATTGACCTAACTTTATATTTAAAATATTTTTGTTAAAATATTTTTCTTTCATAATATTTTGATATTTTGTTTAAGTTAAATTACTTTAAGTTAAAGATCTATTTAATCTTGACTATTTAAAAATATTTTAAATTTTAAAATTATATTTGTTTGGCATTGTATTTGTATTGCATAATTTATAATTAATTTATCTTGAATTTGAATTTTATATATATATATATATATATATGAACAGTTCAACCCCGAAACGATATACCAAAACACTTTAAAATTAAAATATTTTATTTTAATTAAAAAACAAAATACCTACTAAAATAAAATTGATATGGACAACCCCACCCCTCCAGCTTCCCCCACAACCACACTAGCACCAGAGAGAGGGAGAGGGAGAGATAATGATGTTCTTGTAAGATCTTGACCGAATTTTGTATAACTCAATGACATGACGTAATTAATAAAGTGCTGCTGTTTTCTTTTAGGAATAAAAATGCCGACCTTCCTTTTCTTCTCCTATTCTTCCTTTGTTCTTTCCTTAGTTCTTAAGCCATCAATAGATGTGAGAATTTTTTTTGAAAAACTAGTCCAATTTTGCTCCCTCTGTTCTTCATTACATGTTTTTTTTTTTTTTTTTTCATTTTATCTGTATCAATAAATAACTTTCTATTTCAAGGATGCTTAAGATTCTGTGGTGACAAATCATGACCATGTTAATTTCGTTTACCCCCCCCCCCTCCCGGCTTCCCTACAACCTCACTAGAGAGAGAGAGGGGGGGAGAGAGAGGGAAGGAGGGAGAGACTACCTCAAACTTCTACTAGAATCTGAATTTCTATGATGAATCACCACGTAGATTTTATTTTGACAAATTCACTTACCTTGTGAGCTCAAATTTCCTCCTGCATCATTTTCTAATTTCGAAAAGAGGACGGGGAGGGGATCATAAAATCTTAATATTGAAGTTTTCCATACTTTGGACACAAAATAGCTCAATACGTTCATTGTATTAAAGTGAAGGTGTTGACAAGAATACATCTATTTATGTTGCATTAATTTTTAATATATTTTTACATCAAAATTGAACTATAATATTATAAAATTTTAAACTTTTTAGTAATGAAAATGTTATTTATAATGAAATATCTATTGAAATATAGAATTTATTAATTGTATTAAAGTATTTGTCAATTAATTGTTTTTGTTAATAAAATATTTTTTTTATCTTTATTTTTTTATAAACTGTTTATCAAAGTGGATCAGTAAAAGGGATTTGTATTATCTTTTTTTTTTGGACGTACACATGAGGGGATATTATAGTGATTTATAGTAGAATATTTTATTTTTTATTTTTTTGCGTTGACTTCAATCAATCAAGGTTATTTAAAATCTGAATTTTCGACTAAATTAACTTTAGATTAGGTTTAATAACTATAATTTAGAAGTTAATTTGCTGAAGTTGTGGCTTTTAATTTGATTGTTATATTGGCCTTGCTTTTCTAAGTTTTGGATTACATGATGAGGGGAATAGGGCTTTGGTGAATTGCACTTTCACATCTATATATTCGGTACCTCTAATATAGTAATCTAAGAACTTCCAATGTTATTCTTATCCTATGTAAAAGTAGGGGTGTGCATTGAGCGGATTAAGATATAGGACATTTAAATATTCCCATGCATGGATTAGATTTATCAAATTATTATTACTTTTTTAAAAAATAAAAATACACATTAAATTCTTGCAATACGTACCCATATTCTTCATTACTTCTTAAGAGACATTTTTAGTGTCTTTAATTCAACACTCAATTACATTTACATGTGCTTTTTAATAAATAATATAACATGCAATAAAAAAATTATTAATCAAAATTATTATTTTTAGTTCATATTCCAACACCAAAATTAATGCTAAATTAGAGGTAATAACGGGGTTAAAATAAAGTAATCAAAGCAAATTGATTTATTTATAATAAAATTTATGTAAATTGTTGGATTTGGTACATAACATAATATTTACGGATCTTTGATAGAGGTAAAACAACTAAACTTTTAATTAAAATAAAACAATCCTAATCAATGATTTCAAAGGGAAGCAGATAATTAATAGGAATCCCATGAAAAGCCATAAAGAAAGTGTAAAAAGCAGAGGAATAGGGTTCTTAAATAATTTTAATCAATTTCGAAAATATTGCTCTTTCTAACGGTTAATTATAGACAATTAGATTAAGAAAAATAAAAAGAAGAGAAAAGAATTAAAGCTAAGTACCCAAGAGGTTACATATAAAAATATTTAATCTCGCAAGTTGAGATATTTATTTATTATGTCTAATAAATTTATTTATTAAAATATTTTTTTTATTCAAGCAAATAATAATAAAAATAGAGATATAAATTAAATTGATTGAATAAAATAAAATAGCAAAAAAAAATTATACAAAGTTGTATATATTAGAAATATTATCTAAAAATAATTTTTTTATTTTTTTAAAAAATTTATCTATACAAAAGATAAAAAAACAATTATAGATGAATCATAAAAAATCTTTAAAATTTAAATATATATAAAAAATAAATATTATTTAAAAGAGATTCTTTAAAGAAAATGAAAGAGAGAAAAAGTATTAATTTAGATATAAAAAAATAGAAAAAAATCATAAAAAAACATTAATTTTTTTTAAAAATAAAACAAATAATTTAGAAAAATAAAGAAGCAAATACCAGGTGCTGTTATCCTTGACAAACTAGGTCAACTTACCTGGCCCATGTCAACAAGATCTGCGATTGAATGTATAATTTTTTTTGTTTTGCAACTAGAATGGAAGATTAGAGCCAAAGGTTTTTTTTTTTTGACCAAAAACCCTAATTTTCAACCAATCTTAACCTAAAACTCATTAAAAAACACCTTACATGTATAGTTAATTATACTTTCTTCATTGTCTCCACTTTATTTTTATTATTATTATTCATTGCAAGAAGCAAAGGATAGGAGACAGCAGGGTTCCTATCCCCGAAAGTTGATGAGTGCCTTGGCATATAAACTTAGATTCAGATTCCACACTAAGTTGCATCAAATCAAAGTCTATCTCATTGCACAATCAGCAATAAAATAGTGTTGAAATTCAAGTTTCTTTGGCTCTAATCAATACTTGATAGTTAAATCATAATTTTGCTGTTGATTCATATAAATTTTCTTAAGATTTTCGGAATCATGGGAGAGTACATCACGTAGTTCAAGAAATCGTTAGTTTAATTGGGATCTCTAATCATATATTATAATAATTAATTGTTGTGAAAAGCAGCACAAAATAAATGTTGTGTTTGGTAGTGTGTTTTTTTTAATTTATTTTTAAATTAATATATTTTTAATGTTTTTAAATTATTTTAATATGTTGATGTCAAAAATAATTTTTTAAAAATAAAAAAAATATTATTGACATACTTTTCTAATTAAAAAATATTTTAAAAAATAATCACAACAACACTTTCAAATACATATAGTAAAAAAAAAAGACATAATAAAAATATTCTTCCACATAAATACTTCATTTTTAATGAAGTGGAGAAGGAATATTAAACCCTGATATATCATTACTTCGATTAAAATTAATTAAAAAACATTAATTAATTATCCTCATAATTAAATTTGTCATTAATTGATTCATTTATTGAGGGTGATTATAATCACATACCCAAATTTAAAAAAAAACCCTAAGAATTAAAAAAATAATATTTTTGTAAGTCGTCACCATCTTCAACACAACATAACAAAACATCCATTGAAGGTCCACAAGTAAATATCAAAGAAATCAAAATATATACACATAGTTAGTCAACTATGGTATATATCTCGCATAAACACCAATTTGTCTTCACCTTTGAAGAATGTTGGTCAGAATTATCAAAAGAAAAGGAGAATGTGGGCTACATGGAATATGTTTTTTTATACAATTATCTTGATTCTTTTAGATGAACATTATTGAAGGAAAATCTCTCCCACTCGAGCACCTCATGGCATGGAACTATATATAAATAGCATGGGCGCATGGAGAGATTTGGTCATGTAGGGTCTAATTATAATGGTTACATTTCATTTTTTTTGGCCGTTATTAAACTATAGCTAGGACGTCTAAATCCATCTGTTCTAGAATGTAACTAGATCATTAACCCTTGTTATTTGCAAGTTGGGTTATTTTTTTTTTTTTAACTTAAAAAATATTAAGATATTAGTAAGTTTTTTTTAGTAATAAATAAATAAATCGTGTAAGGATTGACTTGATGTTATTTGATTAACTTTGCAAGTTTAAAAGCAACTTGAACACCATGTAAAAATACAGTTTGACTCAAATTTCTTTTTAAGATGATATTTTTGTTAGTATTAAGATAACAATATATTAGATTGACTTCGATCAACTTAAATTAACATGTCAAATCTGTAATCTGAGTTATGAGATTATGATAATGTCATATAAAACAAATCAAAACAAATTATAAAATTTAATTTTCAATCAATTCAATTTTGAAGGATAAAATAAAAATTAAAAAATCAATTGAAAAATAACATAAAAAAACAACCTGGGTTAACCTGTCAAACTTGCGACTCGGGTCATAAGATCAAGATGAACCTATAGTAAAAAAAATTACGAAATTTAATTCTCAATCAGTACAATATTAAAAAATAAGACTAAAAAAATCATTGAAAAATGACCTAAGTCAATCCACCAAACTTATAACTCGGGTTATAAGACTAAGAAAACCCTTATAGAAAAAAAAAAAAAAAACAAACAAAAAACAACCTAATTTAATATGGATTAATTTGCCAAATCCATGACTAGCAATAAGACTAATATAACCATATAAAGAGAAAATAAAAAAATACAAAGGTCAATTCTCAATCTATCATGTCAGATTCAATGTTGAATGATGAAATTTATAAAAATTTTAATTTAAAAATGACATAAAAAATAAGTAAAGTCAATATGGGTTAACCCGTTAAACACTATTCTTGGGGCCGGAATAATATCATAAAAATCAAACCGAAATAAATTATTAAGTCTAATTTTTAATCAAACAATATTAAATGATGAAATTTGAAAAAACAAATCAATTAAAAAACTGAGTCAATTGGATTAACCTGCTAAACCCGCAATCCAGGTCATGAGATGAGAACAACTCAATAAAAAGTAAATTCAATGTTGAAGGATATGAGACCGATATAACCTTTTAAAAAAAAATAAAAAAATAGCCTGATTTAACCATGGTTAAAATACCAAAACCCGCAACTTAGATCATGAGATCAAAATATCCCTATAAAAAAAATCAAAACATATTATGAAACTTAATTCCTAACCGACCCAATATTAAATGATAAAATTAAAAAAAAAATTAATTAAAAAAACACAAAAAACAACTCGAGCTAACTTGGATTAACTTGTTAAATACTATTATGGGGTTATGAAACCAAATTAACCTAATAGAAAAAAAATAGAAAAAATTATTAAACATAATTTCTAACTCATCTTATATTAAAGGATAATATTGGAAAAAAAGTTAAATAAAAAAAAATCTTATCTAAAAAGGTTAGCTCGTTAAATCCGCGATCTGTATCATGAGAGTGAGATAAATAAATAAAAAAATTTAATATTAAATGGTAAAATAAAAAAAAAATTGAAAAAATAAAAATACTGTTCATGGTACAGTAATTTAAATTTTTAATGTATTGTTAATGTTTTAATGTATTGTTAATATTAATTAATAATAATGGGTAACATTGTAGTGTGTACATAACTAGTAACACATTTTCCAAAAAGTGGGCACAAGTCAAGAACCAATAAGAAGCAAGTGACTCTCTCTCTCTCTCTGTTATCTCTTACGGACGTTGAATTTCTTGCTCCCAAGTCAATGAGATTTCTGACCACTTTCTCTCTCCGCTTTGAATTGCTGCTATTACAGTCTTCGGGGTGCGAAACTCTCACACAAACTGGATAATCTCAAACAATTTCACCATGCTAGATCTCATCAGCATCGTCATCCATGCACGCACACACGATGATTCTTCGTAATCCTCTGCCTCCCTAACTCCATGGACAAGACAGATACTCATATCCATTTACATCGATCGGTGTTTCCATTCGTTAATTTTGGTGTTGAGTGAGCGTAAATAGTGGATCAAAACCCTTAAATTGATTCATTTACGTCTTGGGAAATTGATTTTAAGTGTAATGGGAATAAAGCAGCCCTTGTGGATAAGGCATCTCGATGCTCATATTATTGCATTTCGTTACACTCGTACACATTACATTGGAGAAAGCTGGAGAACTACGCATGGGAGTACTGTGGATACTTTGCATATTATCATCCACAACTTCTCTTCCTTCAAATCAAGATGGCAAGAAGAATATATTTCCCATTTAATCCTGTCTATCATTCTTTGGATATATAGTCTTTGCTTAATCAAGTCGAGTACTCCCTTAATCCCAAATTAATTTCCCTTAATTAATCCTTAGCAAGATCATACTTGGATAAATATTAGGATCCTTACAATATTTGCTTGAGACACCCCTCTTTTTTCTCATGTGAATTATATAATTTACATAGTGTAACCTTATTTAAATATTGTAATCTTATTTAATAATTTAAATTTTTAATTTGAAATAGTTTGTTAATATGATATTAGAGTTTTGATATTAAAATTAAATACAAAATGATATGGTCTTATACAAGTTTCAAGTTCAAAATACTTATATTTAAAGCGGTGTGTTAATACTTTTATTTGAGGGGATGTGTTAAAGAATTATATAAATTATATTATGAAATCTTACCTAATAATTTAAATTTTTAAATTAAAATCATTCTCTTACGTGGTAGCTTCAAAATGCAAGATCATGTTTGATTTGTTGCGATATTGTTATGCACATTATAACGACGTATAAGAAACAGACAGGACTATCTTGCTTTGATTCTTCACTTTCACCTACGATTAGTCATGTTCTACATTGGACACTTGGACCTGGATATTGAATCTGACACCCCAAATACATGTATATACGAAGAAATTAAATTGAAGAAATTAGCAAAAATAACAAATTCAAAACAAGTGTATGAACGTTGAACAACACCCGTGGCAGAGATCGATCCTCAAATCCGAGCAAGAGGCAAAACTTTCAAGGTATACTTTCTTATATGAAAATGAATGCGTGTGATTATTATAAAATTAAATAGAAAACAACAAAAAATTAATATTACTTGGAGATTAATGAATAGAATGAAGCAGATATATTACCTAAATCGTGATATGATTTTGAGTTATACCAACTCTTCTTATGGATATACATGAAAGTTGAAACTAATAGGGTTTTCTTAGATCTGTGATGCTGTCCCTTTTACCAAACTTTGAAAGCTAAACATCATCAAGATGCTGAAATATGTTTTTTTTTCTTGATTATTATACTTAGGATTAAAATTGCACCTAACTATTGGTGAACGAGACAGTCGACATACATAGTACTGTGCTAATTTGTTTTAATTAACTCCAAAAATTAATTTATAAACAAGGTTTTAGATATAATTCCATATATTTATCTGTAATTAATATTCATAAATTAATAATATATATATGCATATAGAGAAAGAGATCTGCTGCAAATGCTTTTGTAATCTGTTTAACGGCAAAAGCTTAAAATATTGCTGCAGTACAAGTGTCTCCAAAAATGGGATTCCTCATGCATGTTCTTCCATATATCCTAACGAAAAAAGACAGTGATGTCAATAAATGACTGAAAGTCTATGGAAGAAAATGTGAATTAATGAGCAAATGACAGAAACAGAAGATTAGCGATGACTAAACCCTAACACTTGGCACCGTACAGTCACGTACAGAACTGAGACCGAAGAAGACACGATCTTAAACGGATAAGACCATATTAATTTACCCACGCAAACTGTTTGTGGAAGTGGCCACAAACACTCTTGAAAATTGAAATCACCCCTTCCTCCCCCTCTACATGGCCCCTCACTTTCTCACCTTATAAATTCCCATGCAAACCCGCTTCCCTTTTCATCTTCAAAACACAATCTCAAAAACGTCCCCTTGTTGTAAAACCAAGAAATATTTGAGAGAGAGTGAGCTAGCAATATGGAGAGTGGAGTTAGAAAAGAAGACAAACCCCCTCCCTCCTCTTTCAATCTTCCTCAACTGCCCCCCTCAGTAAAACCTGGCCCGTTAAGAAAGATCATAATGGTTGCATCAATAGCAGCTGGGGTTCAATTCGGCTGGGCACTGCAGCTCTCTTTGTTAACCCCATATGTGCAGCTTTTAGGCATTCCTCACACATGGGCAGCTTTCATTTGGCTCTGTGGGCCGATTTCTGGTATGTTAGTCCAGCCAGTAGTTGGCTACCACAGTGACCGCTGCACATCTCGTTTTGGCCGTCGCCGACCATTTATCGCTGCGGGGGCTGCTTTCGTCACCATTGCCGTGTTTCTCATTGGCTATGCCGCTGACATTGGCCACCTTTCTGGTGATTCCCTGACCAAAACAGCTAAACCACGAGCCATTGCTGTGTTTGTTGTAGGGTTTTGGATTCTTGATGTTGCTAATAACATGCTTCAAGGTCCATGTAGGGCATTTCTTGCTGATCTTTCAGGGACGAATCAGAAGAAGACACGTACATCCAATGCTTTCTTCTCTTTCTTTATGGCTGTTGGCAATGTTCTTGGCTATGCAGCTGGGTCTTACACTCACTTATACAAACTTTTTCCATTTTCAAGAACCAAAGCTTGTGATGTCTACTGTGCAAACCTCAAATCTTGCTTCTTTATCTCTATTGCCTTGCTTTTAACGTTAACAATTCTAGCTCTCTCCTACGTACGTGAAAAACCCTGGTCGCCGGAGGGAAGTCCCGGTGAAGGCGGTGACGAAGAGGAGGAAGAGGAGGCGATTGGAGAAGCCAAAGAGTCGGTGCCAGAGCCCTTTTTTGGGGAAATATTTGCTGCTTTGAAGAACTTGCAAAGACCTATGTGGATCCTACTTTTGGTGACGTGTCTAAATTGGGTTGCTTGGTTCCCTTTCCTGTTGTTTGATACTGATTGGATGGGGAGGGAGGTTTACGGTGGTGATTCAAGTGGAAATGCTGATCAACTCAAGATGTATGATCGTGGGGTCCATGCAGGTGCATTGGGGTTGATGCTTAACTCGGTGGTTTTGGGAGTTACTTCGCTTGGTGTGGAGGCTTTGGCTCGTGGGGTTGGTGGGGTTAAGAGGCTGTGGGGGATTGTGAATTTTGTCTTGGCTATTTGTTTGGCTATGACTATTTTGATAACCAAATTGGCTCAGTCCAACAGAAGGTACACCACCGTGAATGGAGGAACCCACCTCTTGACGCCTCCGCCTGGTATCAAGGCTGGTGCTTTAGCCCTTTTTGCCGTTATGGGCATTCCTCAAGCTGTAAGTTCTTGTTGGGCTAGCTTTAATTTCTGTTCAATTATTGTTTCGTGAGTAAACTTGACATTATGAATTGAAATTTCAACATAAATTTGACTTCAAAATTAGTTAATTCAATTTCCATATAATATTTACACTTTGATTTTTTTAATTTTTTTTCTCATATAGTTTTTAACAAATTGATTGCTACATGAAAGGTGCTTTAGTATATTTTTAAATTTTAATTTTTAAATTTTCATAGTCTTGTTCATTTTGTATTTGAATACTGTAATCACAGTTTTATAGTATAACTAGATAAGATAAGATAAAAAGGTTGATCATATTATCAGAGACATAAACGAGAGGACAGTGGACAACACTCCCTATGACTGCAAGTGTGTAAAATCTTCAAAGTCTCTAGGAACCTGTACCTGCGTTGAGCCACGTAGTTTCCAAATGGCTAGTTCTTGAGTTTTGATTCCTTTCAATGGCCATCCAATGCATGGACAGCAAACATTAACTGCCCTCGTCTGAGTTTCTTCTTGAATGTGTTTGTTTGGCTGGATTAGGCAGATTATGATGTTACCTAGCAACACTTCATTAATGAAAAGCCAAGATTATCAATATTTTATTAGGGGCATGGATTTAGTGAAACGTCTAAATTAATGGAAATATATCCAATATTAATGTGTGAGTCAGTGTGCATTTAATGAAAATTGTGGTAGCTACCGCTGAGATTGTTGTTGGAAAAGCTGCAACTGCTGTTTTAATGGAACTTGAAGAACATATCTTAAATTCTTTGAAAAACATTAATTTGACCATAGTAATCTTAAGTTATTAATTAGTAAAACAAGACTCGAAGATTTTCATGACTAACCAACGATGGCTAATGTTTTGCAGATAACTTACAGCATCCCTTTTGCTCTGGCATCAATCTTTTCTAACACCTCTGGTGCTGGCCAAGGTAAATTTTTTAATTCCAACCCTTTTGAAGAAAATGAAAGCAGTACTTTTGGTGATTCGTAAAGTACCCTCCTAAACTGTTAATTCCCTTGTTCCAAATTTATTTTAGGGCTTTCTCTGGGAGTTCTCAATCTGTCAATAGTTATACCACAGGTCAGTGCTTCATGCAGTTAATGCATACTGCTGTTATAAATTCACCCCTAGTGATTGTTTTTCCATATATTTATTTGATGATGGTTTCTTGGAGTGCATTCAAATTGGATTCATCTTGAGCCCTAGCCTTGTAAGTCCTTCAGCACTGGACAATGCCACAGTAGTGATCTGTTGAATTGAACATAAATGGAAAACAGTATTCCACAAGTATTATGCTTCTTTAATTAGATAAGGAAATCGTAGTCTGGCAACTGTGACCTATCTTTTTATGCAATGATTTAGTGGAATGTATGGAATGCCGCATCTAGACATGTTAGCATGGGCTACTAAAAGCACTCAAGGGCAAGCATTATATTGGTTTCGAAGTATGGGTGTAATGCTGGCTTATGAAATTATTGGAAAGGTTGCATAAACTTTTTCCAGACAAAACAAGGTTACATCTTTGTTCTTCTCTGACTCGTGATATTCTGTGAACCACAAGAATGATAGACTGACACTTCAATTATGCGATTCCGTGCACCAAAATACAGAACATGAAGAAGAGAAGAAAAGAATCTTATTCAAATCATGGAAAGGAAAAAGAAGAGAAAAAACAAAGGGGATATAATATGTTGATGGAAAGGAAAAAAAAAAGAAAAGAGAAAGGAGATATAATATGTTGATTTAGAGATGCTAAAGGATGATTTAACTCATTACATTTTTGCAGATGGTGGTGTCTGTAGCAAGTGGACCTTGGGATGCCCTTTTTGGAGGAGGTAATCCACCAGCTTTTGTAGTAGGAGCTGTTGCAGCCGCAGTTAGTGGAATATTGGCATTCACCATGCTTCCATCTCCAACTCCTGACATCCCCTCAAACAAAAGGGCCGGCAGTATTGCATTCCTTTGACTTGCAAAAATGTAATAATAGCAGTTGGCCTTCTCTTTTTAACTTCTAAAGACTGGTGACTGGACTATAATGGGACTTTTTTTTTTTTTTTTTGAAGATGTATCAAAGTGCCCTAGTGTTTGTAGTAATAGCTTAATCAAATGGCCACAAATGGCCATTTGAGAGTCATGTCCATATGGCTGTGTGAACTTGCTTGTCTAAGTGAAATATACGGTCATGGTTAATCCTATTCCCAGCTCTAATTATCTAATAACAATATCGTAGGGCAAAGTTCATTTCCAAAGTTTTGTTTTGGGGTACTTATTTTGATTATTTATTTGGCACACTTATTTTTTTCGAAAACATGTACTGCTAACAAAGGTCTGACACATCCAGGGGGAAGCTCTGTACCATATCCAACATCTAGGCAATATGTTTTTCAGTCTACTGTGGTGTTGATGAATATTTATAACCTGTGATCGTGCTTTGAGTTCTGTTGGAACTGAAACCATGAGTTTTATAACCCTTTTCCTTTCTTTTCCTTCTTTCCTTTCGTTCTTCTTTTTTATTGGGGTTTGGGGGAGGGGTGGGCCTGTCAGCTGAACTGCTTAGTTTTTGTCTGATCAGCTTTTTGCAAAAGGATGTTGCCATCATAAGAACTTGAAGAATGATTCGAAATGCTGGCATTTGAAAGTTTTTGCAAGCACAATTTGAATTCATATCCATTGATGCTTCTCTTTTTCCACTTTTAAAATCTGTTATCCCGTCTAATTGTTTTACTCATATTCCTGCCACTTAGTGCTTGCAGCCCTTATCATCTCGATCTGGGTTGATCGTATTTCACAATTTCATGTTGTTGTTTTGTTAATTGGAACTTGTGTGCTGAGATACACACACATGAGTAGCTTATGTACAAGGATGGATCTATAAAAACCACAATCCAATAACACAAGCTTTTGGATTGAAAGTGGTGTCCATTAATGTGCATTAGCCCCTGTGTGCGCAGGCCTGTGAAGGGACTCGCAGACTCCCCGGTGTAGATTAACTTGTTTGATGTGGAAACAGGGTTGGCTTTAAAATGATTATGTACTCCTGGAAAACATTCATGTACCTAAATGTGATGAGTAGATGGGTACAGCTAGTTAACCCTTCTAGTCTTTTAAGGATCTTGGCTGATGATTCGAAAACTATGTCAAGAAACCAAGACTCTAAACCTGAATGCCTGAATCAGTTAAACCTAAAAGATCTGATGGAGAGACTTTTCATTCATGGTGAAGTTGAAATATTCTGGGAACTTATTGCAGCAAACTTTCCAGTGTGCACAGAAACTTGCTGCTGTTGCTGGTCTCTCCACCACAAATGAATCAAACGACTGCACTTCATCCAACACTGACATTTACTTGTTAGTTATTTTGCTTTCTGTTTTCAAAGTTTGTCGTCTCTCAAACAGAGTTACATGCAGGACAAGCAGAAACAGTGCTGATAGAGCCAGGATGCTTTAAAGCATTGAGCAGTACCCCTTTATCCTTCTAAATGCTTTAACAGCCTATCAGAAACTTGATATGCTAGTTTTGTGCTGTTGAAGCTTGATGGACTATGTTCAAGTATAGAGAGAGACATGGATGCATGCTGCATATTTTCGTATGCATGATTCTTGCATGCTTGTGTGTGTGAATATTCATGTGTCTGAAGTAGGACAATAATGGATCTCTTATTTGTTTTGAATTTTAGTATCTGAAGAATCTTGCCTTCAACATGGCTAAACATGGATGGAATGTTGTTGTTGGCAACCACTGAGGAGTTGGCGGTGTTTCAATTACTGCAAGTTTCTTCTCTCTTTTTTGCTGAATACTTGTGTAGAGCTGAGAAAGATGAAATATAATGTGGGATTAATATTGGTTTACTTGACAGTTGAAACTAGTTGCTATATAATCATCTTATACTTGTTGTTTTCTCAGAAATGAATTCTGTGTTGACAGCAATTACTTGCCGACTGTGATGTTTTTCTGGCTCACATATCAACTGCATTGGCCGATTATTTGCCTAAAACTATGACCATGAGCATTATTGTCTCCAAATTATTGCCTTTTTGGACATTCGTAGATGAAGTTACTTCATCTTTAATTTATCTTCTGTCAAATAAAGCTATTAAGACAAAATGTAAAGTTCCTGGTAAAAACCTTGAACTTCTTAAGGGTCACATATAAATTATGCGCTTCTATCTCTTTAGATTTTGAACATGTACTTTACATTGGAGCGTCAACAAGAAGTCAATAATATAGAACCCCTGCATACGGTTGAAATTCTGTCTAAAAAGAAGCAATCTACTGGGAAAATATGGTCAGATCATATTATAACATTTTTGTGTGTTGTATATCTTGTACATGCATTCCTGCTTGCCTCCTTTTTAGCTTGCTGACAGTTGTTTGGGCTACCATTGGTTATTCTTGCTGATATATCCTTCCTTTCACTTTAAGTTAAGAGTGTCTGAGATTTGATTCGAGTGGTATTCTTCTACGGGAATTAGAAGATTTTCCACAAGGAATGAGATACAAGAGCCTTTGAAGGATTGAATTTAGACTAAAAAGAGTATTTTGGCACTGTTTATGATTGGAGAAATCTGAATTCCTTGAATATCAGAGTACAAATTCAACAATATAGGGTGGTTTCTAAATTCAAATCATAATCATCAAAGTGGAGATTTACTGACAAGACTAATGGTAACAAGAAAAAGAAATGCAGCTCCTCGGTTTCTACTGTCCATTCAAAGTTATCTGGATCTTCTAGTTACTTTCTGTTGTTTTCAAATCTTGTGTCACTGTAGCTAAGTTGGCTCTTCTGTGCTTATTTTGTTATTCTGTAGGTCATCTGAATCTGAAAAATGCCACTTTGTTGGCCTTGAATATAGCATCCAAGTTGAGGAATTTAGTACTTGCTTGCCAAATATTTGCAGTCTCAATTCTGCTTGATTTGTTCAACTGCGTTTTCATAGCCAAGTCAATCATTGGAGTGAAATCTGCTTATCATTTTGGTACGTTAATTTTCTTCCATGCAAGAAAAGTTGGAAAGAGATCCATTTTACCACAGTAATCTGGACTAAGTTACTGTTTAGATTGCTTGCTATACCATGGAAGCAAAGAGCAGCCTTTTACTATGTAAAAGAATCAAAATTAGCATATCTGATTTCATACGCAACAAGCTTCCCTTTTACTTTTTTGGATTCTGTATGGTCAAGGAAATCGCATCTCATCGTTGCTTTTAATTAATTTGGTTGTTGAACCATGGCCATTGAACAGCTTGATGTTCAGTCCTCGTGTGTTGATATTAATTACTTGTTTTCAGGCGAAATATCCTGGGGAAGATGGAGAGAGGACTCCTGTTGCAGGGGCTGCAGCGGTTTGCAATCCATGGAGCTATTTTGGTTAGTGTTTTTGCTGAATAAAGTAAAAATTCAAGATAATTAGTTTTTCAAGTGGAACCAATTTCACGAGGGCTGAAGTTTCTTGTCGTCAGCTGGTAATTTAGTTTCCAATTCCGAAAGGAAAATGGCTATGCCAAACTTGGAAGAAGCAGTTGTCATGTGGCTTCTGATACCTTTTACCTTTACCTCTCCTTAATTTTTCGCATAGGCAGCATTTCACACCTTCTCAACCAATGTTGTGCTGCACAAAACATCCATCCTGTTTCCTGTAGCAATCAATGGCAGATTGTGCACTGGAATAGTTGAAAGGCTAGCAGGAAGACATTCTTTCTTTTATTTCTATTCGCAGTACATCATGTGATAGCTTCAGGAAAAAAAACATTTCACTTCTAATCTTGATCTCAACTGCTCTATATTGATAACATATTAATCTGGTGTGTATTCTTTTGCCCTTCATTCTGATGTCTTTCCTCCTTGTCCTGTTATTATTTATGGACCAAACCCAATGTTCTAGCAGGTGGGATTTCAAAGGCTAAGGATTCATCAAGCTTTATCTTTGGTGTTCTTTTGGCATCAAAATTTGGTTTTGTTTCATCCTACTAATTGTATAACTGTATGTGAATAATGTATGTTTCTATATCAAAATCAATAAAGCTTAACTAAAACTTGTGCTTTTGAAATATGAAGATTCTGATATATTATTTTGGTATTATGAAATCTAGTGTCCATGTGAGCTCAGTTGTCAAAAGGATGGTGAGATTACATAAATTCCTGAAATGTGAAGAACAAAAGACGAAGAGGTAAGAACAGGTAAGCACTTGAAATGTCAGCACAAAACAATTGCATGAAACGCCAACAAATCTAAAAAAGGATAACTAATGAGATATCATCAAATAGTATGGATCTAACATTGCAACCAAATTCACATGGTTTCCTAGAGGTCGATATCATAAGTATAAAATGCTCCAATAAATTTGAAAATAGCAGAAGTTTTCGCTTTAATATGGCATTTACATCATAAATTTGTGTATAATATTTCTCCTAATGCTTTCTGGGATTATGACAACTATGCAACCTGCCGTACTGGAAAATTTGAGGTGTTAGTAACTGACATTTGCATCTCTTCCTTCTCGCTCGCTTGTCTTCTAAGCATCCAAAAGTATCATATAATTTCAGACAACTATGTTGGGGAATGTATTGGTGCCACGACTATGCATTAGTGCTCTGGATGATCCAATCTGCACCAGAGAAGCCATTCCATGGGAAGAATGCAGGCGGATCCTCTTCTATGATCATACTGAAATAACTTGTGTCCTTAACAACCCACTTTCGTGTTATTCTGAGATTTGAATTTTCTCTTCTGACCATTTTAGACAGCAAACCCAAACATTGTGTTGGCTACACCACAGCATGGAGGGCATCTAGCATTCTTTGAAGGATTAGCGGCAACCAGCTACTGGTACTTCTTACCTTTCTGGTAGTAGAACACCAGTCTCTAATCAATTCAACACTCAGATGATGTAATGGCTATAAATGTATGTAATAGTTCATCTTCCTAGATTTACAGGTCTTGTCCTGATGATTTGGAGATGTCATTCTTCGGGGTAGACAGATGTATAGACCTTATTTTTAACGGGATTAGCTGTGGCGTTTCTTGCCTTTCCTTTGGTAACCCCCCAAAATCTCTTCTAATTCGCAGGTGGTCGAGGGCTGTAGATGAACTTCTTGTTGGTGTTCTACACTCTAGTCCATACATGCATGTACAGAAGGTGCACTTTCTGTCAATTACTCCTACTCTTCTCATCAACTGATAACAAATTATTAGCAGATATGCGTTGGCGAATGTAAATCGTTGTTTTCGGACCTTGTCTAATTGTGGAAGGATATAATCTTCAAGGTTTTGTTCTTTTTAATTTCTCCAGTTTAATCTGCTACATGCTAATGTTTCTGGAGGTAACGTTAATGTTTTCCTGTTAGAAAATTCTTAAATCATATTTTGCAACAGAAACAAATTGCCCCCTGCTAGGATCAGCCCTTTATCTCATCTTTAGAAAGAAAGAGGCCAAGAAAAGTCACGCCGCAGCTTAACAGGTCTGCTAGAATGTTCTTCAATAACTCTGTTTCTTCTTTTTTCTTGATTATAGGCTAACGAGAAGCATTCAACTTGTATTACCATATAATTTAATAATATTAATTCAAGATAATTAAGGAAATAGAGATATCTGTGTTTTGTCTTTATTCCTTCTATATTTTCAGTTGTTGGTCTTCTAAAATGTCTGTCATTACCTGCCGAACTGCACTATAGCAAAAGAAAAAGAAAATCATGTGTCTCAATCTCTGAACTTAATTATTGCCACCAATTTGGATAACCTATTAGAGGAGATCGGGGTGTGTGTGTGTGTGTGTGTGTGTGTGTGGAGTTTCAGGCGGCGTACAAGGCGACATTTTTTTTTCCTGACCTTTGCTGGTCGATAGGCTTAGATTACGCCACCATGTGGGGCATATTTCGGTGGTTGCACTTGAAAATCGACACCATCTTTTATCAAAATTCTAAAAACTCTACTGTTCTTCGAGAGGAAGTTTTTGAGTTTGGTGCATTTTCATTGAGGTTAGGCAATGATTAGATCACGGTCTTTTTCGAAGTGATATAGTTTTATGGGGACATTTAACTAAAGTACTTAAACAAATTCTCATTTTGCAGGCACCATTAATACCCTAAGATGGCTGAACGGTGCCATATATATATTACCTAAATCTCTAAATTCCGGTATTTATAAGTTTATTGGTCCCAACTAATCTGGTCGAGTCAGGTTGATTTATTAAAAGATAAAGCTCTCCCATTAATGATATATTCCATTCACAAGATTTGAATTCAAGATTTTATTTAAGAAGAATGGGCTTGAAGTATTTCAATCAATTATCATTGATCTATCTCTTTTTAACTATAACTCTAATTTATGAAAAAAATAGAATTTATGTTTTATGACTTATAAAAAATAATATTTAATTTTGAGTCATAGTTTAAAAGTTATTTTTAATAATTTATGATGAAAATAAATTAAAATAACTTAAGTATATTTGGTAAAAATAACTTGAAACAACTTTTTAGAAGAAAATATGTATTCCGAGTAGAATTTATGAGTTAAAATCTAGAATCTTTAAATTGAAATTAAATAAAAAAAAACTTGACTTAATTTTGCAACAAAATCTTAATTTAAGTTAAAAGTTATTTCTAACCAAATTTTTTTTTTCTTTTAATAAGTCAAAACTTAAAAACAACTTATAGCAAAAACAAGTTTAAATAACTTTACAATATTAAGAAAGCGTGTTTAGTAAAAACAATTTAAAACAACCTTTTTTGAGAAAACTAAGCAACGTGAGTAGAATTTACAAGTGAAATCTTACATCAAATCAAAACTACTTTATAACAAGGTTAAACTCAAGATTTATTTTTTATCAAGCATTTTTTTTAAAACTTTATATATATATATATATATATATATATATATATATATATATATATATATAAAAGCTTAAAAACCATACCAAACAATTAATACTTTAATTAATTACTCAAAATTTAATTTTAGATTTGGACCTCTCTTCCGTTCTTATGTTAGTTTTTAAGAGGCAGAGGGTGCCCTCTAGCTAGGAGTTAATGCTTGTGAATCAATGTGTGTACTGTGTACATGAAATAATGACCCGTGCCGATATCTCACAAAAAAACATGAATATCGGCCGCTGCCATGATTCTAAGGACAAAGGGTTTTTGGTAAGAAATGACCTCCATCATTATTACGAATCTATCATTAATTTCAACTTTTTTGATATCAAATTCAACTTTCTTTATCTATTTTTAATCAAAGAATCTATCATTTCTTCCCTTGCGATAAGCACACGACCAATTTTCTAATTGCAAAGAATATTATTCAAACCATTGGAAACAAGAAAAGACCAAAGGTAAATCCAAATTACGTTTATTTTCCTTGTATTCTTAGCATTCATAGCCGTTTATATTGATGCATAAAACCTTTTAAAACAGATATTTTGTGCAATCCAAGCCTCTTTTTAAACTAAGCCTTGTCCAATTAATCTACAAATACTTCTACACGACTACCCATGTATGATAGTGTTTGATAGATTTGTAATTTTTTTTGGTAAAAATACCTACATCAAATAAGTGATATATTTACATTCTATTAGCCATTCTATCTTAATTTTTTTTAATTCGGTGTAAGTGAAGGAGCTAGAGACTTCTCTGAATATGTGTGATGGAAAGACGCAATCAACCTATCTACACATCTTACTAGAAAACGATAAATAAAAATATATAATAAGATCTTTGTACCAAAATGAGTTAGATTTTCACATCAGTGCTTGGAAAATAAGGGATTCTAATACAATAATAAAACCATAATTAATTAATACCGATTTAGATTTTTTGGATTAAGAATGTGTTAATGTACGTGCTGAAAACTCTTAATTTTAATACGCGCACACACACACACACATATATTAATTCTTTGACTTCTGACTCTGTCTTCTCCAACATCAAATTTATAATTACCTTATCAGCTAGTTTCTTAAAAAAACAGTATTTGATCATGTCCTCTTCAAAGTCATAAAGTTTATAATTTCCCCATTTTCAAGAATCCTCTCATGACCTGGAGAATTTTCTAAAACAAATCTGATGCCTTGAATATGAGCTGGGGTAAATTTTGCTGGGACAAGGAACCGAGTTGACTTGGGATAATGCGAGATAAAATCATGTTCATATTGAGCATACATCTGAATATGTTGATGCTGTCAATGATTTTTCTCCACCAAAAAGGTGATCAACAACTATGATGTAGTCGTGGGAGAATTATCACAAAAGGGATAAGATATAATCAAAACATAGAATGATTGCCCTCTTGAACTTATTTCTTCCACAGCAACAGCTATGTATCTCTGCAAACGAATAGGGTTGCCTTTTCACACTTCTAATGTTCTTTTTGTGTGTTTTGAAACTGCAGACTGTTGAGAAATAGAAAAGACCTAGCAATTTGCAAAATATCATTATAAATAGTCTTCTTACAATTAATTTGTCTGGCCTTACTGTTGAGTAATGTACTATTATCGAATAAAAATACTTCCTAGTGTTTTTAAATCAACAGCAAATTGATTCTGCAGGACAAAAGGCATCGAAACAAAATAATTAGTTGCTTGATGATGAAAACAACATCATTACCAAATAAAAGAAGTTGTGGTGGCATTGAAGAATATAGCTAAGTGGTGGAAGGAAACAATTCCTTTTTATTATATATGGGTTTGAATCTTATCATATATGCTTGTTATTTCCATAATATCTTATATATTTACTGGACTTACAAGATGTTCAGAAGATGTTCAGCTAGTCGTGTGAAAGGATCCTTAATTAATATCATATCTTCAGCATATTCTAAGAAATTGGTCTTTTGGACAGTGAGTGCCGGTATCGACATTGATAACTAAGTCCGGAAAATGGTCTGCATATTGGATGACTCAAGGACCGCTGCTATAACATAAGGAAATCATCGCCACACACTCAAGGGATCCTGTCCTTCACTGCAGATTTTCAAGGTTTATCAAGCCAGTCATGTTCTTTGCTTAATTAGCGTCGCCAAGAAGTCGCCATATGTCGGCTTCATGTATATATATACTGCTAGGGTTAGTGATACGTACCTTGCATTATTAATTAGGGAGGGTTTAAATATAAATAATTGCCCCATGCCTTGCATATACAAGACAATGAGGGCCACAGTCTACATCTAACCAGCTACGCCGGCCCCCATCATTCTTTATGTTGTTAAGGTTCAAAAATGTTTTCTTGGACTCATTCAAACGGAATTTTCAATGTAAAGACTACATATAATTAATATTCCTTAAAGCTGACTTGCTCAAATCCTTGGACCGAAATATATTCTTTTTATCCATTTAATTTAATTTTTGTAGAATAGAATAGTAAATGGGAAACAAGGAGCTAGCTGTACCTGGAGTTTTAATAGTATACGAGTAAAGTACTAACTACTACACATATTAAAGACAAGAAAATAAAGACAAATGATGAAATACATATTAGTATTTCTCAAAAGTTTGCTCATATATACGGGTAAAGTAATAACTACTACACATATTAGAGAAAAGAAAATAAAGACAAATGATGAGCGTGATCATATACCACCGACATACGTATTTCTCACAAGTTTGCTCATATATACATCAGCATTGCGTATATAATTTATATATTAATCCCATGTGAAACCTCTCATCGGTTTCCTTAATTACCCGATAATTAAGCTACCATGTTATGCTTATAAAATTTAAAGATGAAAAGTCATTTCCGCCAAAGTTGAAGTTTCCATTATATCTCTACTTTTGCTGGTCCAGATGCATTGATGTTTGATGGCTTGGGGAGTGATTGTGGGAAGCGTGGTTGGACTTGATGTTCATACCGGGTCAAGAGGTTTGAGTGTTTGTTCAGAAGTAAATAATAAAAACAAAATGGTGTGGAAAGATTAATGTGATCTGTCATTGTATGCGGACCCTTCTAGATGTATTCATTCATGACGAAGGAGAGAGTCTATGACTTTTTCGACAGAGAAGATCCGTCGGCTTCTATCAAAATTAATTTTTCTTGGTTATAATGCTACGAGATTTTATAAGAAATGAAGAATGTATGTTCTTTGTTAATTCAATAATTTAACTCGTTAGATAATGTTTTAAGACATATCTCTTTAAGTGAAAGTCTTTTACAATTAAAATTTATATAAGTTCATATTTTTTTTATTTAATTTTTATTAAATAAATAGAAATAATAAGATTTGAACTCGTAACCGTTTAGTTATCAAGATTCTGATACCATATGAAAAAATCATCCTAATCTAATAGCATAAATTATTAGGTAATATCTCAAGATATAATTTATATTATTATCTAACATATTCGAATATCTATACAATTATAATCTTATGAATAATCCCAACTAATATAAAGATGCAAATTCAAGACCTATAAGCTTCTTAGGCTTGCAATTATGTTGTTAAAGGTGTGGTAGATTCAACATTAATTTATGAATTACCATTTTCATGCCAAAATGTGGAAGAGTGCTTTCAAAAATCCCATTGACTAACATATATATTTATAAAGTATGATTCAAATACATATTGTATATAGAAAAGCTTAGAACATTTAAGGTACTGTCCAAGTTCATCTCCCTTTTCATGCTACAGTACATAAGAAATCTAATACAAGATTTTAAGCAAGAAAATTAACAATTGCATATGGCATCTAGAAAAAAGAAAGAGAGGACAAGTCGTCGGGGACGGTAGGTTTGGATTCCCCATTTTCCCCGCTGTTTTTTTGTCGACTTCATGATGTCTTTTATAGCAACTTCCGAACTACCAAATTAGACCCCAAGAAAAGGATTCCAATTCCTATGGTATTTTCAAGCATCGCATTGGACAAACAGAAACGTTTCGAAATGTTTTCTTAACCTATGACATCAATTCTTTGAGAATAAAGAGATACCCATCTTCTGTCTCTCCCTTCCTTGTTGGTACGAGAAACTGAAAAAAAATATATCCTATCTCTTATCCCTCTAGTCTTTGGTTCTATTCACTTGTAATGACACATTGGAATATTACCACATGATTTATCACAATGCCCCGTTTCTTGCATAAAAACTCAACCATGACCATCTTCTTTTGCTTGTCCTAAACTTATTCATCTTGCCTTAATATTCCTCTTCTTTATTTCTCTCTTACATTGATGGAAGGCATGGAAGATCAAGAGGAACTTTTGAATCTTAGCCTAGCAATTGTTACAGACGACTCCAATGGTGACGTGAAAAGGAAGAGAAAGAGATCAAGGGCAGATGTTTCCAATCCTTTGATGAATACTTATGAGGGTTGTAGTGAAGGGAAGATATTTAGGCTACTCCAAATGAGGGAACAAATGCTAAAACTAGACCATAAGAGGAAAGGAGCTGTTGAAGAAAATGGCAAGGGGCTTCATTTGATTCACTTGCTTCTTATAGCTGCCACAGCACTTGACGAGAACAATGTAGGCCCAGCCTTGGAGAATCTAACGGAATTGTATCAAAGTGTCTCCTTATCCGGTGATTCGGTGCAAAGGGTCGTTGCTTATTTTGCTGATGGATTGGCCGCAAGGCTCCTCAGCAAGAAATCTCCCTTCTATGATATGATCATGAAGGAACCAACATGTGAAGAAGAGTTCTTGGCGTTCACAGATCTTTACAGGATGTCTCCTTATTACCAGTTTGCTCATTTCACTGCAAACCAGGAAATCCTTGAGGCCTATGAGAAGGAAGAAGAGAACAACAGCAGTTCATTGCATGTTATTGATTTTGACGTCTCCTATGGCTTTCAATGGCCTTCTTTAATACAGTCTCTCTCCGAAAAGGCAAGCAGTGGCAACCGAATTTCTCTGCGAATAACCGGATTAGGCAGAAGTATAGAAGAATTGCAAGAAACTGAGAGTAGATTAGTTAGCTTTGCGAAAGGGTTTCGCAATCTAGTCTTTGAGTTTCAAGGGTTGTTAAGAGGGTCTAAGCTCATCAACCTGAGGAAAAAGAAAAATGAAACAGTTGCTGTGAATTTAGTCTTTCATTTGAATACTCTGAAGGATTCTTTGAAGATATCCGACACATTGAAATCAGTACATTCACTTAACCCCTCCATTGTTGTCTTGGTGGAGCAAGAAGGTAGCAGAAGCCCCAGAAGCTTTTTGTCAAGATTCATGGAGTCTTTGCACTATTTTGCAGCAATGTTTGATTCCTTAGATGATTGTCTTCCTCTAGAAAGCTCAGAGAGATTAAGCATCGAAAAGAATCATCTTGGTAAAGATATCAAAAGCATGCTCAACTGCGAAAAAGATGATGCAAACTGTCCAAGATATGACAAGATGGAAACATGGAAAGGAAGGATGGAGGGCCATGGATTTGCAGGCATTAAACTCAGCTCCAAGTCCTTGATACAAGCCAAGCTTCTTTTGAAAATTAGAACTCATTATTGTCCTCTTCAATTTGATGGAGATTTTTGTGGTGGGTTTAAAGTTTTTGAAAGAGATGATGGGAAAGCTATTTCTTTAGGGTGGCAAGATAGGTATTTAATTACGGCCTCTGCATGGCATAGTTGTGCATGATAGTTACTTTGTTGTTACCATTTCCAGCTAACATATTCACGATTTTTGTAACTTGAATCAAATAAGAGTACTTAGTTTTGACATGATCATGTTGTAATTTGTGCTATTTAGATTAAAATTAATTTAAATCTTGCTTGCTAGCCTACTATATAGTTAAGTACATATTGTTCACTTATTTCTCTAACAAAACAACAAAAAACTTATATTGCCCTATTCTCAAAATCAAGTTCTAATTAATTTGAACATATCAATTTATACTAAAATTACTAAACTCAATCCGGTCTAAGATTTAGTTTATGAATTAAATAGATTAATCCAAGTTAATTAAAACATTATTATTTTAATTTTTTAAGTTAAAATGAGATATAATTTTTTTAAAAATTGTTTAAATAAGACCAAATTTAATGAATCGGGATGATAATTAAACCTTGGAGTTAATTTTGAATTGATTTTTTTAAAAACAAATCTAGATTAAAAACCAAATCAATTAAGTCGTGTATCGACTTATTAACCTGATTTGAATTTAATAATTTTAGTTTATATATAAGGACATGTAAATATTTAGAGATTATCTCATGGGATTGGAAAATCCAAAGTGAAAATGGATGCCTTAAATATGATTGTCATCGAGCCAACTTTGGAGTGAGCTTCACTTCCCCGCAAACTTCTGATGGTGCCATTTTGCCAACTCATAATATTCTAGAACTTAGCCATTCATATATATGGTATGCTTTCTTAATTCCTTTTAATGATCATAAAGCTAATTTTGGCCTAAAATTACTAACAACTCTCAAGTGGGATGACCAAGCAAACCTCGTTTCCTAGCATTTTGGTGCATTAACTTCCATAAAACATGCATCTTGCTCGCTTAACCAAACCAATGGGTGTCAAGAAATTATTAATAACATGATTATGAAGATTTCTGTATAATTTCAAATCTCAAGTTAAGTTACAAGAGGTAATTTTTTAATTATATATAAATCTTAGTTTTTAACGTGAGTAATAATAGATATTGAAAAATTATGATATGAAAAGGCTCTAAAAATGTATATGGATTGTTAGAGCAGTGAGATATGTAATGAATTCTACTTTAACGATGATTCATGAATATTCTTTTTATATTTATATTTTAGATTTTTTTTTTTAAAAAAAGATACAAGCCAGCCAGTGGTTGATTATAAAGTACAACAACATTATATAATATATTAAAAAAGTTCAGTGTCCCTGTTATAGCACTGTGGATTAGAGCAATTATGTCGAAGATTATTCTTACAAAATAGTTCTATTAGAGTGAAAAAATTATTATCATAATTGTCAAACTCGGATTATTAGATTGTTAGATGTTTAAGTTATTTATTTTTTTATTAAAATAATATTTATTTTTTTTAAAATAATTCTTTGATATGTGCTCTGAATGAGTTTAGATTATGTCTGATCAGTTCAAACAAGTGAGTGGCGAGTAAAGTTTGACTAGGTTAATATTTTTTTTAATTAAAATTAAAATCTAATTTATACCGGACTTTAGATTATGGATTTTTCAGTTCGGGTTTACCAAGTCGTACAGTGCCTTGAAACTACAAGTCGTTCGTTAACCGTCAAACGGTCAAAGATTTAACTGGGAAACCTGCATAAGCTTGGCGACGTGGCGAAATCTAAGTTCTAATTAGTCACAGAAATAGACTTCTACCGTAGGTCTCTCTAGTAAATCACCACTGGTAGAACTAGAATCCTGCGTTAGCAGGGTGAGAAAAAAAAAATGGAAGAGCTGAAATCAGCGATGGAAGCTCACTTGGACCAAATGACGGATCTTGTCCAGAAACTCTCCTCGGAGCTCCGATCCGGATTCCGACCCGCCATCGATAATTTTATCGGTTTCTTCCATGCCATTGACTCGACGGTACTCTTTTTTAAGACTTTTCCTTTTTCTTTTTCTTTTTTTGGGGTTTTATGATTAAATTAAATAAAAAAGAAGTTTTTATTTTTTGTTTCGGACAGGAACCTTGGCTGATGGGGCTAATAGGATTCCATCTCGTGTTGCTGGTACTAACAGTTGTTTCAAGGAAACATATTAACTTCCAGATGTGTCTGTTCCTTGTAGCTTGTAAGTTTTTTTTTTTTTTTTGAACTTGATTTTGTAGTAATGCTGTAAATGTGAGTGAAGTAGATTTTATTTTATTTTTTATTTAGGGACTGTAAATTTGGGTTGAATGCGGTAATGGGTTGTCAGATTTTTTTTTTAAAAAAGAGGACTTCTTTTGAAATTTAAGTAAATATTGAAGCTTTTTTGTGTTGTTCTGCGCATTTTTGGAAATTGCGGGTTAATTTTTTTGTTTGGTCTTAGATGGACATTTTGGGATTTAATGTATAGGGCAATTGCAATTGTTACTTTAGGGTTGTCTTGCTTTGTTCTTATATGATATGACATGAGTTGGTTTTTGCTTGTAATGTGGCTAAAATACTGTGCTTGTGTATAAACAATTGGTTTCTGTAGTAATGTGGCTAAAATATTGTGCTTGCATATAAACAGTGACTCTGTGAGAGATAAAAGATTGATGGCCTTGTATGAATATTTGGTTGAATTTAGTGAAAGCTAATTTGTTTTCTGAAGTTATGGATGGGTGTTAAGCATAGTGCTTGTATTAGTTGTGCAACATGGGAATGGCAGTTTAACAGTTCTATGCTAGTTGGTTAACTATTGCGGTACAGTGTGTTGCCATCCAATAATGATAATGTAATTGTGTAAAGATTCTCAGTATAGAACTAGCATTTTAAATCCTAAACGGAGTAATCTATCATTAACTACCTCTTCTGCAATATGATTGATGTGTGAATCTTATTAAATTGGTGTCTCTGTGTGTGTCTCTAAATGTTAGAAATTTGAATTGATTCTTTGTGATTGTCTGTGTTGCTTTTATGGAAGTTCGACTGCTAAAATTATTGTTACAGGCTTCAAGAGCCGTCAACTCAGAACCAGTTTTGTAGTTAGACCTAGATTCTAGAATCCTGTTTTTATTTTGTGATTAATTAATATTGAGCCACAAATGTCACCTAAACTCTTAGACTCTTAAAGCTAGTTTTTGGGTCATAACTCAGTGTTTCCCAAAATCAACTTTCTAACACTTAACCAACTAAACTAGCTTATGGTTCACAATACCAAAAAAGAACTAATTCACTTTACTCTCCAATATAAAAATTTTATCAGCTTGTATTTCTGTGGGTGATTTCTGTCCTGGAATCTGAGTTCATGTAGCATGCATTGATGTATTCTTCTATTGTGATTTCCATTCTCACTGCTGAAGTCCTTGGATATCTGATTTCATTTAATCATTTGATGTCATGTAGTGGCTGGTGTATACTTAGCAGAGAGGCTTAATAGAGTCATGGGTGACTACTGGAGGAGCTTTGCAAGCCAGAATTACTTTGATCCACATGGACTCTTTCTTTCAGTGCTCTGGTCTGGTCCTCTTCTTATCATTGCCACCATTATTCTGGTGGGTGTTTGAAGTTACCCTTTTCATCTGCTTGCATTTTTTCTTTTTTTTTTTGCAATTCATTCTGACCCTATTATCTTTTTTGGCAGATAAACTCCCTCTTTTCCCTGTGTTACATGATTGTTCGGTGGAAAAGGGCCGAGCTAAGACATCGTGCGAGGCTGGCTCGTGAGAGTAACAAGCAGGATTGATCTTCTCTTGCATGCTGCTCTGTGAGAAAGATCGAAGAGCGTCTTCTTCCCTTGAGGTAGTTTTGCAGTTACAAGTTTTATTGGGGATGTGTATTTTTCCTCTACTACGAAGTCATTTTTTTCTCCTCTTCTTCAGCTTCAAATGGTGTAAAATATAACCTGGGCTCTATAACCCTGCCATGTACACCGGTGCATTTTACGGTCAGTGGATTCAATTAGTTAACAAACTTAAACTCTACCTGTTTTGAATGCTTTGCAGCCATTCACAAATCATTTTGAGTCCTGAATTTTCTTTTCTTAGATTTTGAGGTATTCGGCCTTTTCCATCAATGAGAACTGTGAGCTCAAAAAATTGAATGTCAATGTCCAAAACATTCCTCATGAATATACCAAAACGTTCATGTCAATTGTTTTTAACGTAAAAAATCATAGGATGCTCGGGTGATACAGGTGTTTTTAAAAAAGCAAAAAAAATAATTCATATTTGGGTTATTGACTTGATTGAGTTTAATAAGCTTAATCAATTTAAATAATATTAATTAAAAAATATAATGACAATAAATAAACTAACAGGAAAAAATTGACAATAGAAAAAAATATGAAGCTCAATTATACCAATATTGAAGGGTGAAAATACAAAAATATTAAAAAAATACAATAAAAAAAATATCTAAGTCAACCCGGGTTAATTTATTAACCTTATGACCCTAGGCATATGATTATGATAATTTAATAGAAAGGAAAATGAAAAACATATTATGAAGATCAATTTTCAATAAAGCAAATAAATCAAATGTTGAAGTAAAAAAATAAAAAATTAATTTTAAAAAAAACCTAAAAAATCAACATTAACCCATATTAACCTTCAAAACACATAATCCTAGTCATGAGTTCAAAACCAACCTCATAGTAGGTAAATCCTAAAAAATAAAGCAACAAAATTCTAAATTAACAAAATACCGAAGGATGAGATTGAAAAAAAAAAAATTAAATCATAACAAAATAAATATCAATAAAAAAAATATGAACTAGATCTTATATAAAAATAATTTGAAATCAAATGTAGATAGATAAAATTAAAAATAAAATTTAATTAGGTAAAGAAAAAATAAATAGCAATCAAAAGAACGAGAACAAAATCTAATATAAAAAACAAATGAAATTAATTGATAATGGATGAAATTAAAAAAAATAATAAAATAATAATTAAAATAATAAGGATTAAATTAAAAATAAAAAATAAAAAATAAAAAAACTTTTATAATTTAAAAAATTATAAGAGAGTAGAAAAAATCATTGTGTATGACTATAACTCGTATCAAATTTTTCTATGTACATGGATTCTTGAACTGTTTTTGTATGCAGTTTGTGTTTGATCTTCTTTTTATTTCTACCATTTAAATTGCAATATCAGATATATATATATATATATATATATATATATATATATATATATATATATATAAAATCAATCTTTTTCTAAAAATACACAATTCATTAAACAATATTGTTCACGGTAAAATCATGCTGCACAGTAATACACAATTAAAGATCATATTCTTTAAATGTATTGGTCTCAATGGATCTATATTTAACTAAGCATATTAATAAACTTAATTTTAACATGCCTAAAAGTAACCCTTATGGTTCTTTTTTATTGACATGCCTTAAGTGGTGGGCTTGATGATCTCTCATATTTGACATTTAGACTTGATATATAGCTAAATTTAAAGTAATATAAATTTGATAAAAATATCAGATCTAAAATATTTAAATTTGATAATTAATCAAGTTTAAAACAATATAAATTTATAAATATATCAAAACTAAAATATTTAAATTTTGCCGTTGGTCAAATCTAAAACATTTGAAATTAATAATTTGTAAAGTTAAAATTAACATGGATATAACAAATATAACAGAACCGGTCACATGTAATTTGCCTACTTTAACTTGGCTGACAATGAGGATAAAGTTTGTCTCTTTGTTCTTTTCATGTGCTGATATTTAATAATTTGTCTTTTTAGGTTTTTTAAAAGTTTATTTTTTGAGGTAGTTTTTATGGCTATGTATTAAAAAAAATAAAAGTTTTAAAAAAGTTTGGTTAGTTGAATTTAAATACATGTTTGATAAAAATTATGGTTGAGGTTTATGATTAGTACTTAAAAGTGCATGTTTATCAAGATTTTATATCATCATTTTGCACTTGAAGTATCAATAACTCCTTAACTAAAGCATGTTTTATAACAATAAGTTTGATATTATAAGATACCTTAATTTATGGTAAATGCTCATTTTAAATGCAGGACTATCACATAAATAAAAGGATTGATTGATGAGTTTAAGCATTGAAAGTTAAAGGACAAAGAGATGGCCAAACTTAGAAAAGAGATGTCGGTGCAGTCCAAACCGGAACATTGCTCGGTAATTGGATCATATCTGGAGCTCTAGATCTCGGATTTAGGTCCATTTTATATGGATAGAAAGGTAAAACATAGGCCTACAACTTTCATTTGGACATCAAGATCTAAGAAGGCCGTTTTCAAGTCCAAATTATAGGAACAACGAAGAAGTCCGAAGCTGTCCTGCAGCCCAGACACTATTTAGTGTTCAGCCCATATCTTGAGTTCTAGAAGTCCAAATGACCTCATCTTTTTTTTGTTGGAAAGCTGAGACAATTTCCTAGAACATTATTGAGGATTCTGGGCAAATTATGATGTTAGCAATGATGTCTTGTTCAGACAAGAAGATAAGGATTGTCACCAAGTCAAGATGTGGCCACCCACTCATCAATTAGTCAACAAATCAATAGTTCCAAATTTTGGCCTATAAAAGGAGGCACTTACCATGTATTGAGGCATCTTGGTGTTCAGATCAAGATCATGCTCTTGCTTTCTCTCTTTGTATTGTTTATATTTTGCTTTCATTAATATCAAGTTTATGCACTTCATTTCCTTTCCTTTACTTAGTTAATTTTTTTTTCATTTATGTTCTTATCTTGTTTATTTATGTTTCTTTCTTTCATTATGTTTAGTTAAGTTAATTATGTCAAGGTGAAAAGGGTACACTAATGGTGTAAGAATAAGTATAATATAAACTTAACATGGACCTTAATGTTGGATACTAACATGTTTTATATTTGTTATCTTGTTCACTTTTAATACTTTGCTTGTTAAATAGTTAATCTAGATTTATGTTGTATAATACTAGGTACAACAAATACTTGGCACTTTCATAGCCCATACTGTATGGTATAACCGACACCTGAGCTATGAAAGGAACTTAATTTATTGTTAACATAAGTTATAATCATGAATGCCTGCCAACATTTACAAGTATTAGCTTTATTTGAATAAGATAACTAATGTAATCATGTTAACAATTTATAATCTGATTGGAACCTCCTTTATGTGTGGTTTCCAATTGAGTAATAAGAGTTTATACTATACTTGTTTGAAGTACCATTAGTGGATCCTCTAACCTTGATATTTATTTTTATCATTGTTTAATCCTTACATTAATCTTCCAACTCAAAATTCTCATTAATTTCTTCCTCCTCTTCTTTATTATTACTATTATTATTATTATTATTATTATTATTATTATTTACATCTGTTTATATTATATAATATATATCTTTGATCTTTTCATAAACTCAGTATATAGGCTGGAAACCTGTGACCCAATCTTTTAGATCATTCTCAGGTATAACAACGCCACGTACTGAGTATTATTATTATTACTATTAATATTATTATTACTACTACTATTATTGTTATTATTGTTGTTGTTGTTGTTGTTGTTGTGTTGTTGTTATTTATAATTTATACAATTAACCTTTCTATGGTTCGACCCCGGTCTTGCCGGGTTATTTATTACTTCGACACTCCTGCACTTGGAAAAAGACATCAAGCTTTTGGTCGTGTCAGTTTATGTGCAGCAAAAAACATGTATAAAATATTTGGTCGTTGTTGTTTTTTAAAAGTGCCTTTTACTTGGAAATGCATCAAAATAATTTTTTTTATTTTTAAAAAATTATTTTTGATATCAGCACATCAAAATGATCAAAAAATATAAAAAAATAAATTAATTTGAAGTTAAAAAAATAAAATTTAAATTTTAAAAAAAGTGCTTTTGAAACGCAAAAACAAGCAGAGTTTTACGAAACTCAGTTAAAAAAACATGTGAAAATTATTTCACAAAAACTACATTTTAAACTTAATTTTTTAATCGGCATCACAATATAAAATATAATTTGATATATTACCAAACATCTAACTAAATGTTTTATACCACGAACACAAAAACTAAAAATAAAAATAAACAAACACACCCTAACTCCTTGCGTATATTATGATTCCAAACTTTTTGAAAAGGAAATACACACACAGAATTCTTGTTTTCAAGATAAGATTTGAAGTTTCATGGAGGATTTTTTTGATAGGATGACTGCATAATGATTAACATTGCTTTATCCAAATCCGCATTAAACGTAATTAAGATCACATCAAACATAAATAGGCAATAGGCAACAGAGTTGCCAGACCCAGTACAGCTCGAATAGGCCCAAAGAATTTGCCAGACCTCATGTGTGAGTGTGAGTACCAGAGCTCTCACTTAAATTTGTTAAAAGCAACAGAGTACTATGAAGCCAGTCGATGCTTTCCTGACAGGTTGAAGAGACAGATTAAATGATATTATTAAAAACTAAATAAAGTAAATGACAAATAATAATAATTATTATACTATAGTTTAAATCGCACGGTAAAAATACTGTACATTTACTTGAATATAAACTTATTGTACTGTGTACTATACTATTATGTAAATATAAAACGATTGTACTATAAATAATACTATAGCACCAGGACGCTTTATCTTTTCTATTTTTTTAACTTTTTAGTTAAAAAAATGATGTTGGATCTATTTGATTGTCAAGATCCAAAGTTATTAAATTTATTTTTTTAGATTTTTTTTTTTTTTTTTTCATACAATAAAAAGAAAATAAATTGATATTTTTTTTTATATTATATAAAAATTGAATGTTGATATTTTTTTTGTTTGAAGTTAAGTTGATTTTTTTTATTAAAACAAGTTTGTCTTTGAATTTTAAAAATATTTTTAAAAAATTTGAATATTTTTTATTGTTTTATTTAATTCAAATTAATATTTTTTGATGTTTTTGTATTATTTTGATGTAATGATATAAAAAAATAATTTTAAAAATAAAAAATATTATCTCTTTATATTTTTTTAAAAATATTTTAAAAAATAACTATACGTAATAATATAATAACTAGTATATTAACCCGCGCTTCCCAGTGGGTCAATAACAATTATTTTTTCAAATATAAAAATACTTGAGTTGAGTTAAAAATATGAAATATATTTATACTATCATCATCTTTAAATAAAATATTTTCTACAGTAGCATCACAAACATTGCATAGTTAAGTAGCGCTTAATACACAATCTACTAAGTTTTTTTCCGTTTGACTCTTATTTCTTTTAAATATTTTCAATATTTTTTCTTTTTAAATTTTTTGTGGTACTAAAACAAGAAAATAAATTAATTAATATGATTTTTTTTATGTATTGTTTAAAAGCTGGGTGTTTGGATGCTATTATGGATATGCAGTGAGTCCCATTGCCTTGTTACAGTGATAGATGCGTAATGGCAGAGCTCAATTGTTGCTATTCGCCTTCTATCGATTCAAAATCTTATTTTTCAGGCCCTTGAAAGCACTGTGGCCTTAGATTTATTAGCTCCACAACAGCGATGAGAAATATTGAAGAAGAGAATAGAACTTCAAGAACTAAAAGAATATCTCAGGATCGTTCTTCCCTTATTATCACAGTGGAGCAAAGATATTAACTGGCTTCAGAGACGTGGCAGGGATATTAAATGAGACCTAATAGTGGAGGTACGGCCACGACGCCGACGCCGCTTGCTGTGTCTGGATCTTTTAAGGAAGGGCGGAAGAGCTCGTCGAGGAGGCAGGCTACGGTCAGGCCTAGCTTTGATGCAGATAATGAGTTCGTGACGTTGCTTCATGGGTCGGATCCGGTTTGAGGTGTGAATGTGGTTTGATCTACTGCTTTTTGAGCTGGATTATATTAATAATGATATTTATTTATTTATTTACTTATGGTTTTGTTCTTCGATGTGCTGTTTCGGTGTAGGTAAGGATAGAGAGCTGGGTGAAGCACAAGCCGAGATATCAAGGCGTTGAGGTTCTCTGAGAGACTTGTAGAGAGAAGGCTGTCGAGGAGGTCATTTCTCCACTATCTATCTCCGTGATTTGTAGTGTTTTATTTGTATGTTTAATTGCTCTTTATTTGATTTCTGTTAAAAAAAAAAAAGTGAAGAATACCTCTAAAGATTTTATTTTTTGAACTGGGAATTAAATGGTGAATACTTTAATATACAAAATTTGAAAAAAAAGGGTAATTGCATAATTCGGAAGCTTAAAATTGTAAGGAAAAAAAAAAAGCAGAATTCTATACTGTTTTAGATGGAAAGGTAATGGGTTTTTAATCCTAACAGATTAACTGTCTGTTAACTATCTTCATGTTTCTTACAAGATTCAGAATATCTAGCCTTGTCCAAAGCCTTAATTCTTCAGACAAATCTACCTCAAAAACAATACTGTAATAAAATAAATAAAAATAAAAGTATCCAAAAAAGAAAAAAAAAAAAAAACTGGCTCTGTTCATACCACCAAGGGGACCCACTTTAAATACCCTCCTTCCATTTTCTTCCCTGCTGCCCTTATTTCTCCTCCTCCATTCTCCCCTCTTGTGACCCCTACCTATTTTGGATGTGGGCTTCACAACAATTCCTTTCTTTCTTCTTTACTGAGGAAGAACTTACAGATTTAAAACGTTGTGGAAGTTTTTAGTTTAGTTTAGTGTTTTTGCTTATCACTGTACCCTTTTTGGTTTCTTTAACAGTAAGTCATGTTCTTTGCTTTTTTTTATTTCATTCTTGATGGTATTTCTTATTTGGTTTTGTTTTGACAGGTTTACAAGACTAAAAAACGGTTACTTGCCTCTGAAATCTTGATTCTTTAATGGATAATGGTCTTTTAAAGGTATTATTTAGTTGCCATTTCGGGTTTTGAGCACTGATTTGGAGATTATATCCAATTCGTAGATCAATTTTCTTACTTTGTAAGTATTGTTGGGAATTGCATTTCTAAAATTTGACATTCAAACTTAGTGTGTTTATATAGATTTAGGGATGTTGCTGCATAATTATTCTAGTATTCTAGTATATAAATGTAATAATAAGTAATGTTGATTTTTTTTATGATCAATTCAGGACATAATTTTTCAAATTTAGTCATCAAATCAAATAATATGATGTAAAATAAAATTGTAAATAAAGACAGAATATGGAAATAAATTATAAAAATTATTTACTCGTAGAAATCAAACTTTGTAAATTCAATATCGAAAATTTGTTTTTTAAATTTTTTACGTAGAATGCATCACAAACAGTGTAGAACTTCATTGTTTTTTCAAACTACATCTCCACTGTAAAATCTAATTTCATTTTCTCATCCGTAATCTTAGCATTTGATATAACATCTGCTTGCATAATTTCTGACCTTCTATAAGTTTTTTAGTTTTCTATTCTAGTATAGGATAAAAACTTCTAATGTATGTGTGGTAGATACAGAAGATAAACCAGATGCATTGGTGAACAATAACAAATCATAAGGATCTTTGAGGTTCTAGGGCAAAGGGGGTAGTATTTTGTAAATAGAGCTGATTAGTCTGTGTTTACAAGAAAGATAATCTATTTTGATGTTTTGGTTTTCTTAAAAAATCAACAACTGACTATTCCACATATATAGAAGTTTGTTATAAAATATCATAAAATTCACCTTGGAAATGAAGAAACTCTTTCTATAGTTGTGAAATATTGGTGGCAAGAAGAAATTTTTATCTATATAACTGTTAATCCTTCATTTAATATGCAAAAAAAAAAAAAACACAATAGTTAATTATTTTAAAACAATAAAACACACTCGAACAAAAAAAATAAACTTAAAAACTCAACCGATGAGAAGCAAACTCATAGCATTTGTACTTAGACTTGCTTTTGCTAAAATGCCTAAGATATAACAGAGTTTGTTTAAAATATAAAAATATTTTTTTAGACAATATGTTCATGGTTTTTTGTTTTTTAAGAATGAAAGAGCTTTTTGTGGAGAGGAAAACAAACTATAAGGAGGAAAATGAGCAATGAAGAGAAAGCAAATAAAGAAGAAAGCTGGTCTCTCTAGAAAGAAGTAAAATGTCGAGTTTATTAGTATCGTCTACTTTAATCAACATACATTATATTCATAAAGGATAACATAAAATTCTAAAAACTAAAATAAGCAAGGTACATTATACAATTTGTTGACAACATATAGACCTTGAATATATTTTCATTGATGGCTAAAAAATACTCCTTTTTTTTCCTAGTAACCTATTAAAGAAACACATTGTAGTCTAATAACCCATCAAAACCACTATCTATATATTTAAAATACCCTAGACTAACCTGATGGGATGTAGCTTAAATGGTCAGACCCTAGATTTTCTTCCTAGTGGTCACCAGTTCGAGTCTCACAAACCTTAGGGCCACTGAAAGCTTACATGGTCATTAAGTTCAAGGCCCATGTGATTAGTCGAGGTGCACGTAAGCTGGCCCGGACACACACGTTAGTTAAAAAAAATACCACATACTGTCACAAAAAAAAGAGGTACTAAGATAGACTAATCTGTCGGTGCCAATTTTGTGTGACATAGTCCACATTGCATTTGAAATGTAAACATACCAGCGTCCTTCTCTATCTCAGACTAGCTTTTTACATGTTTTTTTTTCCTATAACTTGTTTTCCACTCTCCACTAACAGCTTGTTCGTTCATCATAACACAAAACAAAGACCCTTTTTTATGGTTAGATAATCTTTCATCTTTTTTCTTCTTTGCTCGTTTTCCTTCTTATAATTTGTTTTTCTCTCCACAAAAAGCCCTTTCATTCTTAAAAAAAAAGAAAGAAAAACCATGAACATAATATGTAGAAAAATGTTTTCATACATTAAACAACCCATGTTATATCTTAGATATTTCTAGCAAAAACAAGTCTAAATACAAATCCTATGATTTTTCTTCAAATTACCAAGGTGGATTTGTATAGTATTTTAAAATAAGCTTCTATGTATGTGTAAGAGTTTGTTGTTGATTTTCTTAAAAACCAAAACATCCAAGTAGATTATCTTTCTTACAAATACAAACTAATCAGCTCTATTTTCAAAATACAGTCCCCTTTGCCCTAGAACCTAGAAGATACTTATGATTTGTTCTTGTTCATCAATGCATCTGGTTTATCTTCTGTATCTACCAAATATGCATTAGAAGATTTTATTTTGTACTATAATAGGATATTTGAAAAACTTATAAAAGGTCAGAAATTATGCAAGCAGATGTCATATCAAAAAGTGAGGTTAGGAAAGGGAAAATGAAATTAGATTTTACATGGAGATGGAGTTTAAAAAAAAAAAAAAGTTATACACTGTTTATGATGCGTTCTACATAAAACAAATTAAAAAAATTATCGATACTGACTTTGCAAAGTTTAATTTTTACGAGTAAATAATTTATACAATTTATTATGTTTATTTTTATATTCTATCTTTATTTATAATTTTATTTTACATCAAATTGTTTGATTTGATTGCCAAATTTGAAAAACTATGTCCTGAATTGATTATGAGAGAGAGCAACCTTGCTCATTACATTTATATACTAGAATTATTTATATAAATGTAATGAGCAAGGTTGCTCTCTCTAATGATCAATTCAGGACATAGTTTTTCAAACTTGGTCATCAAATAAATAAAAAAATTGATGTAAAAAAAAATTGTAAATAAAGACAGAATATATAACTAAATTGTAAAAATTATTTACTCGTAGAAATCAAATTTTACAAATTCACTATCGATAATTTGTTTTTTAATTTTTTTACGTAGAATGCATCACAAACAGTGTAGAACTCTCCACTGCAAAATCTAATCCCATTTTTCCATCCATAACCTCAGCTTTTAATATGACATCTACTTATATTATTTATGATCTTCTATAAGTTTTTCAGTTTTTTATTCTAATACAGGATAAAAACTTCTAATGTATGTGTGGTAGATACAGAAAATAGACCGGATGCATTGGTGAAGAATAACAAATCATAAGGATTTTTGAGGTTCTAGGGCAAATGAAGTTGTATTTTGTAAATAGAGCTGATTAGTCTGTGTTTGCAAGAAAGATAATCTACTTTGATGTTTTGGTTTTTTAAAAAATCAACAACAGACTCTTGCACATATATAGAAGTTTATTTCAAAATACCATACTCCACCCTGGAAATGGAGAAACTCTTTCTATAGTTGTGAAATATCGGTGGCAAGAAAATGCTTTTATCTATATAACTGTTAATCCTCCGTTTAATATGCAAAAAAACAAACACAATAGTTAATTATTTTCAAACAATAAAACACACTTGAACAAAAAATAAACTTAAGAACTCTCTGATCAGAAGCAAACTCATAGGATTTGTACTTAGATTTGCTTTTGCTAAAATGCCTAACATATAACAGGGTTTGTTTAAAGTATGAAAATATTTTTTTAGACAATATATTCATGGTTGTTTGTTTTCTAAGAATGAAAGAGCTTTTTGTGGAGAGTAAAACAAACTATAAGGAGAAGGGAAACGAGCAAATAAGAGAAAGTAAATAAAGAAGAAAGTCGGTCTCTCTAGAAAGAAGTAAAATGTCGAGTTTGTTAGTATTATCTACTTTAATTAACATACATTATATTCATAAAGGATGACATAAAATTCTAAAAACTAAAATAAGCAAGGTACATTATACAATTTGTTGACAACATATAGACCTTGAATATATTTTCCTTGATGGCTATAAAATACTTTTTTTTTCTCGTAACCTATTAAAGAAACACAGTGTAGTCTAATAACCCATCAAAACCTCTATCTATATATTTAAAACACCCGAGACTAACCTGAGGCGGTGTTGCTTAACTGGTCAGGCCCTAGGTTTCCTCCATAAAGGTCACTAGTTTGAGTCTCCAAACCTAAGGGCCATTGGAGGCTTACATGGTCATTAACTTCAAGGCCCGAGGGATTAGTCGAGGTGCACGCATGGTGGCCTAGACACCCATGTTAATAAAAAAACACCACATACTGTCACAAAAAAAATGAGGTACTAAGATAGAATACTCTATCGATTGCAATGCTGCGTGACATAGTCCATATAACATTAGAAATGTAAACATACTAGCGTCCTTCTTTATCTCACACTAGCTTTTTACATGTTGTTTTTTCCCATAACTTGTTTTCCACTCTCCACTAACAGCTATGAGATCATCTTTCATCTTTTTTTTTCTTTGCTCGTTTTCCTCCTCCTTATAATTTGTTTTTCTCTCCACAAAAAGCTCTTTCATTCTTGAAAAAGAAACAACCATGAACATATTATCTAAAAAAAGGTTTTCATACTTTAAACAACCTGTTAGAGGTCTAGGCGCGCGGACATGCCAACAAAAGCACATTGCCTAGAATTCGGCAGCGATGGACAACGACAGCCTTGCATAGGCAGAGACGAATTCGGAAGGCAGCGTGCAATGGTCTGTGCAAGTCTTTGAGCTTGCGACTTGTATAGTCATAGGGGCTTAGATAATGGACCTTTCAAGTCAGCAGCTGACGCAACAACAACTGGCAGTTAGACTGTCAGGTGGACAGCTAGAACATGGGTAAAGTGGCAGCATCCTGAGGCCAGAACGTGAAGCATAATTGGGGTGCTTTGCAAGCTCCTAGGATCATGAAGACCATAGGGGGGAGAAAGTGTCCCACTATGTCCTGAAAAATAGAGGTCATGGGTGAGCCTTGTAGCTCATATATTTGTCTATAAATAGGTTGCAAAGCTTTTGCTATGTAGCATGCAATTTATATGCAGAGCACACACACTCTTATTGTGTAATTCTTTGTTGATGAGATAAATAAAGGTTGAGAGTTATTCTTGTAAAGTTTGATGTGCTTGCTTGTATTTGTTCTTTGTATACGATGAGGCAATTATGAGAACCTTTATGGGTGAGCGAAACACATGGTCGTACAAAACACGAGTGAAAGGGGAGGCAAGGCTTAGTTTAGTTAGGACTAGACTGTCGCATTGGGTTGAATTTGGTTGTGAAAAAATTAACCCCGTGACAATTGGTATCAGAGCACAGTTGATTCTAAAAACATGCAGCCCGAAGTCATTGAAGCTATTTGGGAACGGTTGATGTGTCTGGAGACTTTGATAGGGCCGGATGAAGAAGGGGAAAGCACTGAAAGGGTTGAGAGCTTGTACATTTCTCTTGTAGCAGAATTGAGTGAACGATTGGCAGTTGCTAAAGAGACGATTTCCATTCTGAAAAGGGCAGTGACACACTCCTATTGGGGTAAGTACTTCTAAGCCTATGGTGCCTGAACCAAAGTGTTTCGGTGGGGCAAGAAGTTCTAAGAAATTTGAGAATTTCTTGTGGGACATGGAGCAATACTTTAATGTTGCGAAGATCGGCGTGGCTGAACAAGTGGATCTCACCGTGATGTATCTCACAGTTGATGCGAAGCTTTGGTGGCAGACGAGAACCAAAGATGACTTAAGTGCTGGACGTCCAAAGATTGAGACGTGGGATCGTCTCAAGCAGGAGCTGAAAGAGTAGTTCCTTCCGAACATTACAACTTGGATTGCGTGGAAGGAATTGAAAAGGCTCAAACATGAAAGGTCAGTTTGTGAGTATGTTAAATCTTTCAGTTCTTTGATTCTCGACATCGAGAATATGTCCGCGGAGGACAGGTTGTTTAACTTCATGTCTGGATTGCAAACTTGGGCGCAAGTGGAACTAAGATGACAAAAAGTAAAGGATCTGTCCTCCGCTATTGCTACTGCGGACAGTTTGGTTGATTTTAAATCAACTACTAGAGAGGGCTATACATTAGCCTCCTTCAAGTCTAAGGGAAGAAACAAAGAGGAAAGAACGAAGAAGAAGTTCGGTGGGGGTGCATCGAAGGCTACTGCCGCGGATAAGGGCAAATCTAAGTTTATGGGTGCACAAGGTAAGGGTACTAAACTGAACTTTACTTGCTTCATTTATGATGGTCCTCACTTTGTAAGGGAATGTCCGAAGAGGGAGAAGTTGAATGCTATTCGGGTTGGGGATAGCGATGAGGATGAGGGGGTGGTTACGCACGTCAATCCTATGCGTGTGATAAAATGCCTGGTAGGTAAATCAAGTGCCTCAGCTACTGAAGAAACTCCCGCCTAAGAGGGCTATCAACCATCGAATTGAGCTGGTGTTGGGAACAAAGCCACCATCTCAAGCTCCTTATCGAATGTCGCCAATGGAATTGGCAGAATTGAGGAAACAATTGGAAGAGCTGATTGACTCGGGTTTATCCGTCCTTCCAATATTCCATATGGTTCTCCAATTTTGTTTCAAAAGAAGACGGATGAGAGCATTCGCATGTGTGTGGACTATTGAGCACTCAATAAGGTAACAATAAAAAACAAATATCTCGTTCCTTTGATTCAGGATTTGATGGACAGATTGTGTGGAGCTTCTATCTTTACGAAGTTGGACTTGCGTTCGGGGTATTGGCAAGTGAGGGTTGCTGACGATGATGAGCATAAAACTACTTGTGTGACGAGGTATGGCTCATACAAGTTTCTATTTATGCCATTCGGCCTAACAAATGCTCCAACAACATTTTGTAATCTAATGAATGATGTGTTATATGATTTCTTAGATAATTTTGTTGTGGTCTACTTAGATGACATTGTAATCTATAGTAGAGGCATTGAAGAACATGTAACTCATCTTTCAAAAGTCCTAAGCAGATTGAGAGAATATGAATTGTATATGAAGAGAGAAAAGTGTGAGTTTGTAAAAGCTGAAATTATGTTTTTAGGCCATTTGATTGGAGAAGGACAGGTGAAGATAGATCCACGGAAGATTCAAGCCATCATCGAATGGACATCACCAAAATTAGTCCTAGAACTGAGATCATTTTTGGGGTTTGCAAACTACTATAGATGGTTTATTGAGGGCTATAGCAAGAAGACAACTCCTCTCTCGGATCTTCTCAAGAAGAATCGAAGATGGGAATGGACGGTTGATTGCCAACAAGCTTTTGAGAAGCTTAAGACAGCGGTATCGTCAGCTCTAGTCTTGGGGCTGCCTGATTTCGAGAAGCCATTCGAAGGGCATACTGATGCTTCGGATAAGGATATTAATGGAGTTCTCGTACAAGAGGGGCATCCAATTGCTTTCGAAAGTCGGAAGCTAAGTGATGTGGAACATAATTACTCGACACATGAGAAGGAGATGACGACAGTGGTGCACTGCCTTGACATATGGAGAGTATATCTGTTGGGGCTGAAATTTGTTGTCAAGACCGACAACGTTGCTAACACATTTTTCAGGACGCAGAAGAAATTGTCGCAGCGACAAGCTCGGTGGCAGGAATTCTTAGCCGAATATGATTTCGTATGGGAGCACAAACCAGGGAGCCACAATCAGGTTGTGGATGCACTCAGCATACGCAAGGTAATTGCTACTGTTCTTACTATTGGTCAGGTGGAGTTGGACATGCTAGGTTGACTTTGTCAAGCTGCTAAGAAGGATGTAGCATGCAAGAAAATGATTGAGCTTGTACGAGAGGGGACAATACGAAGGTATTGGTTGGAGCAAGACCTACTCTATGCGAAGAGGGGTAGAATCTTCCTGTCGAAGGGAGAGCTGCGGAAATATTTAATGACGGGGAGTCATAATCCACAGTGGGCTGGACATCCGGGTAGGGAAAGGATGGTTGCTCTCTTATCACAGACTTATTATTGGTCGAAGATGGAGGACGACGTAGAACTTTATGTCAGGACTTGTCTAGTGTGTTAGCAAGACAAGACTTTACGGCAACGAGAGGCAGGCTTGCTACAGCCACTGCCGATTCCAGAAAAGCCTTGGGTGTCGGTTTCAATGGACTTCATTGTTGGTTTTCCAAAGGTGGATGGCATGAACACGATCATGGTTGTTGTGGACAGATTCACCAAGTATGCAGTGTTTGTGGTTGCCCCTATGGTGTGTATAGCCAAAGTGGCCGCTGAATTATTCTACCGCAATGTGGTGAAGTACTTTGGAGTACCTTCAGAAATTGTAAGCGATCGCGATGTGCGATTCACAGGCAGATTCTAGATAGCATTGTTCAACATGATGGGAACAAGGCTGAAGTTTTGGACTGCCAAACATCCGCAAACGGATGGGCAGACGAAAAGGATAAATGCTTTGCTAGAGAGATATTTGAGACACTATGTGACAGCAATGCAGCGAAACTGGTTGGAGTTGCTGGATAATGCATAATTTTGCTACAATCTTAAAAAATCCTCAGCAACGGAAGCAAGTCCATTTAAGCTAGTTTTGGGAGCACAACCCCAAACTCCTGCCGAGATTACAGTGTAGATATCGGGTGGGAAGAGTCCAGCGGCGTACAGGTTTGCGATGGAGCAGCAGGAACTGTTTCAGCAAGCCCAAGATAGCTTGCGTAAGGCAAGGAAAAGGATGCTCAAATATACCAATCAAAAGCGAAGGTTGCTGGAATTCAGCGTGGGCGAAAAAGGTGTTGCTCAAGTTAACTCTGTAAATTTAGAAGAAAATTATGGGGACGACGAAGCATCGAGGGTTGGTGCCAAGGTATGATGGACCTTTCGAGGTCATCGAAAAGGTAGGGGTTGTTGCCTATAGGTTGAAGCTGCCTGAATGGCTAAAGCTTCCTCCTACTTTTCACGTAAGTTACTTACAGCCTTTTTATGAAGACAACGAAGATCCAAAAAGAAGCAAGTCACAACGAGCTCCTCCTACCATTCACAAGCAATTTGACGATTGTATCGTCAAGATCATGGACCATCGTCAACTTGGCCAACATAAAAAGAATCGGCGAACATAAATTTTGGTAAAATGGAAGAAAAATGAGGAGGTTTTGTGGGAGAAAGATACAGATTTGTGGCAATTTAAGGATCAAGTGCAAGACTACCTCACGTATATTCCGACGAGGACGTCAGACTTTTCTAGTGGGGGTGGTTTGTCAGAGGTCTAGGCGCGGGGACGCGCCCACGAAAGCACACTGGCTAGAATTTGGCAGCGATGGACAGCGACACCCTTGCATATCAAGAGACGAATTCGGCAGGCAGCGTGCAATAGTCTATGCAAGTCTTTGAGCTTGCAACTTGGTATGGATATGAGGGCTTAGATAATGGACTTTCTAAGTCAGCAGCTGACGCAGCAGCAACTAGCAGTTTCATGAGGGTAGAACGTGGGTGAACTGGTAGCATCCTGAGGCCAGAATGTGGAGCATAACTGTGGTGCTCTCCAAGCTCCTAGGATCATGGAGATCATGGGGAGAGAAAGTGTCCCACTATGTCCTGAAAAATAAGGTTCATGGGTGAGCCTTGCAGCTCACAAATCTGTCTATAAATAGGCTGCAAAGCCTTTTGCTGTGTAGCATGCAATTTATGTACAGAGCATACACTCCTTTATTTTCTCATCTATAACCTCGGCTTTTGATATGACATCTGCTTGTATAATTCCTGACCTTCTATAAGTTTTTCAAGTTTCCTATTCTATAGTACAGGATAAAAGCTTCTAATGCATGTGTGGTAGATATAGAAGATAAACTAGATGCATCGGTGAACAATAACAAGTTATAAGGATCGTCCAGGTTATGGGGCAAAGGGGGCTGTATTTTGCAAATAGAGTTGATTAGTTTGTCTTTGTAAGAAAGACAATCTACTTTGATGTTTTGGTTTTTAAGAAAATCAACAACAGACTCTTACACATATATAGAAGTTTCAGTTAAAATACCATACAAATCCACCTTAGAAATGGAGAAACTCTTTTCGTAGTTGTGAAATATTGCTGACAAGAAGAAATTTTTATCTATATAACTGTTAATTCTCTATTTAATATGAAAAAAAAAAACACAATAGTCAATTATTTTAAAAGGATAAAACACACTAGAGCAAAAAAATAACTTAAAAACTCATCCGATCAGAAGCAAACTCATATGATTTGTACTTAGACTTGCTTTTGCTAAAATGCCTAAAATATAACAAGGGTTGTTTAAAGTATGAAAATATTTTTTTAGACAATATATTCATGGTTGTTTGTTTTCTAAGAATGAAAGAGCTTTTTGTGGAGAGTAAAACAAACTATAAGGAGAAGGGAAACGAGCAAATAAGAGAAAGTAAATAAAGAAGAAAGTCGGTCTCTCTAGAAAGAAGTAAAATGTCGAGTTTGTTAGTATTGTCTACTTTAATTAACATACATTATATTCATAAAGGATGACATAAAATTCTAAAAACTAAAATAAGCAAGGTACATTATACAATTTGTTGACAACATATAGACCTTGAATATATTTTCCTTGATGGCTATAAAATACTTTTTTTTTCTCGTAACCTATTAAAGAAACATAGTGTAGTCTAATAACCCATCAAAACCTCTATCTATATATTTAAAACACCCTAGACTAACCCTAAAGGGTTGTAGCTTAACTAGTCAGGCTCTAGGTTTGCTCCCTAGAGGTCACCAGTTCGAGTCTCACAAACCTCAGAGCTACTAGAGGCTTACATGGTCGTTAACTTTAGGACCTGTGGGATTAGTCGAGGTGTGTGCAAGCTGGCCCGAACACCTACCTTAATAATAATAATAATAAACACCCTAGATTATCATAAAAAAAATGAGGTTCTAAGATAGACTACTTTGTCGGTTGCAATGTTGCGTGACATAGTCCATATTGCATTTGAAATGTAAACATACCAGCGTTCTCTATCTCATACAAGCTTTTTACATGTTTTTTCCCCTATAGTTTGTTTTCCACTCTCCACTAACAGCCTCTTTGTTCACCATAACAAAAAACAAACGACCCTTTTTTATATTGAGACCATCTTTCTTCTTTTCTCGTTTTCCTTGTTTTTATAGTTTTTTTCCTCTCTTCAATTTTTTTTTCATTCTTAGAAAACAAACAAATTATCTACAGTGATGAACAAATTATCTAAAAGGTATTTTCATATTTTAAACAACCCATGTTATATCTTAGACATTTTAGCAAAAGTCAGTCTAAACGATGAATAAATTATCTAAAAGGGTATTTTCATACTTTAAACAACCCGTGTTATATCTTAGATATTTTAGTAAAAGTTAGTCTAAGTACAAATCATATGAATTTGTTTCTATTCGGGTGAGTTTGTAAGTTTATTTTTTATTTGGGTCTGTTTTATCCTTTTATTCTCTCATTTTAAAATAATTAACTATTGTTTTTTTGTATATTAAATAGAGGATTAATAGTTATATAGATAAAAATTTATTGTTACCACATATATTTCACAACTATAAAAAGAGTTTCTACATTTTCAATGTTTTGATTTTCTTAAAAATTAAAACATCAAAGTAGATTATCTTTCTTACAAAGAAAGACTAATCTGTTCTATTTACAAAATATAGCCTCCTTCACACCAGAATCTTAAAGATCCTTATGATTTGTTATTTTTCACTTATGCATATGGTTTATCTGTTGTATCTACCAAGCATGCATATGAGCTTTTATCCTGCAATAGATTAGAAAAGTTGAAAAACTTATAAGAGATCAGAAATTAAGTAAGCTGATATCATATCAAAGGCTGAGGATATTGATGAGAAAATGAGATTACATTTTGCAGTGGAGATGAGGGTTTTTAAAAAGTGAAGTTCTACAATATTTGTGTTGCATTATACATAAGAATTTTTTAAAAAATTATTGATACCGACTTTATAAAGTTTGATTTTTACAAGTAAATAATTTCTATAATTAATTATATTTACTTTTATATTTTAGTTTTTATTTATAATTTTATTTTACAACAAATTATTTGATTGAATGATCAAGTTTAAAAAACTATATCTTTTCTTTTCTATGTTTTTAAAACTTTGCAAATTCGCTATCAATAATTTGTTTTTCAAAATTTTTACATAGAATTCATCACAAACAGTGTAGAATTTCATTGTTTTTTAAAACTCCATCTCCGCTGTAAAATCTAATCCCACTGTCCCATTCATAACCTAGCCTTTTGATATAACATCTACTTGCATAATTTCTAACCTCCTATAAGTTTTTCAAGTATCTTATTCTAGTAAAAAATAATATCTTCTAATGCATGTGTGGTAAATACAGCAGATAAACCAGATGCATCGATGAACAACAACAAATCATAAGTATCTTCTAGGTTCTGGGGCGAAGGGGGCTGTATTTTTCAAATAGAGCTGATTAGTCTATATTTGTAAAAAAAGATAATCTAATTTGATATTTTTATTTTTAAGAAAGTCAACAACACACTTATACACATATATAGAAGTTTGTTTTAAAATACTGTACCAATCCACCTTGGTAATTCGAAGCAAACTAATAGGATTTATATTTAGACTTATTTTTGCTAAAAATATCTAAGATACAACATGGGTTGTTTAAAGTATGAAAATGTTTTTTTAGATAATATGTTCATGGTTGTTTGTTTTTTAAGAATGAAAGAGCTTTTTTATGGTAAGGAAAACAAACTATTAAGAGGAGGAAAACGAGCAAAGAAGAAAAATAAAGAAAGAAGGTCTCACTATAAAGAAGGGTCATTTGTTTTGTGTTATGGTGAACGAAGAGGCTGTTAGTGAAGAGTGGAAAACAAGTTATAGGGAAAGAAAAACATGTAAAAAGCTAGTGTGAGATAGAGAAGGACGCTGTTATGTTTACATTTCAAAGGCAATGTAGACTATAACAGCATTGCAACCGACAAAGTAGTCTATCTTAGTACCTCAACTTTTTGTGACAATCTGTGGTGTTTTTTTTATTATTATTAACATGGTTGTTCAGGCCAGCTTGCGTGAACCTCAAACAATCCCACGGGCTTTGAAGTTAACAACCATGTAAGCCTACAGTTGACCCTGAGGTTCGTGAGACTCAAACTGGTGATCTCTAAGGCCTGACCAGTTAAGCAACACCCCCATAGGTTAGTCTAGGGTGTTTTAAATATATAGATAGAGGTTTTGATGGGTTATTAGACTACACTGTGTTTCTTTAATAGGTTACTAGAAAAAAAAAAGTATTTTATGGCCATTAAGGAAAATATATTTAAGGTCTATATGTTGTCAACCAATTGTATAATGTACCTTGCTTATTTTAGTTTTTAGAATTTTATGTCATCTTTTTATGAATATAATATATGTTAATTAAAGTAGACAATACTAACAAACTCGACATTTTACTTCTTTCTAGAGAGACCGACTTTCTTCTTTATTTACTTTCTCTTCTTTGCTCGTTTTCCTTCTCCTTATAGTTTGTTTTAATCTCCACAAAAAGCTCTTTCATTCTTAGAAAACAAACAACCATGAACATATTATCTAAAAAAATATTTTTCATATTTTAAACAACCCTTGTTATATCTTAGGCATTTTAGCAAAAGCAAGTCTAAGTACAAATCCTATGAGTTTGCTTCTGATCGGGTGAGTTTTTAAGTTTATTTTTTGCTCCAGTGTGTTTTATCGTTTTAAAATAATTGACTATTGTGTTTTTTTTTTCCATATTAAATAGAGGATTAATAGTTATATAGATAAAAATTTCTTCTTGTCACCAATATTTCACAACTACGGAAAGAGTTTCTCCATTTCTAGGGTGGATTTGTATGGTATTTTTACTGAAACTTTTATATATATGTAAGAGTCTGTTGTTGATTTTCTTAAAAACCAAAACATCAAAGTAGATTATCTTTCTTACAAAGACAGACTAATCAACTCTATTTGCAAAATACAGCCCCCTTTGCCCCAGAACCTGGACGATCCTTATGACTTGTTATTGTTCATCGATGCATTTGGTTTATCTTCTGTATCTACCACACATGCATTAGAAGCTTTTATCCTTTATTATAGAATAAGAAACTTGAAAAACTTATAGAAGGTCAGGAATTATACAAGCAGATGTCATATCAAAAGCCGAGGTTATAGATGAGAAAATAAGAGTGTGTGTTGTGCACATAAATTGCATGCTACACGGCAAAGGCTTTGCAGCCTATTTATAGACAAATTTGTGAGCTGCAAGGCTCACCCATGACCCTTATTCTTCAGGACATAGTGGGACACTTTCTCCACCTATGATCTCTATGATCCTAGGAGCTTAGAGAGCACCCCAGTTATGCTCCATATTCTGGTCTCAGGATGCTGCCAGTTCACCCATGTTCTGCCCCCATGAAGCTGCCACTTTACCCACGTTCTGGCAGTCCAACTGTCAGTTGTTGCTGTGTCAGCTGCTGACTTAAAAGTCCATTATTTAAGCCCTCATATCCATACCAAGTTGCAAGCTCAAAGACTTGCTTAGACTATTGCACGCTGCTTGCCGAATTTGTCTCTGCATATGCAAGGCTGTTGCTGCCCATCGCTACCAAATTCTAGGCAGTGTGCTTTTGTTGGCGCATCCCCGTGCCTAGACCTCTAACAAACCACCCCCACTAGAAGAGTCTGACGTCCTCGTCGGAATAGACGTGAGGTAGTATTGCATTTGATCCTCAAATTGCCACAAATCTGTATCTTTCTCCCACAAAACCTCCTCATTTTTCTTCCATTTTACCAAAATTTTTGTTCACCGATTCTTTTTATGTTAACCAAGTTGACGATGGTCCATGATCTTGACAATACCATCGTCAAATTGCTTGTGAATGGTAGGAGGAGCTCGTTGTGACTTGCTTCTTTTTGGATCTTCGTTGTCTTCATAAAAAGGTTGTAAGTAACTTACGTGAAAAGTAGGATGAAGCATTAGCCATTCGGGCAGCTTCAACCTATAGGTAACAACCCCTACCTTTTTGATGACCTCGAAAGGTCCATCGTACCTTGGCACCAACCCTCGGTGCTTCGTCGTCCCCATAATTTTCTTCTAAATTTGCAGAGTTAACTTGAGCAACACCTTGTCGCCCACGCTGAATTCCAGCAACCTTCGCTTTTGATTGGCATATTTGAGCATCCTTTTCCTTGCCTTACACAAGCTATCTTGGGCTTGCTCAAACAGTTCCTGCTGCTCCATCGCAAACCTGTACGCCGCTGGACTCTTCCTACCCAATAACTACACTGTAATCTCGATAGGAGTTTGGGGTTGTGCTCCCAAAACCAGCTCAAACGGACTTGCTTTTGTTGCCGGGGATTTTTAAAGATTGTAGCAAAACTGTGCACTATCCAGCAACTCCAACCAGTTTCGCTGCATTGTTGTCCCGTAGTCTCAAATATTCCTCTAGCAAAGCATTTATCCTTTCTGTCTGCCCATCTGTTTGTGGATGGTTGGCAGTCCAAAACTTCAGCCTTGTTCCCATCATGTTGAACAATGTTGTCTAGAATCTACCTGTGAATCACATATCGCGATCGCTTACAATGTCTGAAGGTACTCCAAAGTACTTCACCACGTTGCGGTAGAATAATTCAGCGGCCACTTTGGCTATATACACCGTAGGGGCAGCCATAAACACCGTATACTTGGTGAATCTGTCCACGAAAACCATGATCGTGTTCATGCCATCCACCTTTGGAAAAACCAACAATGAAGTCCATTGAAACCGACACCCAAGGCTTTTCTAGAATCGGCAGCGGCTGTAGCAAGCCTGCCTCTCGTTGCCGTAAAGTCTTGTCTTGCTGACACACTAGACAAGTCTTGATATAAAGTTCTATATTGTCCTCCATCTTCAGCCAATAATAAGTCTGTGACAAGAGAGCAACCATCCTTTCCCTACCTGAATGTCCAGCCCACTGCGGATCATGAGTCCCCGTCATTAAATATTTCCGTAGCTCTCCCTTCGACATGAAGATTCGACCCCTCTTTGCATAGAGTAGGTCTTGCTCCAACCAATACCTTCGTATTCTCCCCTCTCGTACAAGCTCAACCATTTTCTTACATGCTACATCCTCCCCAGTAGCTTAACAAAGTTGACCCAGCATGTCCAACTCCACCTGAACAATAGCAATTACCTCGCGTATGCTGAGTGCATCCTCAACCTGATTGTGGCTCCCCGGTTTGTGCTCCAATACGAAATCATATTCGGCCAAGAATTCCTGCTGTCGAGCTTGTCGCTATGACAATTTCTTCTGCGTCCTGAAAAATGTGTTAGCAACATTGTCGATCTTGACAACAAATTTCGGCCCTAACAGATATACTCTCCATATACCAAGGCAATGCACCACTGCTGTCATCTCCTTCTCATGTGTCGAGTAATTATATTCCGCATCACTTAGCTTCCAACTCTCGAAATCAATTAGATGCCCTCTTGTACGAGCACTCCACCAATAGCCCTATCCAAAGCATCAATATGCACTTCGAATGGCTTCTCGAAATCAAGCAGCCCCAAGACTAGAGCTGATGATACTACTGTCTGAAGCTTCTTAAAAGCTTGTTGGCAGTCAACCGTCCATTCCCATCTTCGATTCTTCTTGAGAAGATCCGAGAGAGGAGTTGTCTTCTTATTATAGACCTCAATGAACCATCTGTAGTAGTTTGCAAGCCCCAAAAATGATCTCAGTTCTGGGACTGATTTTGGTGTTGTCAATTCGATGATGGCTTGAATCTTCCGTGGATCCATCTTCAGTTGTCCTTCTCCAATCAAGTGGCCTAAGAACATAATTTCAGCTTTTGCAAACTCACACTTTTCTCTCTTCATATACAATTCATATTCTCTCAATCTGTTTAAGACTTTTGAAAGATGAGTTACATGTTCTTCAATGCCTCTACTATAGATTACAATGTCATCTAAGTAGACCACAACAAAATTATTTAAGAAATCATATAACACATTATTCATTAGATTATAAAATGTTGCTGGAGCATTTGTTAAGCCGAATGGCATAACTTGAAACTCGTATGAGCCATACCTTATCACACAAGTAGTTTTATACTTATCACCGTTAGCAACCCTCACTTGCCAATACCCCGATCACAAATCCAACTTCGTAAAGATAGAAGCTCCACATAATCTGTCCATCAAATCCTAAATCAAAGGAATGAGATATTTGTTTTTGATTGTTACCTTGTTAAGTGCTCGGTAGTCCACACACATGCAAATGCTCTCATCCGCCTTCTTTTGAAACAAAACCGGAGAACCATATGGAGCATTGAAAGGACGGATCAACCCCGAGTCAATCAGCTCTTCCAATTGTTTCCTCAATTTTACCAATTCAATTGGTGACATTCGATAAAGAGCTTGAGATGGTGGCTTTGTCCCCAGCACTAGCTCAATTCGATGGTCGATAGCCCTCCTAGGCGGGAGTTTTTTCAGTAGCTAAGGCAACATCATATCTTTGAATTACTGCAGCATGCTAGCAATCTCTTTCGGCACCTCCCCACAATAGTCTACCTTCTCATCCACTATTGTCACAAGAAGCACTTCCCCTCCTTTCCGCAATGCTTTATCAATAACAATTGTTGATATCAAGCTTCCCCCCCTTTTCACAACATTTGCAATTGCGATGTTACAACAAGGGACGAAACATGGGCATCCCTCACTCGCAATCATGACTCCATTGAGATACAACATCAAAATAATCTTGGCTTTCCGTAAGAAATCAAGACCAAGAATAATATCGTAATCATCAAGATTTATGACCAGCACATCCTGCTTACCTCTCCACTGACCTAGCATTATCGGCACATTGTAAGACATCCCAACAATTCTTTATGCCTTCGAGTTTACTGCCTTTATTGATTTCTGGCTATCACTCAGCCCCAAGCCAATTTCCTTCACCAGTCAATCTGTCACAAATATGTGGGTTGCACCTGAATCCAACATAGGATTCACGTCTTTGCCATTTATCCCAATCTTCACATACATCAGATTGTTTGTAAGCCCTGACTTCCCTTTCCGTAATGCATCAATCTTCGCCAAGTCTTGATCAACAAGGCGGGTTTCAGCAGTCGCATCCCTTGATTTACCTACCAGGCATTTTATCATACTCATAGGATTGACATGCGTAACCACCCCCTCATCCTCATCACTATCCCCAATCCGAATAGCATTCAACTTCTCCCTCTTCGAACATTCCCTCACAAAGTGAGGACCATTATAAATGAAGCAAGTAAAGTTCGGTTTAGTACCCTTACCTAGTGCACCCATAAACTTAGACTTGCCCTTATCCGCGGCAGTAGCCTTCGATGCACCCTCACCGAACTTCTTCTTTGTTCTTTCCTCCTTGTTTCTTTCCTTAGACTTGAAGGAGGCTGATGTATAGCCCTTTCTAGTAGTTGATTTAAAATCAACCAAATTGTCCGCAGTAGCAATAGCGAAGGACAAATCCTTTACGTTCTGCCATCTTAATTCCACTTGCGCCCAAGTTTGCAATCCAGACATGAATTTGAACAACTTGTCCTCCTCGGACATATTCTCGATGTCAAAAATCAAATAATTGAAAGATTTAACATACTCACAAACTGACCTTTCATGTTTGAGCCTTTTCAATTCCTTCCGTGTAATCCAAGTTGTAATGTTCGGAAGGAACTGCTCTTTCAGCTCCTGCTTGAGACGATCCCACGTCTCAATCTTTGGACGTCTAGCACTTAAGTCATCTTTGGTTTTCGTCTGCCACCAAAGCTTCGCATCAACTGTGAGATACATCACGGTGAGATCCGCTTGTTCAGCCACGCCGATCTTTACAACATTAAAGTATTGCTCCATGTCCCACAAGAAATTCTCAAGTTCTTTGGAAGTTCTTGCCCCACCGAAACACTTTGGTTCAGGCATCTTAGGCTTAGAAGTACTTTCCCCAATAGGAGTGTGTGTCACTGCCCTTTTCAAAATGGAAATCATCTTTTCAGCAGCTGCCAATCGTTCACTCAATTCTGCTATAAGAGAAATGTACAAGCTCTCAACCCTTTTAGCGCTTTCCATAGCTTCCTTTAAGCGATCCATGATAGAGCGTTCTTCCCCTTCTTCATCTGGCCCTATCAAAGTCTCCAGACACATCAACCATTCCCGAATAGCTTCCATGACTTCAGGCTGCACTTTTTTAGAATCAACCGTACTCTGATACCAATTGTCACGGGGTTAAATTTTTCACAACCAAATTCAACCCAATGCGACAGTCTAGTCCCAACTAGACTAAGTCTTGCCTCCCTTTTCACTCGTGTTTTGTACGACCATGTGTTTTGCTCACCCAAAGAGGTTCTCACAATTGCCTCATCGTAAACAAAGAACAAACACAAGCAAGCACATCGAACTTTACAAGAATAACTCTCAACCTTTATTTATCTCATCAACAAAGGATTACACAATAAGAGTGTGTGTGCTCTGCATATAAATTGCATGCTACACAGCAAAGGCTTTGTAGCCTATTTATAGACAACTATGTGAGTTGTAAGGCTCACCCATGACCCCTATTTTTCAGGATATAGTGGGACACTCTCTCCCTCCATGGTCTCCATGATCCTAGGAGCTTGGAGAGCACCCCAGTTATGCTCCATGTTCTGGCCTCAGGATGCTGCCACTTCACCCATGTTCTAGCTGTCCACCTGACAATCCAACTGCCAGTTGTTGCTGCGTCAGCTGCTGACTTAAAAGGTCCATTATCTAAGCCCCCATGTCCATGCCAAGTCGCAAGCTCAAAGACTTGCACAGACCATTGCACGCTGCCTTCCGAATTCGTCTCTGCCTATGCAAGGCTGTCGTTGTCCATCGTTATCGAATTTTAGGCAGTGTGCTTTTGTTGGCACATCACCGAGCATAGACCTCTAATAGGTTGTTTAAAGTATGAAAACCTTTTTTTAGATAATATGTTCATGGTTGTTTCTTTTTTAAGAATGAAAGAGCTTTTTGTGGAGAGAAAAACAAATTATGAGGAAAACAAGCAAAGAAAAAAAAAAGATGAATGATGATCTCATTATAAAGAAGGGTTGTTTGTTTTGTGTTATGGTGAACAAAGAGGCTGTTAGTGGAGAGTGGAAAACAAGTTATGGGAAAAAACAACATGTAAAAAGCTAGTGTAAGATAAAGAAGGATGCTAGTATGTTTACATTTCTAATGCTATATGGACTATGTCATGCAGCATTGCAATCGATAGAGTATTCTATCTTAGTACCTCATTTCTTTTTGTGACAGTATGTGGTGTTTTTTTATTAGCGTGGGTGTTTAGGCCACCTTGTGCGCACCTCGACTAATCCCTCGGGCCTTGAAGTTAACAATCATGTAAGCCTCCAATGGCCCTTAAGTTTGGAGACTCGAACTGTTGACCTCTAGGAAGGAAACCTAGGGCCTAACCAGTTAAGCAACACCGCCTCAGGTTAGTCTAGGGTGTTTTAAATATATAGATAGAGGTTTTGATGGGTAATTAGACTACACTGTGTTTCTTCAATAGGTTACCAGAAAAAAAAAAGTATTTTATGGCTATCAAGGAAAATATATTCAAGGTTTATATGTTGTCAACAAATTGTATAATGTACCTTGTTTATTTTAGTTTTTAGAATTTTATGTCATCCTTTATTAATATAATGTATGTTGATTAAAGTAGACGATACTAATAAACTCGACATTTTACTTCTTTCTAGAAAGATTGGCTTTCATTTTTATTTGCTTTCTCTTCATTGCTCGTTTTCCTCCTTATTGTTTTTTTTCCTCTTCACAAAAAGCTCTGTCATTCTTAGAAAACAAACAACCATGAACATATTATCTTAAAAAATATTTTTATACTTTAAACAAACCCTGTTATATCTTAGGCATTTTAGCAAAAGTAAGTCTAAGTACAAATCCTATGAGTTTGCTTTTGATCGGGTGAGTTCTTAATTTTATTTTTTCTTCGAGTGTGTTTTATCGTTTTAAAATAATTAACTATTGTGTTTTTTTTTTTTTGCATATTAAACGGAGGATTAACAGTTATATAGATAAAAATATTTTCTTGCCACCGATATTTCACAACTACGGAAAGAGTTTCTCCATTTCCACGGTGGAGTATGGTATTTTAAAACAAACTTCTATATATATGCAAGAGTCTGTTGTTGATTTTCTTAAAAACCAAAACATCAAAGTAGATTATCTTTCTTGCAAACACAGACTAATCAGCTCTATTTACAAAATACAACTTCATTTGCCCTAGAACCTCAAAAATCCTTATGATTTGTTATTCTTCACCAATGCATCCGGTCTATTTTCTGTATCTACCACACATACATTAGAAGTTTTTATCCTGTACTAGAATAGGAAACTGAAAAACTTATAGAAGATCAGAAATAATGCAAGCAAATGTCATATCAAAAGCTGAGGTTATGGATGGGAAAATGGGATTAGATTTTGTAGTGGAGATGGAGTTTGAAAAAACAATGAAGTTCTACACTATTTGTGATGCATTTTATGTAAAACATTTAAAAACAAATTATCGATAGTGAATTTGCAAAGTTTGATTTCTACGAGTAAATAATTTTTACAATTTATTTGTATATTCTGTCTTTATTTACAATTTTATTTTACATCAAATTTTTTGATTTGATGGCCAAGTTTGAAAAACTATGTCCTGAATTGATCATTAAGGAGAGCAACCTTGCTCATTACATTTATATAAATAATTATTCTAGTCTTCTAGTATATAAATGTAATGAGCAAGGTTGCCCTCCCTCATGATTAATTCAAGACATAGTTTTTCAAACTTGATCATCAAATCAAGCAATTTGATGTAAATAAAAATGTAAATAGAGATAGAATATAAAAATAAATTGTAGAAATTATTTACTCGTAGAAATCAAACTTTGCAAATTCACTATCGATAATTTGTTTTTCAAAATTGTTACATAGAATTCATCACAAACAATGTAGAATTTCATTATTTTTTCAAACTCCATCTCCACTGCAAAATCTAATCCCATTTTCTCATCTATAACCCCGGCTTTTGATATGATATCTTCTTGTATAATTCCCGACCTTCTATAAGTTTTTCAAGTTTCTTATTCTATAGTACAGGATAAAAGCTTCTAATGCATGTGTGGTAGATATAGAAGATAAACCAGATGCATCGATGAACAATAACAAGTCATAAGGATCGTCCAGGTTCTGGGGCAAAGGGGCATGTATTTTGCAAATAGAGTTGATTAGTCTGTCTTTGTAAGAAAGATAATCTACTTTGATGTTTTGGTTTTTAAGAAAATCAACAACATACTCTTACACATATATAAAAGTTTCAGTTAAAATACCATACAAATCCACCCTAGAAATGGAGAAACTCTCTCCATAGTTGTGAAATATTGGTGACAAGAAGAAATTTTTATCTATATAACTGTTAATCCTTTGTTTAATATGAAAAAAAAAACACAATATTCAATTATTTTAAAACGATAAAACACACTGGAGTAAAAAATAAGCTTAAAAACTCACCCGATCAGAAGCAAACTCATAGGATTTGTACTTAGACTTGCTTTTGCTAAAATACATAAGATATAACAAGGGTTGTTTAAAGTATGAAAATATTTTTTTAGACAATATGTTCATAGTTGTTTGTTTTCTAAGAATGAAAGAGCTTTTTGTGGAGAGTAAAACAAACTATAAGGAGGAGGAAAACGAGCAAAGAAGAGAAAGCAAATAAAGAAGAAAGTCGGTCTCTCTAAAAAGAAGTAAAATGTCGAGTTTGTTAGTATCATCTACTTTAATTAACATACATTATATTCATAAAGGATGACATAAAATTCTAAAAACTAAAATAAGCAAGGTACATTATACAATTTGTTGACAACATATAAACCTTTAATATATTTTTCTTTATGGCCATAAAATACTTTTTTTTTCTAGTAACCTATTAAAGAAACACAGTGTAGTCTAATAACCCATCAAAACTTTTATCTATATATTTAAAACACCCAAAACTAACCTTAAGGGGGTGTAGCTTAACTTGTCAGGCTTTAGGTTTGCTCCCTAGAGGTCACTAGTTCGAGTCTCACAAATCTCAAGGCCACTAGAAGCTTACATGGTCGTTAACTTTAGGAATTGTGGGATTAGTTGAGATGCGTGCAAACTGGCCTGAACACCCACATTAATAATAATAAAAAAAACACCCTAGATTGTCATAAAAAAATGAGATTCTAAGATAGACTTCTTTGTCGGTTGCAATGCTGCGTGACATAGTCCACATTGCATTTGAAATGTAAACATACCAGCGTTCTCTATCTCAGAAAAGCTTTTTACATGTTTTTTTTTCAATAGCTTGTTTTCCATTCTCCACTAACAGCTTTTTCGTTCACCATAACACAAAACAAACGACCCTTCTTTGTATTGAGACCATCTTTCTTTTTTTTCCTTCTTTTCTCGTTTTCCTTGTTTTTATAGTTTTTTTTCCTCTCTCCAAAAATTTCTTTCATTCTTAGAAAACAAACAACCATGAACAAATTATCTAAAAAGGTATTTTCATACTTTAAACAACCCATGTTATATCTAAGATATTTTAGCAAAAGTCAATCTTAGTACAAATCCTATGAATTTGCTTCTATTCAGGTTAGTTTGTAAGTTTATTGTTTATTTAGGTGTGTTTTATTGTTTTATTCTCTTATTTTAAAATAATTAACTATTGTTTTTTTATATATATATTAAATAGAGGATTAATAGTTATATAGATAAAAATTTATTGTTACCACATATATCTCACAACTACAAAAAGAGTTTCTACATTTTCAATGTGGATTTGTATGATATTTTAAAATAAACTTTTATATATATGTGTAAGAGTTTATTGTTGATTTTCTTAAAAATCAAAACATCAAAGTAGATTATTTTTCTTACAAACAAAGACTAATCTGTTCTATTTACAAAATATAGCTCCCTTCATCCCAGAACCTGGAAGATCCTTATGATTTGTTATTTTTCACTTATACATATGATTTGTCTGTTGTATCTATCAAACATGCATATGAGCTTTTATCCTACACTAGATTAGGAAACTTGAAAAACTTATAGGAGGTCAGAAATTAGACAAGCTGATGTTATATTAAAGGCTAAGGTTATGGATGGAAAAATGAGATTACATTTTGCAGTGAAGATGAGGTTTTTTAAAAAATAAAGTTCTACAATATTTGTATTGCATTATACATAAAAAAAAAAAAATTTAAAAATTATTGATACCAACTTTGTAAAGTTTGATTTTTACCAGTAAATAATTTTTATAATTAATTATATTTACTTTTATATTTTGTTTTATTTATAATTTTATTTTACAATAAATTATTTGATTTAATGATCAAGTTTAAAAAACTATATCTTCTCTTTTCTATCTCAGGCAAGCCAATCCTCTCCTAGTTAGGCTAGGACAAACCATGTCCAAACCCAAGACTTATTTCGCAAGAGATCACGAACCACGATCTGGAATTTCTCCAACAATTTCAAAGTCCATCAACTAGCGGTGAAAAAAGCCGAATATCTCTTGAAGTAACTCTAGACTTCGTGGCATACCAAAGCACTTTCGCTTATCAAATTTGAAATTCTTTTGGCATCTGAAAATGTTGTTTACTAAATAGTGAAGACATCATCAGTGAAAGGCCTCGTGTTCCAAATTAGTCAGAAGTATATAATGAATGATCACGAGTGTATCTTATAATGTCTAAAACTATCACAGATCTGGCTGTTATCAAACTAAAATTCATGTTGAGATACCATGGGGCTTCAAGAAGTATGAACCTGTGATAAAGCTGCAGTATCAAAATTTACTATTAAGAAAATGGCTAAAGAACAAGCATTTATTTGAACTCATGAAATTACATCGGACAGCCTCACCTTACAAATGTACTAGGATTTGAAATCTGAGATCCATGATCATGAGCTAATACTAAAATAACTATATATGTTATTGAAGATTATTACTAGAAGTAGACTCCCCGCCGGTTTTCTGACTGTAATTACGGGATCAAGAAAGAAGAAAAGAGAATGAACTCTCTGAATCATCAAATGGAGGTCGAGGAAACTCATGGAACCCAACAAAGTTACTTGTATCGAAGTTCAACGGTGAGAAACAACTGGAAGGATCATCAGCATCCTCGTTCACTTCCATAACATTTTGAGCCCCACTTCCGGTAGCAGCATGAGAGCCAAAGCTGAAATTTATGTTTCCGACCTTATTTGATGCTTCGTTCCCGTCCACTTTATCAGATGACACAGCTGGTCCTTTAGTTTCCTCGGGAGGAATAGCAGGAGTATGGCCTTGGAACAGAGCAATGTGTCCAAAAAGCTTGTCTTTCCTCGAGAATGTTGTGCCACAGGAACAAAGCCATTTGTCCTTGCCACAATGCTTCTCATGAGTTTTAAGATCTGCACTCACTGAGAATTTCTTGGTGTTGCAGCGGCTGCAGGTGTAGCTTTTGTCACAATGGGTTCTCTTGTAATGGTTTTTGACGCATAAAATAGACTTCAAAGGCTGAAACTTCTTGTGATCCTTGTTACGCTTGCAGCCAGAAAAAGGGCAGGAATACCTCTTAATAACCACTGGATCTGAGCTTGATTCCTTGTTGGGTTTTGCAAGTGCAGCAGGGGTTTTGTACTCATCACCATGGCCTCTCATATGCATCCTCAAATTTGCATCGCGCTTGAACCCTTTCCCGCATATTGTGCAGAAGTGGGTGTGTGGTGCTAGTATTTCCTCTTTTTCTAGTTGTAATATATCATAGGAACCAGGTGGAAGGTACTCTCCTTCATCAGCATCTTCTTCCTCTTTCGTTTCATGTTCTTCAATGAAGTTGTTCTGGTCAGTCCCACAATTACCAGTAACGTCGATCTTGTCGGACTGATCGGAAACTTTTCTTCCACTGCCTTGTTGCGGCTTTGGACTACAATTCATGCCCGCCACAGGAGGAAAAAGAAGTCCTCCAAGCTGTCCATTAGGAGTGTCTGTAGAAAGTGTATGTTTCACAGATGGGAGAAGGCTACCTGCAGTAGAGATCAGCTGAACAATAATTGAAGTGAGATCAGCAGTTATGAGAAACTGCTGTTGCTGAGTTACGAGTTGATCCTGTCCTCCAAGACCCTGACCTTTGCGGCCAGCAAATAAATGCACCAAATCTTGAAGATGATGGATCTTTTGCTCTAGAAAAGAGAGATTACTAAGCATGGCTCTTGGATCCCAGTCTTGGACTTTGATTGTTTCGAGTGTCTCAATACTTTTTCCATCTTCTTGATGATCCAGAATTTTGGTTTGATTGTTGCGGTTGGAAAGAAGCAAATATCCAGATTCCGATGCTTGGTTGAATCCTCCGAAAGGTGGTGATATTATGTTGTCCTCCCACTTTTGCTGCTGGTTCTGCTGTTGCTGTAAATTGAAATCGGTGAAGGGTGGATTCTCCGAGGACATCCTTCCCGGCAATTCATTACCGGAGGATGAAGCATCTGCCCATACATCTACAGATAGCCTATCCTTAAGATACATATATCCTCTCCTCTCCTCTCCACACTGTATGTGGAATCAAAGCTAACAAAAAGCTGGGATCTTAGCTAGACACACTTTGACCTTGCTTCAACTCGGCTGCTCCATATATTTTGAGAAAGAAAAACTGTGCTCTAACAGCATCGATGTTATACCAGCAAAGGTCTCTGCTACCATGGAGGGTACAGTATCACCAAAACTAAATCAAACCCATCAATCAGGACTGTTATTTGTAGCTCTTTGATTTGATTTGATTGATGGCACCCCATTAATCAGAACCGTTGGTTGGGTCACTCATGGTATAAGTGGCGCATTGACAAAAAAGAAAAAGAAAAAGACAACTTCTGTGAAGTTTCATTGGATCAAGGAAGATTCTCACTGTGTCTCTTTAGAGTTTAGATGCATCTGCACTCGTGTGCATTGCACTTGACTTGCTCTCTGCTTGTGTTTTTTACCTTTTCTTTTTCTTTCTCTTTCTAGGACTTCAACAATAATGTCAATAATTTAATAAATTTATTAACTGGCTATCAGATTTATGTTTACTGGGGGAGGGTCACCTGGGGGAGAGGGAGGGAGGTTACCGTGGGAGGGAGTTTACCAGGAAGCTATACCACCTCCTTTTTTTGTTTTTTGTTTTATTTATTTATTATTAGTCTAGGAGATTGGAAAAAAAAGATTAAATTTTTAGTATTCTTAAGTGACAAATGACAACTTTGTGATAAATAGTATAATAATAGTCAACCATGATTTCAAGTTAATTAATAATGTAATAGAAAAATATGTCTGCATTTTGGATGTGTATTTTGATATCAAAGAGTTTTGCTCATTGAAAAATAGAAAGATAATTTTTTTTTAGTATGTTCTAGTCTCTTTTTCTTTTTTTTTAACAAACAATATGTTATTTGCCGGAGCATTTATTCTCACATCTGATTATAAAAATCACATTTTATATATTTGAATTTAATATATATATATATATATATATATATATATATATTAACTTGTTTTCATTTAAAAGCACTTTAAAACATCATAGAAACTTCAATAAAAACATTTTCAATCCTAAAGCTCCCTCTAATTAGTTTAAAAATATAAAATCAAATCAAAACAAAACTCAAATGTCATGATATGTTTAAATGAAAAAACCACCTTAATCTTTTCTTTTTAAGATAACTCATTGACATCAAGTTTGGTTTTTTTTTGTTGGAATGTGGTTGGTGGAACACTTTTCCTCTCTTGTTCTTTTTTTTATGACTATTAATTTGTCCTTGCTTAATATTCAATGAATGAAACTTGACAAAAATAAATTTTAAAATAAAATGTAAAACCTTTAAATAATAGAGATCAAATATATATGATTTCAAACTTGATGGACTAAAAAGAGGTTTTTCATGTCTTTTCAAAAAATAGTTCTACTTTTTTAGTTAAGTTTCGTTCTTAGTGTAAATTTCCACGTAACTATAAGATCGAAGGTAAAATGGAAACTTGGGATAAAAAAAATGGATAAATGACAAAAATGTTGAAATATGTTATTTTTAATGAAAGGGATGATCTCTGTAAATAAATTTAAAAGTATTAATGAAGTTGAAAATAGAATCATGAATTTTGGGTATCTAATTTGTAATGTTGGTGAAATCAGTAACAAGCTTCGATGAATAAAAGAATAAGAAAAATGATCCCAAGAAATTAGTGTGGTAATAAAGAATAAACTATAAGAAATAATAATGTAAAGAAAAGGCAAGAATGATGGTACAAGTGCTATTAAAAAATCAGAAATGCTATCATAAAACGTTAATAAGTCCGATAAAAAAATAAAAGCGGGAGATATAAAATAAATATATTTTGAAATAAAGAAATGGTCCCACGAATTTAGTGAAATGATTAATATCATTTATGCAAGGATAAAATTAAAAAATTCAGATTTTTTATGAAAAATCACAAACTAATTAGTTTTATGCTATCATACATAACTTTGAATCCAACGATCATCATATCAATCTACAATTTTGCGTTACATATTGTCCTACTTAAAAATAAAATTTCATGTCAATCAAGAATTTTAAAGGCCTCAAGATTTAGGTCGACAATTAGATAATTTACATGAAAAATACACGAAATCATAATTGAGTGACAAATTTATAAATAGAGATAAATCACCTCTTTAAATAGGCTGGAACAGCCCAAAACATCCAGCAATCATGGAGTTTTATTTCTTCATCTTTTCTTTTAAAATGTTTTAGAGAAAACACCTAAAAATGGTAAGATTTGAGTGAAGTCAAGTGGGTTTTTAAAAGAGAACATAATATAAGTGAGTTGAAAGGCTAAAATTAAGATAAGAAAGTGAAGTTCTTAGTGAAGAAGCTGGGTCTAAAGGAGAGGAGGAAATTGGAGAAGATGAGACAAAAGACCACTTCAAATTCTTTTTTTTTTTTTTTTGATAACCCGAGATGTCCGGGCCAGCTTACATACACCACGAGTAATCATCGAATTCACTGAACACCCTGCAAGCTCAATAAACAAGTAAGGTGCTACCAGAGTGACAGACATATACAGAGAGAATCGAATCCGGAAACAGAGGAAAGAAACAAGTTTCTTCTTCCGCTAGGCCACGACTTCAAGTGCACTTTAAATCTTTTCTTGACATTATGGTAAGTGTTATTATAACCATTGCTTTGATTATTATATATGGGTAATGTAACGGGTTTAAAATTTGTGATGTAGTAATGTTGAGTTAGGGTAGGAAAGTGATGAAATGAGTATTAAATCATGTTTAAATGACTTGAATGTTGTTGTTAACAATATGTAAGTGATCTTAACCTTACTTTCTTTGTAATTATGGATGATTTGGAAGGACTAAACTAGTTAATTTATGAGTTTGTGATCATAATAATACATGCTGCCACTTAGTCATTGGGAAGACTGAAGAGGTTCATGTTTGAGGGAAGTATAAAGAAAAATATAAAGATGAACATTGTTCCTATGCAAAAGCTTATACATAATTCAAAAATAATTTTAAAAAAATAAAAATGTATTATTTTGATATATTTTTAAATAAAAAATATTTTAAAAAATAATTATTACTACACTTCCGAATATCCCTTATTATATTTATGTCACTGTAAGAATTAATAATAAATTTAAAATAAATATCATATAGTAAATTGTTAAATTAAATGAATTTATATTGTATTAAATTCATGTTTTTGGAATAAATTTAACCTAATCCTATATTACGTTATCAAAGGTTTCTTCCTTCAGATCAACTTATATATACACAACAAGCCTCGACCAGACAATTCAGAAAAATTCAGCATCAAAAAATGAAAATAAAAATTAACAATTCAGTAAAAATAAATTACATATGTATGTAGACTAGATTTTATATATATATATATATATATATATATATATATATATATATATATAAAAAAAAAAAAAAAACTTTTCTTGACCCATCTCGAAAATGTAAGGAAGATTAAAATGTGTTGCATTCTGCCTTGCCTTGGATCCTCAACATAAGATTCATCCGCAACATAAAGTGGCTGTCACTCACTCACTTTGCTAAGAACTTTGAAGCTATCGCGCCTCCGCGTACAAGAAAAAAAAAAAAAAGGGAAGGATGTCTGTCAATCACTTCATTTCTGCTATGCATGAAGCATTTTTTTGTTTGCATTTGGCTAATATTTCACGACACATGGACATAAAAAGGATGCACAGTTTTAAAATCTAACTTGATTTGATATGTTAAAATTCGACTAATTTAGAATTAAAATCAAGTTAGGTTTAAGAAAAAATTAAAAAATTAGAAACCTTGATGACTTTGATTGATGTGATGGGTTTATCTGATAATCCAATCAAAAAAACAATTACAATTCATTAATTGTTTTTTTAATCAAAACAAAACTTATTGATTTATAAAAAAAAATTGGAGTTGGTAATCAATTACATCTTTAATTGATTATAAATTTCTGAGTTAATGTAATATTACCTCAATCAAACTTTTATATCAGCCTTTAATTTTTGTTATTGTTGGTCTTGAATTTATGAAAACTAACATTTATTTAACCATTAAACTTTTAATTTTTTTTAATTTTATTCCTGATTTTAATTAATTGGATCTCGAAGTTCAATGTCTTTTTTTTAAAAAAAATTCTTAAACATAGACCATAAACTTTGAAGTCGTCCTCAACCTGTTTTCATCAAATTACCCCTTTTTTGGTTATTATTATTTATTATTTATTTAAAAAATAAATAAATTTTTTTAAAAAAATAATCCAAAAATATACTATGACACTGACCATCCACTTATTAAAATGCGCACAACATCCCTATCAAAATTGTTTGTTTTTTTTAAAAAAAAAATTTTCCCTCTTTTTAAATTCAACGCACCTTCAAACATTATTGAGTTGTGGGCCAAAATAAAAATAGACATGGCTCCAACATATGGCCATGTAATTGGTACAACGTGACAAATTAATTTCATAGACGAATCCTGCTTATGATTTCATAGAATGACCTATGCAATGACGGGAAGCGGATAAGCTGAATAATGCTGCTGTTTGTAAGAAGAGGAAGAGAATCAAATATTTGAAAACGAAGTCCATGAAAAGGAACACAATAAAATGTGAAAATAAAATAAAATAAAATAAAAATGGACCATGATCTTATTAGCCGTTGGTGCTTCCTTTCGAGGAAAAAGAATGCGAACCCATAACATCAAAAAAAAGCTTGCTCATTTTTTAAAGGCACCTTTAGCATAATCCTATTGTCCTCTTGGCATCAAAAACATTTTTTGGCTTTGGTCAGTTTGTTTAATATATTTTTATTTTTAAAAAAAAATTAATTAGAGTCATATTAGTTGGTTACAATTAAATTAATAGCAAATATATTAAAATATAATTAGCTTTTTTTAGTAGGTTTTTTTCATTGAAATGCACAGGAAAAAAATGTTATGTTTACACTATTTAAAAAACCAAATTAATAATTTGGCTCTTATTATAAGTAGTTTCTTCTGCTATTTAAAGAAGTGAAAGTGATTTTCATAAACGAGTACGCATTAATATAGATATCGCTTGATCTCTGATGAATGGTTCTTTAGAATTTTGGGCAAACCTAAACAATGTCCCCCAATAGTCTTGATTTTTAAGTAAATTTTTGCATCTATCTTCTGCCAAGTTTCAGAGTTTTCTATTAAATTCCCATCCGTATTTGATCATGGGTTCTATTTTATTTTAAAAAATTAATAAAGATAATGTCTAGTAGGAATTTAAGGACTTTGTAATTTTAGAAGATAGTTTTTCATTATATATATATATATATATATATATATATATTCAGCTTTCTTTTCCATTCTCTCTCGGAAAAGAGGAGAATATATCCAATATTAGTGTTTTTGTAAAGCTTTTGAAGTCTTAAAAATTAGAAACATGTTCAAATGAAAATTATTTTTTGAATGTTGACATATATGTGGTTGATTATTTATTTAATTTTTTTCTTGATATCAATATTGATTAGATATTATATAGGTAAAAGCTAATTTATCAAAATATATATAGGTATAACCTAAATATTTAGCTAAATAACATGTTTATTTGTTAAAAGTTTTAGAGATGAAATTGTCTGTTTTCTTGGAAAACCACATAAATTACAATGTTAAAATCCGAGCTAACGATTTTTGTAAAGAAATTCTTCAAGCTTCCTTCCTCGTCTGTTTTTATATCGCAAGGCAAACATCAAATATATATTTCTCACCCCCAAGGTGTGAGGTTTGCCTTCGAAGTGAAAGTTCTTTATCAAATTCCACAAAGCATGCATCAACTTCTTTCTTTGTTGTGAATTCCAACTTCGGCTTTTCTTGCATTTTATTCATAATGCCCTCAATCTTTTCTTGCATCCGAGTCATCTCGTTGTTGTTTCTTCACTCTAAATCTAAAAAGGGAGAGACTCACTCTAAAGCTCGGCGTGTTTCTTTTGGGAAAAGTCTCTTTGCTGCCTTGAAAAAGACTTCTTCTTCTTAATTTAATTATTATTTTTCCCTAAATACCCATATTTTCTAGCTAGATTTTCCAACTTCATTCACTACAAGCAAAACTAAAGCTAAAATCTGCCAAAAAATCCTCTCTCACCTTATATATTTGTTCTGTGTTTGTAAAGATTATCTCAACTTATCTATAAAGCAACGGAGGAAGCGTCTTGGAAGCCTTTTAAAGTAAGCAAATGGGGGCCTCCAGTTTCTCACCTATGCTTTGCATATGACATGTCTTTATTTGCTAAAGCTAGTGAAATACAGTTGGAAAGTGTGATGCAATGATTGAATATGTCCAGTGCTTCTTCTAGCTAGAAGGTGAGCACTGCAAAGACGATGGTATTTTTTTCCAAAATTGTCTCATCCAATTTGGCAAGAATCATCAGCCGTGAGAGTGGTTCCGTTAAAACGGAGGACCTGCGGGTTAATAAACAAAACCTATGCTTATATTATTGAGAGCATGCACCAGAAATTGGCCAGTTGAAAATCGAAGAATTTATCTCTAGCTGGGAGAGTAACTCTTTGTAAATCAGTCCTAGCAACAGTGCCTTTGTATCCCATGCAATCTTCTCTTATCTTGAAATCACTCTCTATTGACATTGAAAGAATACGCAAGGATTTTGTACGGGGAAAATGAACATAGAAGACGACCTCACCTTGCTGAATGATGTTAGAGAATAATATAAATTATATTTTGGGACCTCATTTAATAACTTAAGTTATTGGGTTGAGATGATTCTTTGATATAGTATCAAAACTTTAATGATCAAGCGATCATGAGTTCGAATCTCATCATTCCTATTTATTTGATAAAAATTAAGCATAAAATAATGTGAGTCTGTGCAAATTTCAAACCTAAAAAACTTTCACTTGAGGGGGTGTATTAAAGAATAATATAAATCATATCCTAAGATCTCATCTAATTAACAACTTAAGTTATTGGGTTGAGATGATTCTTTGACAAATAAAAAACAGTATGTCACTCTAGATTAGATGGAGGGATAGGTCTTCGAAGGAACAAGGCATTTATCATGAAACTAGGTTGGGGAATTATTCATGACAGCAACAGTCTTTGGGCAGGTGTTCTTCGAGGCAAGCATAGCAGGATAAAGGATTGCATTGCTCATGTACAGGCTAAAGGAAAAGATTCTCGCTATGGAAAGCAATCTGTGAGATCTGGTCTCATGTGATTGATGGTGTCGGATATATAGTCTATGGGTGAGGATCTGAGCATGGACAATTGGCTATGGCGAGCTATCCTCCTCCCTCTGTAAAATGGAAGTGAGAATCTTAATTAGCTCATTCATTATTACCCGTGCAGATGATAATGGCTATGGCGAGCTATCCTCCTCCCTGTGTTGATATGGATGGTGATTCGATTTATTGCATGGGGCCTCTTCACAAGTGGTAACTTTTCTATACAATCAGCATATGCCACCGAGGTTGAAACTCTTGGGCACCGCCATGATCAAGCTTCTCTATGGAAGTTGATTTGGAAATGGAATGGCCTAGAAAGAATCAAGGCATTCTTATGGATCGTAGCTCACAACAGTCTTATAAAAAACGATACTAAAGGGCGGAGACACTTTGCTGAGGATCCATATTGTCACCATTGTCCTCTTGTGGCCAATTAAGGCCAATAATTAAAATCTAAAAAATAATAACATTATATTAGAATTTATTAATTAACTATAACTAAAATCGATAAATATTTTACTGTAGCGCGATTTACTATACATTATGAGTGTATTTATTGTGGATTATACTGTAACTGTCCTATGAGTATTTTCACTGTGGACCGCACTGTTTGTTCAATGTGGCACGGGCTACTGTATATTGTGGATGCTTTCACGATGGATTGCACTGCATTGTAGCTGCCCTGTGAGTGCTTTCACTGTGGATTCCACTATTTGTTCACTATGCCGCGGGCTACTGTGCACTGTGGATGCTTTCACTGAGAATTACACTGTAACGGCCCTATGAGTGCTTTCATTGTGGACTGCACTGTTTGGTTGCAATGCGAGTGTGGCCAACCCCAAGTTGGACCTAGACTCGTCTGCTCCCAACCCCATGTTTTTATTTCTTATTTTGTGAGCATCACGGGTTTAACCCGAGTCAACCCTTGTAACCTAGAACTCGACTTCTTGGCTGGATCAATTCCTAGATTGGGTTTGATAACTATAATTGTCATAAAAATATATTTTTTAATTTGTTATATTTTTTGAATTGTCAAAATGCATTAAAAAATCTACATAGATAATTTTTTATAAAAAATAAAAATATTTAACCCGGTGGCATGTATCGTATTTCAAGTTTTTGTAATTTCCTGTCCGTGATGTTTTTCCTGGATTGTTTCAGCGGTGATGTGAGAAAAGGATAAAATAAGGACCGGGATTGTTCGGGTTGTGAAAATAGTTTCATTATCGTCTAGAAGAAGATTTCTCATTTGAAAAAAATAGCAATTTCTGAAAATTATACATTCAGTCATCCAGATATAAAAGCAAAGGATGTTCGATTCTGGAGATGTAATTTTTGGAAAAGGTACAAAAATTTGTTAGAGGAAGAAAAGTTCAGCATTGCTTAAGATGACAAAATTTTAAAAAGAAAGAAAAAATTGATAATCTTATGACAGTAGCTAGTAGATTCATCGATCCTTAGACTTGATGGGAACTCCTCTGTACATTTGTACCTTATCCTTCAAGGCATCTCTTCTGGGTCTTGCCACCTTATTGTTAGGATCAAAGAGTAGAACTTCTTCGAATGCCTTGAGAGCTTACTTCAGGTCTTTCTTCTTTTCATAGGCATCGCCGAGGTTGTTCCAGGCTGTGACATAACCTGGTTGAATCTTCACGGCAGCTTCAAATTGTTTGATTCCCTTGTCAAGCTTCCCGGCATTGTAAACCTATCCAAATATTTGGCAGGCAGAAAGGAACTCATCATCAATATCATGCACGAGAATTGTTATCATGTTGATTCGAAAGACAGACTAGGGTACTCCCTGTCTTGTCTTAATTGCTCAAAAAAAAAGGATATTCAGTTCTTATTTCTAGCTTTGTTCATAATTTGCAAGTTGATTACCCACTCCTGTAAGGGGTTAACACCAAGACTAGATCCTGACAACTTTCTCAGTGTGTCATGCAAGCAACTTTCTTGGTGTGTCAGTGCACACAGGCAAAGGATTGCAGTAACAGACTGCAGTGATTCCAAAATACAGTGAACCAACATCAAACCATTCGGTAAATGTATCCGTAGACAGTAATCTAAATATATGAACCTGACCATCAAGTATGATTGAGCATATGAAATTTTCTTTTTCCTTCTTTTATTAGTGAAAACAAAAAAAAATGATGTTGCTTGGCATTTCCTAAGGCAATACACGAAACTGTTAGGTCAAATCAGAAGCACTTACCCCAAGGCAATCATACCTGGGCAAGATCTTGATCATCACCATCCCATTTCTCAATTGCCTGAAGTAAATATTTAGTAGCAGCCGGGTAATATTTTCTCCTCAGCATTACTGCACCGAGTTCAAAAAGCCCAGTTGCAGTGGCATCACCGCTTCTTACTTGCTCCTGAGATTAAAAGGGGAAAACACAACAAGATAATAAGATCGTGTTAAACAAAATGCACATGGCCAATGCCTGTTATGACTATCAAACAAGAGATGGGAGTGCAGGGGAAGGTGAGAGAGAAACTAAATGGATCTATTTTTCTAAGCAAACTGACCTCTCCATCTAAATATCTAAGAATTTCCCAGACGGTTTTGTAATAAATGTCAGTGGCAGGAAGAGTGAACTCTTGGAAAGCATAATACAGATTATAAAAGAGGAACTTGCCTGCAATTCTTTAGCAGAAAGGTCGAGCTCTCTACGGGTTAGGACTTGACGAATAACAAAGAAAGTTCCAACCCCAAGCAAAGCTAGTAGTAGAAGCAGATAAGAGAGCTGGATTCCCAATTCAAATAACTCCCCAACCTCATTGGATGTGCAAATCAACCACCAAACAATGACCATTGTTAGTATGATGTTCTACGACACTTCAATTTCGAAAATGATATGGGGTGGCAGGAAGCAGTCACTGGAAGGAAAAATAAACTCAGGATACAAATCTGCAGAGTTGCATTTGGAAGATAAGAATTGAATACACAATCCCCAAGGCAATCTTTTCCACTCTCTTCGTCTTCTTCTTCTTGCTCCTCTCCTTCTTCTTGCTCCTCTTCTTCTTCGCCGTCCTCCACCCCCCCTCTCTTCATCTTCGTCTTCTTCCCTATCATCATCATAATCTTCCATCTGCATCATAAATTAAATCAGTGATTAATTAAATCGTAATCGCTGTCAGCCATTAAGCAAAGCAACAGAGGAAAAGCCAAAACACGACTAACGGTAGTAAGAAGCTGCTCGCTTTCCATGTCATCAAACTCTTCAAAATCGTCACTGTCTCTGCTTGATTTCCTTGACAGCTTCTTGGATAACCCCATTTTGATCTGAGAAAATTGTTTAGTAAAATCAGTAATCATTCTTTCTTTTTTTCCTAATCACATGACAAAAGTTCAAACCCTACTAACTATATCACGGGAGAAGAAGAAGATAGTTACCTGCTGATTAAAGGAAATTGAAAAAAGAGAGAAAAGAGAGGAAAGCTTCAGGCGGGTGGGAGGGTGGATCTCTCAGGGTTTTAGTGCTGCCTGCTACGTCGTCTTGACTTAAACCCTATAATTGGAGGTTGAAAAGAAAGGTATGGGAAAGAGATAACTTTTATAGCTAAACGATGTCGGCTCGGCTCAAGGTAAATTGGGCTGCAAACTTTTATAATATTATAATTATAATTATAATTTTACTTACTGTAGTTTAAGAGAAACTATTTCGCGTGGTAAAATCACCATGTAAGAGTGATTTATTGGAGATTATAATAGTGAAATTACGGTGGAAAAAAATGTTTTGTTTTTGGATGGATCTTGACATTTTTTTTTTTTGCAATGCGTGTATGATGATGATATCTAGGGGTGAGCAAAAAAATCAAAAAACTAAAAAAACCAAAAAAATCGAGAAAAAAATAACCGATTAAACCGATTAATTTTTTTCAAAAAATTTTCGGTTCGATTCGGTTCGGTTTCAGTTTCAGAAACCGGAAATCGGAAAAACCCCAACCGAACCGAACAGGTTCAGTTTAAGGGGTACTATAAATACAAACAAAAATCACATTATTTTTCTTAACCCTAGCATCCATACTCCAGCCATCCTTGTCCTTGCTCTTGAGCCGCTCCCTTAACTCACAATTTCAAATCGAAATCAATACTTCTTTATCTATTGGAGCACAACCAGCCCCCACCATCTTTGATTCTTCATCTTTAAACACCAGCCAACCACATCCCTCTCCTACCATCTTCATCTCCCTAATGTAATAACATTAGGCTCACCACTACGTACCAGTGCTAATTAAATTAATATCGGCTTGACTGGTGTCCCCCCATCTTCATCTCTTATCTCTCAACTTTTCTCACAACCCCCCCTTAACATCTTCATCTCTCATCTCTCTCAACCTTTCTTTACGGCTTTAAGCACAATCTTTTTGTCCTTTTCTTTAAGCATAATCAACTAAGCTCGTGGATTTACAACCAAATAGCAGCTCTAGAGCCTCCCTCTCTTCAATCTTTATCTCTTAATTTTTGTCCCTGTTTATTTTTTTTCTGATTTTTGTAGATCTATTATGTATTCATTTTCTATATTTATTTACAAGAATGTTGATTTGCCATTCATGTTGCGATTACTGTAATGGATGTTGTGATAAATATTTTTTTTCAAATTTTCATTTGAATCTTGTTCTTTTTGGCTTCATGATTCAGAAAACCTGCTTGATATGCTTGGCCAAGATGAAATCGGTTTTTTTCGGTTTTTCCTTTCAATTAACCGAACCGAACCGAACCGAAAATGCTCGGTTTGAACCGGTTTCGGTTCGGTTTTGGTTTTGATTTATAAATAAATAAATAAATCGGTTTGGTTAGTTTTTTTGGTGAAAACCGGACCGAACCGGAAATGCTCACCCCTAATGATATCTAGTTTGGCACCAGTTTTTTTTTTCTATTAATTTCTCTTTTATATGTCTTGGTTTTCATGTTGTCCATAAAAAAACATGACAGCCCTTGAACTTCTTTTATTTTCAAATTTAGTCCCTTTTTTATTTGTTTTATTTAGAAAAATCACTTCAAATTGAAAAGTTTTTTCAACTCTATCCTCCTTAAGTTTTTCATCTTTCGAATTTGATCCTTAATCTTTTTATTTTTTTTAGATGGCTTATAGATTTTATTTGTTTCCTGTGATTTCATCCTCTCTTTTTTCTTAGCTCTTTTATCAAAGTTTTTATAGTTTTTAACTTTATCCTTCAAATAAAGTTTATGATTTTTCAATAGTAGTAATATTTATTTAAGTTTGGTCCTTCTTCTTTTGATTTTTTTATTTGTTTCCTTTGCTTTTTTATCAAATTTTTTATGGTTTTTAATAATAGCAATAGTAAGTAATGATAATGATACTGATAATATTATTAATAATATTACTAATAGTAATGATAATGTTAATAATAGTGGTAATAACAATAGTTTATTATGATAGTAATGGTGGTGGTGATGGTGATAATTGTGAGAACAATACTTATAACAACAACAACAATAATAATGATGATAGTGATGATAATAATTATAATTAAAATAATAATAGTAATAATAAGGATGAAACCAATAATAATGTTAATAATAGTGATAATAATTGTAGTGATGATGATAGTTTTTTATGACATAAATAGTTGTGATGCTAGTATTAATTATGATAGCATTAGTAATAATGTTATTAATAGTGATGGTAATGTTAATAGCATTGTTGGTGCTAATAATAGTATAAAATAATAATATTAGCAGGGTTGTGATAATAATACTAGTTAGGTGGCCCACGCTACGTCACCAGCTAATATATATATATATATATATATATATATATATATATATATATATATATATAAACTAAGACCCAAGAGCATTGTATCTGGATCTATCTACAAGGCCAGGCTCAAGAGCATTGGGTTTGGCAGTAATGACAGCCCCACGAGCAGTGGGTCTGGCTATAATATCAGATCCAAGAGTAATAATATTTTAATAATAATAATATAAAAAAAAAAATTTGGGTATGATGCCCTTACTAGACCCAAGTTACCTGAAGTCCAGCTCCTTTAATAATAATAAAATTAAAAATATTTATAATATTAATAATATTATTAAACTTGTCTGACTCAAATTCTTATAGTTTTTAATTTTACCCTTCAAATTAGATCTATGGTTTTTCTTCAATAGTAATAATATTTTTTTTTCAAATTTAACAACAACAATAATTTTTAATTTCACCCTTGCACAACCAGTCCCTTACTTGGACTCTCGCAGGCCATACATTTCTAGTGACCATAATACTAAGTGACGACTCCTAAACATTAATTATAATTTCATGATTAAACCCAAAAACCCTTCACAATACCTTACACAGGAGGTACCACAAGAGCCTCCGCTGTTGCTAGACGACGTCGCGTTGGCTCACACCCCCGTGACACATATTATAAAGTTATCTACATGCATACTGAAATTCTTTAATGCTTACACAAAAGAGATTTAATTATCTAAGAAGTGGTATAAGATGTTACAGCCAAACCCACTTAAACTTGGGTATGTTTAATATTATTATTTATATTATAAATATTATTATTTGTATTGTAATTAATAATATTAATATTAAAAATATTATTATTTGTATTTAAAATATTATTTTTTTATTATAATTAATAAATTTAAAAACAATATTAGTAATATTAGAAAATAACCATAGATTTGATTTGAAAGGAAAAATTCAAAATTATTATCATCATTAATAAATTTGAAAAACAAATATTATTATTATTATAAAAAAACCATAAATTATTTTTTGAAAAGAATAAAAAATATATGAACTTGGACCAAACAAGTTATATATTATTGTTAATATTATAAATATTATTGCTGGGTTTGATGTTATAGCCATATCTAGGACTCTTGGATTTGAAGTCACAGCAAAATCCAATGCTGTTAGACATGGTGTTGCAGACACATCCAATGTTTTTTATGGGTTTTGCTGGAACTCCGGGTATAAAAACTTGAATTTGGCTCTAACACCATATCTTACGCTTTTGGATTTTATATATATATATAAAGTTAGCCCTAGCGCCGGCTGCAAATTTATAAAGCAAAACTCACTATATAAGATTGAAGCAATCCGCAGAAGCGGAAACAAATAAAAAAGAATCGTATAATTTAAAACCTAATAACCTATCATCAAAATAAAAAAACCTTGGCCTTTCCTGCGCTGCGTCGCCTGCTGTTCCTAATTTTCGTGACTGATTTACCAAAGAAGATTGTTTATTTGATATTTTCATGCCGATCTCCTTTTCTCATTTAACGTCTTCGATGTTGAAGAAAGTCTCTGCACTTGTCCAAACCCTCAAAAGAAAAGTGTAAGACTCCTTTTTTTTATATATATATATACGTTTCCTATTCGAAGGAAATTTATTTAAACATATTATTTCATACTTCTTGTTTAATTTATTTATTTACGATGAGTTTATTTTTATTTTTTTGGATGTAAAGATTCGAAGAAGAAGATTATGATTCCGATGAAGATTCCCACAATCACGTTCAGAACCATGTATGCATTTTGTTTTTAAACTCTTTATTTATTTATTTATTAAGCAGCAATTTTAGGGTTTAAAAGTCGGGTGTTAGAGTATGTTTAGCAGTGTGGTAGTGGTTGTTTTTCAAATAATTTTTTGCGCTAAAATGCATGCCTATGATGTTTTTTTTATTTTTTTAAAAGTCATTTTTGACATCAGCACATCAAAACGAGTCAAAACATACAAATTCTATTACATTTTAACAAAAATAATAATTAAATTTTAACAAAACATACAAACGGACCGACATGGTCTGAACAAAATCTTCAGTCTCATTAAGACCTTTTGTGAGCCTTATGAAAGAGAGAAATTTTAACTGACTACCTTAGAGATTTTGAGCTTTGCTACCAGCGCTAATTGTTGCATGGTGATTTTAGCTTGTATGAAGTTTTAGTTTGTTGTTAGCAGTAATAATAGTAATATATGTTTTCTTTTCACTGTTTTCTCTCAGGATGGTTGTGGTCTGATGCACTTTTGTGGCGAGTATGATTGTCCAATCACCACCATTTTACTCGCTGATGATGTAGACAAATTTCTGAAAATGTTGAAGGGGCCAGTAGACCACCAAGGCCAAATATCATGGACATTGCACATCAGATGCTTAATGACATTCTTTAACTTCAATTCAGTGAAATGCATAATTGCAGTTGCGAATCACATTGATTTTAATGCAGTTCATCCCGATTTTGGGTTTGCCCCACTACATTTGGCAGTTTGGAGGTCTTGTCTTCCATTGGTTGAGTTATTCCTAAAGCACAATGCTCCTACAGATTTCAGGAGCCCGTTTGATATATTTAATCAGTATCAAATGCTTCCTCTTAATTATTCACTTCACTTGTTAAGGTAACTACCTTTTCTCTCATTCTATTGAGAGTTGCCATTAAAGTTCCAATTTACTCACATTGCGGTCTCTTAAGAGTGCATGTTCATGTAATAAGAGTCTCACTCTCTTAATTTTAGGGTTATCCAAGTATCTCTCCCTTATATGAGCTCTAACATAGTTTTTATATATAATGCCAATTGCAGTAGCTACCTAATTCATTTCAAGATTTTGACTCCAGAGCAATCGATTTACAAGATGCTTATGGTTCTCTGCCTACCACAATTGGTTTGTTTCCTAATTTGAAGTCATTGGATATTCATTTGTTTGCCTATTCTATTTCATTTTGAGGTTAGTCATTTATTTTGCTGCTGGTCCCTATTAATGCAGAGATCAAAGTTGGAAATCGTGAGGTTGCTCGCTCGGGAGACAAATGAACTTGGGGAGGAAATTTTTTGCTATGCACAGCATGGAAGGCTTGTGGAGCTGGCTGTTCTACTTTTGGTGGCTCGAGAGAAGGTTACTTCTGTTTCCTTGGTTAAGAAATCATCTTTATCTCAAAATGATCATGACTGTAGTTGTCTAGATCATTGCGTGACTCTTCGTGAGTTCATCATTTTTGAGCTTGGACGACTAAGTGCTCTTCAAGTGAAGCTGGAAATTTGTTGTGAAGACGATAAGTTATCAAGTAGCTGCAAGGAAAAGCAGAATTTGATGATGTCTGCCCTACTATTGCTTGAAATTTTTGAGAGGGCTGGCAAAACCATTAAGAGTTATCTTCAAAACCAGGTTGGTTGGATGATTTTCTTGGAATTTCCTTGCATTGTTTATTGGTATGTGTTGGCCTATGCTAGTGTTGCTATGTTCTTAATTCGTTTTGCTTTTGATCGCGATTGTCACTCCTCCTGTCTTTGTCACACTTGCTTTCTTTCACCTTTTTCCTTGTGAAAATTTATATCTAATTGGTTTTAGTTTCGAACATTATGATTTACCAAAGAAGAATATTGTGTATTTGTTGTCATCATCCATGCCTTCTAGACTTAGCATTCCTCTTACTACCATCTATTCTAAAATTACCGTGTTCGTTTCTATTTGAGTTGACTCATAAAATTGAACTAGTTACACTGAATAAAGTTGAACCAAAACCAATTCACCTTATTCATGTACACTTGCGATTCACCCCACAACCTACATCTTGCGCTGTTTTGTTTGTGATTGGAGAATAATCATAAGACTAGAATCGTGACTTGTAAGATTCTAACAACCATTCACTGCATTAACATGTTTTTCTATCATATATTTGTCAATGATTAACATATTTTCATTTGATGGAATCCTTTTTTTTCCCTGTAGACGCTGCAAGAACAAGTAGCCCGAGCACTTTAAGAAGCGGGCTTTTGTTTGGATGACAAGGACACCGATATGCACCACGTTGAAAGGTTGGATTTTCATGTTGTTTCTAGCTGGCTAATGATTGCCATTGCAAACATATCATTTCTTTCAGATCAATCTGCCTTTTGGAATTGCTTGTTAATATTTTGTTTTGTATGATCATTTTTTTGGGGGGGCTCCATAGGAAAGGTATTCATTTGTTATCTCATTTTTTATTTCTTTTTGAACTTTCATAGTTTTTCATGGCCAAGTTTAATGGATTTCGGTCAAGTTTGGATTGCTAGAAAGAATGCAGAAAAAAGCTATCAATTGGTAAGGTTGAAATTGTTGTTTTCTATTTGTGGTGAGAGCTAGCATGTTGAATGTGTTTTTCTTCCATTAGTTGCCTATAATTTCTTACTGCTTTGTCCACTGGATTTCCAGCAGGAGTTAAGTTAACCATATTTACATGAATAAATTTTGAATAGATGAGTGTTGTTTGCATTTTTAATCCCTGTTTTTTTAACTCAATTTCATCACTATTTTCCGACAGATTGACAAAAGAAATTTTTAACTATTATTGTATTTTAAATATAGAAGATTGTCGAACCGCATACTTCGTTTAATAAAGTATAATTTTTGGGAGTATATCTTTTTTATTTCCACAAAACTGGAAAATTAGAAAATACTCCTTTCGGAGGAAACATTTTCTTTTCAACTAGCATTTTTCTGAGAAAATATTTTATAGAACACCTAAATACTAAATGAAAGCAGTGTATTTCATGCTCTGGTCATGCTATGTTTGGCAATGTGTTTGAAGGGGCTTTTATGTTTCTATTCTTACTTGATTGGTGGGTTTATTCTGTTGCAGCCAAAATATCTGTTTAAGGGACTGGACTTCTGAAAAATCAGTCACCTCATTGCTTTACGCACTTGGTTTAATGGACTCGGTTGGTGCTTGAAATTTTATATTGTATTTTCTTTCCTTGTTTTGTGATCATTATTATTGGAATCAAGAGTTTTTAAAATAGCTTGTCTGAATGACAGAGAAAATTACTAGAGACAATCAAGTCGCACTTGGACAAAACTGAGGAGATTGGGGAGTTGGTTTGCTATTATACCAGAGAAGGAGGAGTGGTTAAGGTGGCTGCTCTGTTGATGGTGGCCTGGAAAAGGCTGATGGTCGTGGACTCATTTGACAGTAAACATGGTGCTAGTTGTGGTAGAAGTAAGATTCACCAATTTTTAATGAGCGAGATTGAGAAGTTGATTGACAAAGAGATGCAACCATTGGGAAAATCGACAAAGATACATATGGATGAGCAAAACATGACATCGAACAAGATGTCTACAGATAAGCAAAATATGATGTCTGCATTGCAGTTGCTTGAAATTTTTGAGAGGGCTGGTGATGGTCTTGATCAATTCGTTCAGTGGAGACAATGCAGTGTAGGTCACAATATGTATATTTTCAATCCCATTTCACCTATGAACTTCTTTCAGCAACTGAATTATGTAGTTTTAAGCAGTTGAAATATAAAATGGTTTTTCTACTACTGTTGCTGCCTGTATAGGAGATGACAAAAGAAGATTCTGCAGAGATCGCATGTTTGCTTTCAGGTCTTGTCTGCACCTCAAATCCGAAAGGCACCTTGAAATGGTATGGAATAACTATATTTTTTTTTCAATTAATTTGCTAGCATTGTTCTATTATCTTGCTTCTTTAATTCACTGTTATACTTATTAAACTGAGTATTTAATATATCTTTTGAAAACAATCCCTTAATTGCCGCAACTTAAATGTTAAAACCTTCCATTAGATTCTCAGGATATTTTTGCTGCTGAATATAATACAAGCATGGTAGATTAACATTCGAATAGTTAATTTTTTGTGGGGGTACATTCAACCAAATCAATTTTAGTTGTTATCTATATTAAGTTGGAAGAAATTTAAATGGATATCTTAATTAATAGAAGTTGAGGAGGAAAGTTCAATATCTTATAGTCGAGTGATTGATTTTATTATTTTGTTTATAAAACCTGTGCACCTGTTAATGTGTTTGTGGTTTGAAGTGATCAATGGAGTTGCATTAGGTGCTCAGAGTACGAATTAGATGAAGGAGAATCACCATCAGGTAATGATTAACTTAATCTTCTCATTTATTATTTTTGTTGCGTTGTGGGAATGGAAGGAAAGGTTGACGGGGATGGGGATTAGGGAGCATAATAGAAGACTGTTGACTAATGATGTTCCTAAAATTGTTACGTGTAGATTTCATTTATTATTATTCATACAATCGCGTCACCGATGTGGGGCGTCAAATCGCATATGCGTTTAAGGTGAGATTTATTTTTAATATGATTTCTTGCATATTCTTAATCTGTACTTTGGCTTAGCGTTCTGGTGTTGGTCTTGTTTCCAACTATTTCTTGCAGTGAGTGGTCGTGACAATGTGAGGCAGGATTTATTTTTGTTTCTAAAAGTTTATGATAGTTTGGGTTTTCTCTTGTCATTGAGAAATCCTAGTGTTATTTGAGTTTCTCTTGTCATTAGGATTTCTGTTTTGTGTAAGAACCAGTATTGAAGGCTTTTGAGCTTTATTTTTTTTAATTAACATGGGTGTTCGGGCTAGTTTGTGCGCACCTCGACTAATCCTACAGATTCTGAAATTAACGACCATGTAAGCCTCCAGTAATCCTTAGGCTTGTGAGACTCAAACTAGTAACCTCTAATGAGTAAATCTAAGGTCTGATCAATTAAGCTATACCTCTCGTGGTTGAGCTTCATTTATTATAAATAGTCTACAAGGACTCTTTCATATGACGATTAGTGCATTGCTCAAATCTTTCAATGAAAATTTACTCTCCTTTCTCACAATCAATCAAGAGAGTCTACGCCTAGGTATTGTGGTATATGGAGAAGAAAAACTCAAATGCTTTACCCTTTTACATATACGAGTATCATTAAATGATTTCGAATTAATCTTATTTAAGGCCACGGAGAATGGTAGACATGATATGTTTTTTTTATTTTTTTTATTATTGTTACAACTCTTGCCCCGTTAAATAGTTTGATTTTTCCTGTTAATTTTGTGAAGAAAATGCCATCCTCTCCATATGGTTGAGGGAGGCGGCCCTTCCATACATTTTCGATTTCAGGATGCAGCTTTGCTGTCAAGCCATCCTTCCACATGAAAACCCATGTAAACCAATCCTCGCAAAGACTGGAGTCGAGGGTGTTAAATTTTTCATCCTCCAGGAAGTGGGCATCTATGGCACTATCACTCAGCAGGGCGTTGAAACGTGTTTGACTTTCCTAGATGTCACTGATAAGGTACAATACTTCTCTTTTATGTGCTCCTACCAATAAATTCATGAGCTACCAGTGCAACTGCTTCGTGTTGATTTCTTTTTGACTTTTATATTAAAGAGCTGCTTGTGGTTAAGAGCACCTAGAACTACTTGTTCATTCAGATTGCTGGGAATAACTTTTATTATCATTTTAGAATGGAAAGCTGATTTGCTGGGAATAACGTTTCTACATAATGTTCTAAGCTGTACACTGCAGAATCGGAATTATGAGGCCAAGGAAACTGAACCAAACAGCATATGCAAATATAGTAGAACAGAGAATAAAAAGATAATCAAATGGAAAGTAAATTTTGTACTGCCTCATCTGCAGCGGATACATCAAAGTATACTTTTGTTTCTGGTTCTTATTTTATCTTTAGCATTCTTGTAGTTCCTTATTAAAAAGGGTGAGTGCTAGCTGCTTGAATTTTATCTGTGGAATATGAAAATGACAGCCTGCGTTTAGCAGTGGGTTCGGGCTCATGAAAATGATAGTTTGCAGGGCATATAATATATATAATAATAATAATAATAAAATAAAATAAAAACACTGAACAAGATATTCAGTACTGTGAATTGTTAAAAGTGAAATTACCAAATGATAGCTTGGGAACTTTACAGGCCTTTTAATATAGCTTGGGCATATAAAGAGTGCTTCCGCTAGTAACCAGCAGAGATGATCCCAGCTGACATCATGATCTAATGGATCCTGCTTTAACTAGAATCCAATAAAATTAACCGGGTTTGTTTCATTTAAAATTCAAGCTTATAATTAAATTAAAAAAAACTGGTCTACCGATAAAAACCTGATAAAATCTCTTTTCTTAATTTTTTTCTCTCCTTTCTACATATTTTTTTTATTTTTTATTTTTTTAATTGATTGCTAATTGATTTCAAAGTTAACTAGATAAATATTAAAAGAAAATTTTATTTTTTAATGTAAAATTTAAAACCTTTTAATTTAATATATATGTTTTATGTTTACAAGAAAAAAATTATGTTTTTATTTTATTTTATGAACGTCATAGATTTGACCCGAGTCAACTTATATAACCCAGAACATAATTCTTTAATTAGATCAACTCATAGATCGAGTTTGATAACTATAATTATCATGAAAATATATTTTTAAATTTGTTATATTTTTTAAATTGTCAAAATACATTAAAAAATCTATATAAATAATTTTTTTATAAAAAATAAAAATATTTAACCCGCGTGTCATGTATCGTCTTTCAAGTTTTTGTAATTTCCTGTCCGTGATGTTTTTCCTTGATTGTTTCAGCGGTGATGTGAGAAAAAGATAAAATAAGGACCGGGATTGTTCGGGGTTGTCAAAATAGTTTCAGATATAAAAGCAAAGGATGTTCGATTCTGGACATGTAATTTTTGGAAAAGGTACAAAAATTTGTTAGAGGAAGAAAAGTTCAGCATTGCTTAAGATGACAAAATTTAAAAAGAAAGAAAAAATTGATAATCCTATGACAGTAGCTAGTAGATTCATCTATCCTTAGACTTGATGGGAACTCCTCTGTACATTTGTACCTTATCCTTCAAGGCATCTCTTCTGGGTCTTGCCACCTTATTGTTAGGATCAAAGAGTAGAACTTCTTCGAATGCCTTGAGTGCTGACTTCAGGTCTTTCCTCTTTTCATAGGCATCGCCGAGGTTGTTCCAGGCTGTGACATAACCTGGTTGAATCTTCACGGCAGCTTCAAACTGTTTGATTCCCTTGTCAAGCTTCCCGTCAAGAACATAGCTAACGCCAAGGGCATTGTAAACCTATCCAAATATTTGGCAGGCAGAAAGGAACTCATCATCAATATCATGCACGAGAATTGTTATCATGTTGATTCGAAAGACAGACTAGGGTACTCCCTGTCTTGTCTTAATTGCTCAAGAAAAAAAGATATTCAGTTCTTATTTCTAGTCTTTGTTCATAATTTGCAAGAAATATATGATATTGATGATGAGTTCCTTTCTGCCTGCAGTGATTCCAAAATACAGTGAACCAACATCAAACCATTCGGTAAATGTATTCGTAGACAGTAATCTAAATATATGAACTTGACCATCAAGTATGATTGAGCATATGAAATTTTCTTTTTCCTTCTTTTATTAGTGAAAACAAAAAAAAAATGATGTTGCTAGGCATTTCCTAAGGCAATACACGAAAGTGTTAGGTCAAATCAGAAGCAGTTACCCCAAGGCAATCATACCTGGGCAAGATCTTGATCATCACCATCCCATTTCTCAATTGCCTGAAGTAAATATTTAGTAGCAGCCGGGTAAAATTTTCTCCTCAGCATTACTGCACCGAGTTCAAAAAGCCCAGTTGCAGTGGCATCACCACTTCTTACTTGCTCCTGAAATTAAAAGGGGAAAACACAACAAGATAATAAGAAAATATTAAACAAAATGCGGATGGCCAATGCCTGTTATGACTATCAAACAAGAGATGGGAGTGCAGGGGAAGGTGAGAGAGAAACTAAATGGATCTATTTTTCTAAACAAACTGACCTCTCCATCTAAATATCTAAGAATTTCCCAGACGGTTTTGTAATAAATGTCAGTGGCAGGAAGAGTGAGCTCTTGGAAAGCATAATACAGATTATAAAAGAGGAAATTGCCTGCAATTCTTTAGCAGAAAGGTCGAGCTCTCTGCGAGTTAGGACTTGACGAATAACAAAGAAAGTTCCAACCCCAAGCAAAGCTAGTAGTAGAAGCAGATAAGAGAGCTGGATTCCCAATTCAAATAACTCCCCAACCTCATAAATTGCTTCTGGTTTGATACTTTCTCCTGCATGTGCCACTTGAGCCGAAGTTAACAATGAGATTTGTCCAAATGAGAGCACAGACGCCCAAACCCTCACTCTTTTCATGCACACATTATCCTCAATATTCCAAAGATTGCTCGAGGATTCTGCAATAAGTTATGATATTAAGAGGATGGGACACAAAAAGAAAAAAGAAATCATTAGGAAAAAGGCAAATAGCATGTCCAAGAAGTTGCAGAATGTTACTAAAATTAGCCTATGAATATAGATCCTTCCTCCCACTAACGGTAGTAAACAAAAAAAAAAACCGAAACTTCATGCAGCTCTTCTTGAGGAGTCTGAACATGATGAACTCAAATATAAACATTATTTCTGATAGGCTGTTAACAATACATTATCAAGTATAGCTACTTCAGACATCTTTGATTTGACTACATGATCACTTATTGAAATAGGAAAAGAATATGTAGAAAGTTGTATTGGCTTCATTGGATGTGCAAATCAATCACCAAACAATGACCATTGTTAGTATGATGTTCTTTGACACTTCAATTTTGAAAATGATATGGGGTGGCAGGAAGCAGTCACTGGAAGGAAAAATAAACCCAGGATACAAATCTGCAGAGTTGCATTTGGAAGACAAGAATGGAATACACAATCCAGCAAAGCAACATTGTTGAAGACCGAAATTGTCAACAGAACCAGATGAAATCTGTGGGCATGAGCACGAGTGCACATGTCTAGCAGTGTCCATTATGTTTCAATTAGAAATTCCAAATCTTCAAGAAATTATTAACTATTGATTACTCGGAATTGTGCCCACCATTTATAGAACATTTGTTCACACACCCGCACATACGTATGTCTAGATGCATTCCATATACTGATTTCCATAGTGGATTTTTTTCATCACCATGATTACATCTCAAACAAGACTGATATATCAGGATCATCATTCAATTAGCTCAGGACATGACTCAAATGATAGTACATTTTAAGAGGATCCTAACTGCTAAGTATAAGGGCTATTCTGCAAACAATTAACAAAATACAAAACAAGGAGAGGCTTCAAATTACACGCCAGATTAATGATTTTATAAGAATAGTACAAAATAAGGACATGAAGTTGTTGACAAAACTTCTACGACATTTGATGTAAGAGATATATAGCATCAACTACACATAAATTTAATTAGCCACTAAAATCAGACTGAAATGAAAGATTAAGGTGAGAAGAGGGCACTACTCTCTGTACTTGTTAAGCTATAGGATCCCATTGCCAACTCCTTTCCATGTATCTGCCTTCACCCACAAGAGAATGCAAAATGAGTGGTGAAAAATGTATGGCACCTTATTGAAGAAGCTTCTATTGAAAAAAAAAAATGAAAGAGAGATGAAGAAAATCATTCTGCAGGTTCACAGCATAAGCCATAGAAGAAAGAGAGGAAATCAAAATTTGTAAAGAAAAATGGTTCTCTGCTGATATAATAATAATAATTAAAAAAAAAAAAAACCTTGCATTGCACTGGTTGACCATGCTTTTGGTTACACACAGACATGTGTCTTAGTTACAATAGCCAACTTTTTTATGATTAGGTAACAATCTTTACCCTATGGAATGCAACATATGAAATGAAGGCAGGATGTATGGAAGATGAGAACTGCAAAGAGATCTACACCCAGGAGCTATTGTACAAAAATAAATATTAGATACCAATACAGTTCAAGTACAAGGTACCAATCAAACCTGCAATAGAAGAAAATGTTTCTGAGGGAATCATAGTTTTAATTCTCAAGTCTGCTAGTTCATCCTTTCTAAATCAATTCTCTTCATCTCTTACCACGCACCTCATGTTGAGCACATAGATGCAGTTTTCTCCAATTGTACTGCTACAACTTCAAGCTCAACGCCGACAACCCTAGGCCATGCTAGGGAGTGTTCATCGAGTACACTCCAGTCCAAGAGAAGACTAGTAATCATGACGATCACAGAGCCATCTTCCAAGGAAATCTCATCCTAAAAAGAAACTTGCAATACTTCATAATGAGAGCTTCATGTTGGTAGAAAACCAACACATCTCACAGATTTCAGTTCCCACTTCTATACCACCATGAGAATCTGGGACCCCAGTATATAACTTTAGTACGATACTAAAGAATAACTAGGCATATGCTCTCTTCCTTCAGCAATGCAGAAACAAGCCCTAGGATGACCTCAACACTACAACTAAGCTGGATCCAGCGTGGAAATGTGGCTAAGAAAGCTACCCACCCTACTCCCCTCCCATAACAAACCTCCAATCCTCTTCATTTGTGCACGACTCCAATTCTTCCCAGAATTTAAATAAAACTTGTCATATACTGTGTCTGCCTGGGGAGACCATACTTTCTAAATCTAACCACTCTTTGCTAACCATGAATTCACAAAGTCTCCAAAGAACCTTCAGTCCTAAGAAGTTCTGCCCTAACGAAGAGGGTAAACTTTATAATAAATAGAGTAAAAGAAAACAGTAAGTGTTGATTTAAAAAGGCTAAGGTTCAGATTACAAGTTGACTTGGTTTCTATACAAAAGTAGCCACCATTGAAGCAAGGAGATTGTTGGAACACATACCTGGAGATCAGGAAACTCTGTGACGTTCAGTCCATGGCCTACTCTGAAAGTTGTCAAATCTGGTGAACTATAGTGCTGAAAAAGGGCCTGAAAAAATATGCAATTTTTTCCCAAGTAATATTATTTTCATATCAACATTTCTACATGTTAAATCATACATTAAATAAACCCTCCATTATCATGGCATGTTCAAAGAAATACAGTAAAAATATACCACCATAATTCAAGACCTATCAAATAGGATGAGCCCTCATGCCAATTTTCAAGAAAGACTAAAACATGATCTAATAGAAAGGCAGCAAAATAAGATGAAGAAAGTGATAAAAATTTCAACTTGGAGAGACCAGGAGGGTTAAAAAAGGAACTGGAAATGTGTACCTGAAGAGAGAGCCTGTGTGGCCTGAACTGGAGAGACCCAAATGGGAGGAGAGGGTGAGGGTGAGGGTGATGGTGTTGTAGAGGTGGAGATGATGAGATGGTTGCCTGGAGAAGCATTTTCCGTTGATTTTACTGTCTGCGGGATGTTTCTTTAGAGCAAAAACTGCTGTCTACTTTTTATGTGAAATTAGGCGTTCTTCTGAACATGAATGCACTCAACTCTCTACAGAGTTCGCTGGTTGTCGAAGATAAAAAAGATCACTTGTGTAGAGCGTCCTCAACAGACAGCAGAAGTAGATAAGGCCGCGTTTGGTTTCTTTTTCTTAAAGGAGAGTCTCTCCGTGAATTAACAGCTTCTATTTTCATATTTATTTTCTGTTTCTTTGCATAAGAAAGGCCTTGTTCTTGCCACGATTTTGATTTTCTTTTTTCTTTTTTCTTTTACTTTCAGATTGAACTGACATGTGAAACCTCTTAGAAATTGAACTCGGAGTGCACTCATCCACTTCACAAATGAGCAACTCGTACAGAGATGGTGTTTACAATATTGTAAAAGTAAATTTCATCTGTGAAAAAAAGGAGATAAAAGATTACTATTTTACAAAGAGAGATAAGAAGGCATAGAAATCAACCTGGGCCAATGTCGGGAATCCATAGGCATTGCATTGTCATTATTTATTTTTAAAAATAAAAAATATATATTATTTTAATATAATTTCAAATAAAAAACATTTTAATAATTTAAACTCTCGAATCCCCGTGGCATCTTTTTTATATGCCCCTGCAGCTCTTTTGAATAATGAGGCAACGGTCTTCCCCATTTCAGTCGCTAAACTCCTAGCTCACTGTCTGCCTTACAAGACGTCAAGACTGACTGATATAAGATTTCACCTCATGCCCACCATTATGCCCGAGAAGAGCATTGAATTGGCTGCCGTTTGGTACTAAACACTTTTTTTAAGAGGAGCATTTAATTTAAAATATTTAACCTTTAATCTCGAGCTCAAGAAATCAGGACAGATGCATGCTCAAATCTGGAATTTGACATCACCAAGTTGGAGCTTACAGGGGATATATCCCAGGGAATAAATTGTAAACTAGAAAGAAATGCAAGTGTTTATTGGAGGATGACATTACAAAATTTCCCCCACAAAACATTCCAACAATAACGTTATGAATCTACAGCAGGCTTTTGTGTCTTCAATCCAAATAAATTCTCAAATACTTTTGGGGCCATGGGAGGAATGTTCATTGGCTGAGGTGCCATGAAATTGACAATCTTTTCATGGACGTTGTACCTAAAAATTGTGATTGATAAGGAAAAATCAATGAAATGCTCTGGGTTAATAGAGATGAAAATGACAGCAAAGAACAGGAGCCCTTCCATGCATGTACCTGATCTTTCGACTCTTTGAAGCACGCCGATCAACAATCTTTCTCTTCTTAGTTTGCAACCTTTTTAGAGCATAAAAGGTTGTCTCTGCAGACAATCAATAAGCAAGATTAGAGACATAAAATAAGTGTAAGGCTGGTAATTGAGGAAACCATCTGATCCTCTATCTTGGAAATGAAGAATGTGAAAGTGAAAAAAAGCCACCAATTATAGCTTTATGGATCCTTGGGGCTGCAGGTCTAATATGGAGAAAGTTTCCACACGAATTATGAAAATAAGCAAATAGGATGAGATAGAATACTCACCAGTGGATGAGGGGTCGACATTCTCCAAAAATTCTTTCAATAACTGCTGATAAAATTCGGTGTCATTTAGAAGTTCAGGATCACCATCGGGACATGTTTCCTAATTAGAATTGAAAGATTCAGCAAAACTGTTAGGTTGGCCATATCCATAAAAAAAAATTGTTATAATGAAAAGAAAGAAAAAGAATAGAGAATTTCCCAGGCAAAATAAGAGGAAAGAGGAAAGGCCTCCAGGGAAACATCATGTCCGTAGTATCAGGCAATTAATATTTGGATTCTATCAGAACACTTTCACGTGTTAGCTGATGAGATGTAACCTGACTTCAATTAAGTGTCTGCTTAGGCCTTTTGCTGAGGCCTTTTGCTTAGCCTGTTCTCACTCCATATCTCGATTCTAGCTCAGTTCTTAGCCACGTTACTAGGTGGAAATGTGGAGTACCTAAACTTACTAAGTTTGAACTTATATGGGAAAATGATATACAAATTACTCATTCACAGGATTACCTCTCCCCTGGCATTGCCCATCAACTCAGGAACCTGCCCGTTAGTAAAACTCATGTAGTCAGTAACAGCAAAAGGAAAAAAAATCTGAGCTCATCATACCATGAATTTTGCATCATTTCATACTAAACTAAGAAAAATTGCCAATTATCTTACAGCTCCAAAAACACCAATGGTTGATCTTCTTTGTTGCATTTGCTTGACCATTTTAGTTGGATCCCTCATATAAGCAGCAACTTGTTCACTGATATTCTGTGATTGGAAAAGTAAAATCCAGTGAGTTTCATCATACCCTGGACAGCATAATGGCATCATCAGCTGTAGAGCCAAACCTGATTAAAAGCCTGCAATTTTCCTGTCATCGCAGCAGCACCAGTTATCACCTGTGTCTTTCTCTGCCATTTATCTATCGATTTGTTTCGGAAAGGAGCTATTCTACAAGATACAGGCATTTAAAGTTTCAATACTTAATTCATGTGTTCATATCGACAGCAGTTTTTCACATCCCAATTCTAGCTGAAACATATCCCAAGTATGAACGCTAGTTTTCCAATATGAAAATGAAGAAGCATTTAAATTTTAAATCTGTATGCTCTATTAACTGCTCAGGGAATCTGTACAAACAGTCCTTGAATTGTTGGTCATTTGGATGGAGACCCCTTCTCTTCTTCTTTTTTTTATTTTTTATTTTATTGACGACTCTTTACTATGTTAAACTATTAATAAGTTCCTTACTCTTTTTTGTTTGGATTGACACCCTCTATATTCTTTTAATTTTGATTTTAATACGTGAACTATGATGTGTTTGGATTAGCACTACTTTTGTCACCATCACCATCGGAACTCTACCTATTTGACAACTAAATCAACCCTAAAGATCACTAAAATAATCCTTTCAACCTCTCTCACAAAATTTTGATATCAAAATCCATTATTAAACTCCAATCAAACTCAAAAATTTGAGTTTTTAATTTTTCAATTTAAAATTTTAAAGCCTTAAAACAGTAAAATCCGGTGGTGGTGGGGTTTAAAATTCATACAAATGAACTCACAACAATAAAACCTTTCATCTGGTGGTAATGTCGTCGCTAACATTGCCTGAAACCTAATAAAGGAGCCCCCAATCATAGTTTATGTATTAAAATCAAAAGGAAAAAAAAATATAAGAAGTGTAAATCCAAATAAAAAAAAATAAGGGTCTATTAATAACTTACATAGTAAAAAGGGTGTCAATCCAAACAAAAACAAAGGGAAGAGAGAGAGAGAGAGATCTTCATCTAAACAATCAATAATTCAGAAGGTATTTGTATGAATTCACCTAATTGCTCAAAATAAAATAGCAATAGCTGTGCATCTACAGACAAATGTAATACCTCTTTTGCATCTCAGAAATTCTTAACCAATCTATATCCTCTTCGGCATCCAAATTTGTCGAATCTTTTGAATGCTTCTTAGTGACCTGTCCAGAATCACCTTAAAAAGAGAACAAATACATGGAAAAATTACATTGAGGTCCACTGTACACAAATCTTAATAAAGAAAACGTTTCAGGCTTTAAATTATAACTTCATAGACCGCTCTAACAAGAAAAGAGAAGGTTGCATGTTGAAAAATGACAACTTGCTTAATACTAAAGTCAATTAATACTGCAGGAGCAAATTCCAAAAGCTTCAGAATCAAAGCAAGAAAAAATGAAGATTGATGCTATTATATCTCCATTCATTCGGGAATAAAAGAAATAAAGTGTTTCATTCCAATATACAGGACTTATTTTTTAATCTAGGTCAGCAAACAATTTTATTGTTTAGATACACAGGAATTTCTTACTGCAAGTCTTTTAACTTTCAAGAGAGATTCCAATTCATACTGGATAAGGAAATATCATAATAAACAGTGTAGAATTTAATGAAGAAAATCACAATTGAACATCCAGATAGAATGCTAACTGTATCAGTAAAGGGTCTTAAGAAAACCATCAGCAACATCTAAAAATGGAAACAAGCATTCTAGATGCCTATTGGTGTTCAATTTGAAGACAGGCTGCAAATGGGTACCTCCTCCCCACCTCACACTTCCCTTCCCTTCCAAACAAACAAAAGCGTAGTTATACACTTACATCACTCAATTTATTTTTCAATCATCTGCCAATTATAGTTTGTGTTATTCACATAATTCAATTCACTTGGACAACTAGATGCACATAATTCATACAATGACAGAATCATTGCGCAAAAATGGTTTAGTATGCTAGCCTCCAAATAACAACAGAAAAGGCACAAAATACAGAATATAGTAATATGAACAAGCATTTGCAATGTACCATTAGAAGATTGAGAAATTGATGGATTCTTCTCAAGCAAAGCCTGATCATATGAAGTAAAAACAACCCAAGTTAAACAAAGAAACAGAAATTGATGAGATTAATAGCTGTAAAAAGAGTACAACATAAAAGACCGATGACAGCCATACCTCCTGTAGTTCCAGTAGAGATTCCAAAGTCTTCTTGGATGAGGTAATCACGTCAGCATATGCCATCCCAACTACTTCATCAGAATCACAAAATGAAGACCTAACCGGTTCCTGCAATCAATCCCTTTCATGTTTGATCAAATGCTTCAAGCAAGTCATTGAGCAATAAAAGAGGTAGAGAAACCTAAAGATACCTGCGGTAATCTGTTTGAGTTTGCGAATGCTTTTTGAAGTAAGAATCTGAACTCAAGAGTTTTGTCCCAGAGAGCCTTAAGAAAATGGTAGAGAAGTTTGTGAGTGTTTGATCACAGCGCATGAAAAATCTTATTAGAATATTTATCAAGTTGATCCCTTATCAATGATGATAGTAGCTATTGTAACCAATGAATATTGTGAAAGAAACCATAAGATTGAACACCTTCTGGTTCTTCACTGCTTGACCTTTAATGAGATCTTCATCCTTGTGGCGTTTAAGATTCTTCCATATATCTCTGAAATTAAAACAAAAAAGGTTAATTAAAGCAAATCTATTAGAGTTGATGATCCTTGTAAACAAAGTTTCAAAAACAAGAATCAAACTTTTAAAAGTTTGTATAAAACCCAAATATTATTATAATTAACTGTATCAAATTAACAATAAAACCAAAATGTCTCATCTCACTACCTAATTGCAGTCTTATTATTCCCACATATTCTCTTCATGCTTCGAGAAAAAATCAAGTTAACTGTAAACTAAAAAAAAATAGCAAAAAGGTGCATTCGCTTGTCCAAAGCTGAACCCTAAGCAAAAATTTCAAATATACCAAATTCATCGTGTGCTCTCTATACAGCTAGATGAAAAGAATATTTACCAAAAACAGAAGAGAAATTTGTCTTACTGCTCTTGATTGCGAAGATTCATATATTCTTTCTCAAGGTCTTCCATCTCGCCATCTTTTCCACTCTCTTCGTCTTCTTCTTTATCCTCTCCTTCTTCTCCATCCTCCGCGTCCTCATCTTCCTCTTCTTCTTCGCCGTCCTCCTCCTCCTCATCCTCTTCATCTTCATCGTCTTCCCTATCATCATCATAATCTTCCATCTGCATCATAAATTTAAATCAGTGGTTAATTAAATCGTAATAGCTGTCAGCCATTAAGCAAAGCAACAGAGGAAAAGCCAAAACACGACTAACGGTAGTAAGAAGCTGCTCGCTTTCCATGTCATCAAACTCTTCAAAATCGTCACTGTCTCTGCTTGATTTCCTTGACAGCTTCTTGGATAACCCCATTTTGATCTGAGAAAATTGTTTAATAAAATCAGTAATCATTCTTTCTTTTTTTCCTAATCACATGACAAAAGTTCAATCCCTACTAACTCTATCACGGGAAAAGAAGAAAAAAGTTACCTGCTGATTAAAGGAAATTGAAAAAAGAGAGAAAAGAGAGGAGAGCTTCAGGCGGGTGGGAGGGTGGATCTCTCAGGGTTTTAGTGCTGCCTGCAACGTCGTCTTGACTTAAACCCTATAATTGGAGGTTGAAAAGAAAGGGATGGGGAAGAGATAACTTTTATAGCTAAACGATGTGGGCTGGGCTCGGCTCGGCTCAAGGTAAATTGGGCTGCAAACTTGTATAATATTATAATTATAATTATAATTTTACTTACTATAGATTAAGAAAAACTATTTCTTGTGGTAAAAACACTATATATTAAGCGTGATTTATTAGAGGTTATAATAGTGAAATTACGGTGGAAAAAAATATTTTGTCATGCCATAGGATGTATCTCGGTATTCTATTCTTTTCTTGGTAAAGCGCCTATGATGATGATCATAGTTTAATTTTCTTTTTATCTTTTAATTTCTCTCTTATATATCTTGATTTTTATGTTATTTGTAAAAAAAATATAATAGCAAAACTTTTTTTCTTTTCACATTCGGTTTCATGTTTTATTTGTTTTATTTAAAAAAATTACTTCAAATTAAAAAGCTTTTCAACTTATCCTTAAGTTTTTCATCTCTCGAATTTGATCCATATTCTTTTTATTTTCTTAAACGGCTTATCGATTTTATTTATTTCTTGTGATTCCATCCTCTCTTTTTTTTTTTTTTTTTTGTCAAAGTTTTTATAGTTTTTAACTTTATCCTTTAAATAAAGGTTTTTTCAATAGTAATAATATTTATTTTAGTTGGGTCCTTCTTCTTTTGATTTTTTATTTGTTTTCTTTGCTCTTTTATCAAAGTTTTTATAATTTTTAATTTTATCATTCAAATCAAGTTTATGATTTTTGTAATTTTAATAATAGTAATAGTAATAGTAATAGTAGTAATGATAAAGATAATGATACTGATAATGATAACATTATTAATAATACTACTACTAATAATGATAAAGGCAATAATAGTGGTAATAACAATAGTATATTATGATAGTAATGGTGGTGGTGATGGTAATAATTGTGATAATAATACTTATAATAATAACAACAACAACAATAATGGTGATAGTGGTGATAATAATTATAATTAAAATAATAATAGTAATAATAATGACGAAACCAATAATAATTCTAATAATAGTGATAATAATTGTAGTAATTGTCGCACGTGTACAACATCGCGATGATATTTCAATCTCGTATGTATCTGCAAATATGAGGAGACAAGAAATTCTTATTTTTTTATCAGTGGAATGTGAGTCGTCACTTGATATTTTGATTACTAAAAACCTTAACTGGTCTCAGAGATTGGATACGAGGACAAGTTGCGTAAAGAAAAGGTATTAGCACCCAAATATGTCATGCCTAAAGTAAGCTACATTATTTGATTGTCTGATAAAAGCTAAAGGTATGGTTGTGTTTTCTAGTTGTTGGTATGTCTAAGGTTTAAGAAAAGTCCTTCTCTGTAAGGAAATCCTTATCTCATCAAGTAAAATTTAACTATTTTAATGTCAATAAAAAAACCTATCTTTTTAATATCAATGATACATTTTATGTATAAATTTGTAATCTCATATACTAAAAGATCACAAAATATTTTTTCTTTTTGGATATTTTGGGTTTTGCTACCAGCGCTAATTGTTGTGTGGTGATTTTAGCTTGTATGAAGTTTTTGTTTGTTGATAGCAGTAATAATAGTAATATATATTTTCTTTTCATTGTTTTCTATCAGGATGGTTTGTGGTCCAATGTGCTTTTACGAGTATGATTGTCTAATCCCCACCATTTTAATCGCTAATGATACAGACAGATTTATAGAAACGTTGAAGGGGCCAGTAGACCACCAAAGCTCATCATGGACATTGCACATCAGATGCTTAATGACATTCCTTACCTTCAATTCAGTGAAATGCATATTCGCAGTTGCAAATCACATTGATTTTAATGCAGTTCATCTCGATTTTAGGTTGTCCCCGCTGCATTTAGTAGTTTGGAAGTCTTATCTTCCACTTGTTGAGTTATTCCTAAAGCACAATGCTCCTACAGATTTCAGGAGCCCGTTTGATAAATGGAATTAGAATCAAATGCTTCATTTTAATTATTCACTTCACTTGTTAAGGTAACTACCTTTTCTCTCATTTTATTGAGAGTTACCTTTAAAGTTCCAATTTACTCACATTGTGATTGCTTAAGAGTGCATGTTCATGTAATAAGAGTCTCATACTCTTAATTTTATGGTTATCCAAGTATCTCTCCCTTATATGAGCTCTAACATAGTTTTTATATATAATGCCAACTGCAATAGCTACCTAATTCATTTCAAGATTTTGACTCTAGAGCAATCGATTTATAAGATGCTTATGGTTCTCTGCTTGCCACAATTGGTTTGTTTCCTAATTTGAAGTCATTAGATATTCATTTGTTTGCCTATTTTATTTCATTTTGAGGTTAGTCATTTATTTTGCCGCTTGTCCCTATTAATGTAGAGATCAAAGTTGGAAATTGTGAGGTTGCTCGCTCGGGAGATAAATGAACTTAGGGAGGAAATTTTTCGCTATGTAAAGCATGGAAGGCTTATAGAGATTGGTTGTTCTACTTTTGGTGGCTCAAGAGAAGGTTATTGTTGTTTTCTTGGTTAAAAAATCATCTTTATCTCAAAATGATCATGATTCTACTTGTCTAGATCATTGCATGACTCTTTGTGAGTTCATCATTTCTGAGCTTGCACGACTAAGTGCTCTTCAAGTGAAGCTGGAAATTTCTTGTGAAGAATATAAGTTACCAAGTAGCTGTAAGGAAAAGTAGAATTTGATGATATCTGCCCTACTATTGCTTGAAATTTTTAGGAGGGCTGGCTAAACCATTGAGAGTTATCTTCAAAACTAGGTTGGTTGGATGATTTTCTTGGAATTTCTTTATATTGTTTATTGGTATGTGACGGCCTATGGTAGCGCTGTTAAGGTGTTAATTGGTTTTGCTTTTGATCGCTATTGTCACCCTAGCTGTCTTTGTCACACTTGCTTTCTTTAACATTTTCCCTTGTGAAAATTTATATCTAATTGGTTTTAGTTTTTAACATTATGATTTACCAAAGAAGATTGTTGATTTGTTGTCATCATCCATGCCTTCTAGACTTAGCATTCCTCTTTCAACCATCTATTATAAAATTACCACGTTAGTTTCTATTTGAGTTGACTCATAAAATTGAATTAGTTACACTAAATCAAGTTGAACCGAAACCAATTCGCCTTATTCATGTACACTTGCGATTCACCCCACAACTTACAACTTGCGATGTTTTGTTTGTGACTAGAGAATAATCATAAGATTAGAATTGTGACTTGTAATATTCTAACAACCATCCATTGCATTAACATGTTTTCCTGTCGTATATTTTTCAATGATTAACATATTTTCATCGAATGGAATCCCTTTTTTCCCCCATAGACGCCACAAGAACAAGTAGCCCAAGAACTTCGAGAAGCGAGCTTTTGTTTGGATGACAAGGACACAGATATGCACCACGTTGAAAGGTTGGATTTTCATGTTATTTCTAGCTTGCCAATGATTGCCATTGCAAACATACATTTCTTTCATATCAATCTGCCTTTTAGAATTGCTTGTTAATATTTTGTTTTGTATGATCATTTTTTTTTTTGGCTCTATAGGAAAGGTAATAATTTGTTATCTCTTTTTTTATTATTATTTTTGAACTTTCATAGTTTTTCATGGCCAAGTTTACTAGATTTGGGTCAAGTCTAGATTGTTAGAAAGAATGCAGAAAAAAGTTATCAATTGGTAAAGTTGGAATTGTTGTTTTATATTCGTAGTGAGAGCTAGCATATTGAATGTGTTTTTCTTCCATTGGTTGCTTATAATTTCTTACTGCTTTGTCCAATAGATTTCCAGCCGGAGTTATGTTAACCATATTAACATGAATAAATTTTGAATAGATGAGTGTTGTTTGCATTTTTTAATCCCTATTTTTTTAACTCAATTTCATCACTATTTTGTAACAGATTGACAACAGAAATTTGTAACTAATATTGTATTTTAACTATAGAAGATTGTCAAACCACATACTTCGTTTAAGAAAGTATAATTTTTGGGAGTATATCTTTGTTATTTCCACAAAACTAGAAAATTATAAAATGCTCCTTTCAGAGGAAACATTTCTTTTCAACTAGCATTTTTCTGAGCAAATATTTTATAGAACACCTAAATACTAAATGAAAGCAGTGTATTTCATGCTATGTTTGGCAATGTGTTTGAAGGGGCTTTTCTGAGGTGATTTTGGGTTGGAAAGGCATGAACCGAGTGATGTTTGGTGGCTTTTGTATGAGAATGTCAAATTGATTAAAAAGAGCTTGAAAGCTCATTTGATGCCTTTTTAATCCAAATGCACATTTAATGCATTAGAAAACACTCTTAATGTTGTAGGTTGTAAAAATGAATTGAGCTTGCCCAAAACTATCTTTTCATTGTGGGTGTGCATCATGCAAATTTGGCATGATATTAATGTGTGCCTTACTGTTGAAAAGATCTTCTTTAAATGTCAGCAGTTATACAAAGTGGAGAAAGAATCCAATCTTCCCAATCACAGCGATGCACTAGAATGAAGTATAACAAGATTGACTTCAAGCCTGATGCGTTATTCGATAAAAATCTAAAATTATTATGGTATAACTAAAAGATCTCAAATAGTTGCTTTTAACTGATAGACAACTCAATAAAGCTTTGCAAAGGTGTTGAGGGTGTGTTTATCTATGAAAAAATATTCTAGATTTTCATGTGGATTTTTATGTAATAAAGAACTTGGGTCTGCTTGTTTTGTACCTCTGTATTTTTCTATTTTAAGTTAAACTGGGAAAGATCCTTTTTTCCTATATTGCAACCAATTCTAGGTAAATATGTTTTCTTGTTTTCATACTTGTATGAAACTAATTAATGTTGAAATGGTATGAACCTTTGTCCACAATCAAATAAAACCTAAACATTTTTGTTTTTGTTCTTGCTTGATTGGTAGGTTTATTTGAAACTACTTATTCTGTTGTAGTTAAAATATCTGTTTAAGGGATTGGACTTCTGAAAATCCAATCACCTCATTATTTTACGCACTTGGTTTAATGGACTCAGTTGGTGCTTGAAATTTTATATTATATTTTCTTTATTTGTTTTGAGGTCATTATTATCGGAATCAAGAGTTTTTAAATAGCTTGTCTGAATGACAGAGACAATCAAGTCACACTTGGACAAAACTGAGAAGATTGGGGAGTTGGTTTCTTATTATGCCAAAGAATGAGGAATGGTTAAGGTGGCTGCTCTGTTGATGGTGGCATGGAAAAAGCTGATGGTCGTGGACTCATTTGACAGTAAACATTGTGCTAATTATGGTACAATTAAGATTCACCTTTTTAATGAGCGAGATTAAGAAGCTAATTGACAAAGAAATGCAACAATTAGGAAAACGATGAAGATATATATGGATAAGCAGAACATTTCATCAATCAAGATGTTTATAGATAAGAAAAATATTATATCGGCATTAAAGTTGCTTGAAATTTTTGAGAGGGCTAGTGATGGTCTTGATCAATTCATTCAGTTGAGACAATGCAATGTAGGTCACAATATGTATTTTCAATCCTATTCACCTATAAACTTCATTCAGCAACTGAATTCTATAGTTTTAAAGTAGCTGAACTATAAAATGGTTTTTCTACCACTATTGTTTGCTTTCAGGTTTTATCTGCACCTCAAATTCGAAAGGCACCACTAAATGGTATGGAATAGCTATATTTTTTTCAATTAATCTGCTAGCATTGTTCTATTATTTTGTTTCTTTAATTCGTTGCTATACTTATTAAATTGAGTATTTAATATGTGTTTTGAAAACAATCCCTCAATTGCCGCAACTTAAATGTTAAAACCTTCCATTAGATTCTTAGGATATTTTTGGTGCTGGATATAATACAAGCATTGTAGATTATCGTTCAAATAATTGACTTTTTGTAGGGGTACATCCAACCAAATCAGCTTTAATTGTTTCTAAAAGTTTATGTTCATTTTTGTTTCTAAGAGTTTATGATAGTTAAACCTAAGACCTGACCAATTGAATTACACCCCTCATGGTTGAGCTTTATTTATTATAAATAGGTTACAAGGACTCTTTCAAATGACGATTGGTGGAATGCTCAAATCTTTCAATAAAAATTTACTCTCCTCTTTCACAAACATTCAAAAAAGTCTAGGTCATGGAATTAGTCGTGGTGCATACAAGCTGGCCCGAACACCCATGTTAATAATAATAATAATAATAATAATAAGAGTCTATGCTTGGGTATTATGGTATATAGAGAAGAAATAGTCCAATGCTTTACCCTTTTACATAAATGAGTATCATTAAATGATTTCGGATTAATCTTATTTAAGGCCACGGAGAAGGGGAGACATGATATGTTTTTTTTTTATTATTATTATTACAACTCTTGCCTTGTTAAATAGTTTGATTTTGCCTGTTAATTTTGTGAAAGGAATATCATCCTTTCTATATGGTTGTGGGAGACGACCCTTCCATACATTTTTGATTTCAGGATGCAGCTTTATTGGCAAGCCATCCTTTCACATGAAAACCCAAGTAAATCAATCCTCACAAAGATTGGAGTCAAGGGAGTTAAATTTTCCATCCTCCAGGAAGTGGGCATCTATGGCACTATTACTCAGCAAGGCGTTGAAACGTGTTTGACTTACCTAGATGTCACTAATAAGGTACAATGCTTCTCTTTTATGTGCTCCTGCTAATTAGCAGAGGTCATCAGTTCGAGTGCCATAAATTTTAAGGTCACTGAAGGCTTACCTGATCATTAACTTTAGGATCTTGGAGGATTAGTTGAGGTGCACGTAAGTTAGCTTTGACACCCATAATTACAAAAAAAAAATACTTCTTTTTTATATGCTCCTGCTAATAAATTCATGAGCTACTTGTGTAGTTGCTTCGTATTGATTTCTTTTTTACTTTCTTATTAAAGAGTTGCTTGTGGTTAAGAGCACCTAGAACTTGTTGTTCATCCAATTTGTTGGGAATAACTTTTATTATCATTTGTTCATCCATTTCTACATAGTGTTCTAAGCTGTACACTGCAAAATCAGAATTATGAGGCCAAAGAAACTGAACCAAACAACATATGCATATTATGGCTAGTCAAAAGGTTCTTTTTGGTGGAGGTGAGGACTCTCTGATACTTAAATAATTATCTTTTTAAATAGAGAAAATACAAGAATATTCTATTAAAAGATGCTCTGAAAATATAAATGCAGTAAAGAAATGAAGATTATGAACTTTTGTTCTAAAGATCTTATGGTGTAGTTATAACCCATGAGTCTTCTTTTTTTATGAAAAGAAAGGTCTGCAGTGTAATTACTCTGATAGCATTTAATGAGGGATAAATATCCTTACATCTATATTGATATTTCATAGGAATATGGTGTGTTTTTGAAGGACTTTTATACACCGAAAAAGGTATAAAGAGATTAAGAGTTTAAGACGTTAAATATAGCTAAGCTTATAAAGGATTAGTTCTTCCCTAAGGTTTAGACACAAGAGAGATTGATCATTCCCCTTGACATGCCAAGAGATGGCTATCACTTTGAATTTGGCTAACCGCGAAGTCCAAGTGTCTTACGCCTGACTTGTTTTCTAGACCCAAGTCATATTAGACTTGCTTGACTACCAAGTTCAAATGTCTTGGGTTTGGCATGTGTGACAGACCAACATTACCTTGAACTTGGTTGACAGCAAAGTCTAAGTGTCTTGGATATGGCTGAATGATGAGTTCAAGCCAAGGTTGTCAAAATCGTATTTTTGACACGGCACAAAAAATACAAAATAAAATCGGATCATAAAATCGTAAAATCGTAAGGAATTTTTTTTCATACATAATTCAAGCACTTTAAAATACATGTTTCAAATAAAAATTCATACATCAAACAGCTTAAAATATATAGCTAATAATTTTGGTAAAGGAACGGCAGCGTTGGCTAGAAAATTTATCTATGTAATTCTATTCTCTTCCTCTTCAAAATGTTTGTTTTGGTCATCATGAAGATGCTTTAATGTGCCTATAAACATCCTAAATCAGCACATTGATCCAGTAGCTTTAACAAGGAAAAAACCCCAATAGTGCTACCAATAATCACTACAAGAACAAATATCATTCTTGAAGTGGTGAAAGCGGCCAAAATCTCTGACAACAATCTTGCATCCTACAATCTTTGACAAAAGCTTAATAACAGAGTGATAATCCCCACATACACGAAGATTCTTCATAATTGTTATTGTGCTACCCTCCACAGTGCTCACTTGCCCAAACGCAATAGCAAGCCTCTCACTGTAAAAAGACAACATCTCTTCCTTTTACTCATCCTCGACATCATGTAGAGTAAATTTTTTATCGAGAACAAAACCAAATTCCTTTAACTTTTTTCCCAACCAGTCCAGCTTTTCATATATTCTCTCACTTAGAGGATGGGATCTGTCTACAGAAAGAAACTCATGTTTCTTTCCTCTCAAAACTACCCAACTAGATCCTGGTTGTTTCGCAAGTCCTCCCTATTTCATCTTCACTCTCATTCTAGAGACATCAGCCATCTACCAGCAGATGCATATATATTAAGTGTAATATAATTCTTTTCCACCCAGATGGAAATTGGAGAGATGGAAAGAGAGGTAGATTGTACAAAAGTGGAATTTGGAAATTGGTAAGATACGGAGAGATGGAAATTGAAGAGATGGAAGTATGGAACACTGGATGGTAACTTACTTAAATGTTGCAGAGATGATTTGTTTTGAATTTGGAAATTGGAAGTTTGGATTGGAAAACTGGAACCAGACGGACATTGAGAAAGAGAGGCGCTAGGAGACGTTACGTTTTTTACTTTTTGGGGTTGTAATTGGCTTTACTGTAATGCAAACTGCAGTATATATATATATTTCTTTTAAACACGTAAAACAGGGTTCAAAAACGCGATTTTAAACTTTTTCATCCGATTTCAATGTTTTTATACGATTTTACCATTTTTCGAGTTTACAAGCCGATTTAACACGATAACATATACTGACATGTAAAATTGTATGATTTTACGAGTTAAAAATGAGATTTTAATAACCTTGGTTCAAGCGCTTAAGTGCCTTAAGTCTGACACGCATGTCAGCCCCATGTTTCTTCAACTTGGTTGACTGCCAAGTTCAAGTGCCTTAGATCTAGTAGGCGTGCTAGACCTATATTTCTTGGACTTGGCTGACTACCACATCCAATCGCCTTGGACTTGATTGACTGCTAAATTCAAGTGTATTTGGTTTGGAAAGTGTGCCAAATCCATGTCATCTTGGATTTAGTTGACTGCCAAGTCCAATTGTGTTGGGTTTGGCAAACATACCATACCCATTTTACCCGAGTCTGTAAAAAATGTTATACCTACGTCACTTTGCACTTGACTGACTGTCAATTCAAATGCTTTGGATCTGATATATTTGTCATATTCATATGTTTTAAATAACCAAACAAAAACTTAATAAAAAGTTTACTCATCAAAGGTAATTAAGGGAAGAGAGGACTGGAAATCCTAAGATGTATAAAGTTTCGCCTTTTCTCTCTTAAGTATTGCTTTGTTCCATTTCTTTTCTCTGAGGCTGCATTCTTTTTCAAAGTTTTGATTTTTTTGAATTAATATTTTTAGTGTTTTCTTATCATTTTGATATGCCAATATAAATAAAAACAAACAAATATTATTTAAATATATTTTCAAATAAAAAATATTTTAAAAATTAACCTCTCATGCATTCCTAAATCTTTTTTTGTCTTTTTTCCCCTCCATGTAATAAGATTTTTATGCCATACTAATAATAGCTTTTAATAATTCACATTTTGAAATTGCCTAGCCCATCATGATGGGGCTTGGTATACTGTCATGCTTAATAGTGATCGGGTCTAGCTACAACTAGAATCAACGCGTTTTTACTAGAGTGTTTGTATTTCTAGAGAATTTATATTCACCAGTCTTTCTTGAACCAAGGCTCATTGGTCTGATGTCCAAATCCAAGGCTCATGGGTTTGATGTCCGAATTTGCAGCTCATAAGTCTGGCGTCAAACTTAAGGCTTTTAGATCTAGCATTGTAGTCAGATCCAAGGCTTTTGGGTCTGGCATTTAATAAGGGCCCAAAGTTCTTGAGCCTTGCATTACAGCTAGGCCCACTTAAATTTAGGTTAGATAAGTTTAATATTATTATTAATATTAAAAATATTATTAGTTTTATTATAATTAATAAATTTGAAAAAAAAATATTATTAATATTGAAAAACAACCATAAACTTGATTTGAAAGGTAAAATAAAAAATTATTATTATTATTATTATTATTATCATTAATAAATTTGAAATAAAATATTATTAATATTGAAGAAAAACTATAAATTTGATTTAAAGAGATTAAAAACTATAAAAACTTGGGTCTGGCATGTTTATCATCATCATCATCATTATCATTAATAAATTTAAAAAAAATATTATTACTATCGAAAAAAAACCATAAATTTTATTTGAAAAGATTAAAAACTATAAAAACTTAGGTCAAACAAGTTTAATATTATTATTAATATTATTAAATTTGAAAAAAATATTATTACTATTGAAAAAAAAAACATAGCTTTGATTTGAAGGGTAAATCAATTATTATTGTTGTTGTTGTTGTTCTTTTATTATTATTATTATTATTATTGTCCTTATAAACTTGGGTTTAACATCATTTTCTAGATTTGATTTGAAGGGTAAAAACAATTGTTATTATTAATTCTAAAATCTTATTTTAGAATTAACAAAATCTATTACTTAATTCAATCTTAGAAGATGTTGTTTTTTCACTATCGTTCTTAACCGTTGGGTTATGGGTTTTTTTTGGCTTTTCCAAAAAAAAAATGTAGATACAGTCATGCCCTTGAGGGGGGGAGAATATGCATGTGTTGAGGGACTTCTTAGAGTTCAGATATAAAATTATTAATGAATTTGAAAACAATATTGTTATTATTGAAAAAAAACTTAAATTTGATTTTAAGAGTAAAATTAAAAATTATAAAAATTTTGAAAAAAAAAGCCAAGAAAAAAACATTAATTTTGACCCACGCTACCTTGAACTTGGCCAGCTACCAAGTCTAAGTTAATTGGGTCTAACGCACTTGCCACATCCAATTAACTTGGGCTGAGAACCCCTAGTCGAACTGAAGTTACATGAGTCTGGCGTGTTGTCTGGACCCAAGTAACTTGGGTCTAGCTCTTGACTGACTTGAGTAACTTGGGTCCGAATGCTGGACCTAAAAACCTTGAAAGGCATTCTCCTTTCATTATGGATTCGCATAGTGAAAGGCTAATGCCTTTAACTTGGATCCGAATGTCGGACTCAAGAGCCTTGAAAGACATCCACAATAACAACAACAACGATAATAATTTTTAATTTTACCCTTCAAATTAAATGCATTGTTTTTTTCAATAGTAATAATATATATTTTTTCAAATTTATTAATAATAATTTTAAACCCTGCCAGACCCAAGTTAATTGGCTTTAGCGCACCTACCAAATCCAACTAACTTGGGTCGGGAACCCCAACCAAAACCAAGTTACTTAGGTCTGTTGTGCTAGCCAGACGCCAGACCCAGAGCCTTGGGTCCAAACCCCAGATCTAAGAGCTACATGTTTGGACTCCAGACCTTTAAAGCTAAGAACCTGACATCGGACCCTAGGCTCTTAGGTTGGGTGTCTTGATCCCAGAGCCTTGGGTTTAGATACCAGACTTATTAGTTGCAAGTCCAAACACTAAGCCCTAGACCCTCGAGTCTAGATGCCAGATCCAAAAGCCTTGAATTTGGATGCTGGACTGAGGCTTTGGGTCTCAGTGACAAACCCAAGAGCCTTAGATACGAACACTAGACCCTAAAGCTTGTTTGGCTGACATGCCTGGCTTGAGAGCTTAGAGTTTTGTTGCCTTGTTTGACCTAGGCACCTAGGATATAACAATCATTCCATGTCCTAGCATTGGGTATCCGGTATCCATGTCATGCCCCAGCGCTTGGGGCTGACAGTCTTGCCTTGCCTGAACGATGGAGCCTACATGCCTTATAATGCCCCAATAAAATCCGAATTGATTATTTTATTCACAATTATTCTTTCAATGCCAAATGCATCCTATGAAAAAGACAATCTCACCCCCATTGCATGACTAACAATTTTTTTGGCAAAGACAACTCTATCATTACATTTTACCAATCTATAAAAATCTATGTCTAGGTAAACAGTAAGAGAAGCACTGAATTCTTTTAGTATATTTTATAATATAATAATTTGTTTATCAAGCATGAATGAATAAAATAATTTAAAGGTTTTTTTAAAGTTTTTTTTTAATATATTAAAATAGTATATATTTTTTTATTTAAAAAAACAATTCATAAACATTAATTAATTAATTATTATTATTATTATTTTTTATGAAACGATGATGAAACCTCCGCCCCAAACACACACCTGAGCTGATGATCAAACATGCTGAGCACAAGCTGATATCAGGTTTGGTTGCCATATGATATCATATTGGAAGTTGGAACCTAACTGAAACCAAACACGAGACATAGTTAAACGAAAACGATGATAATAATTGATCTCTGAGTTGAAACCTCCGCCTTCTCTCTCCCTCTCCCTCTCCCTCTCCCTCTCTCGATGTTTCCAAGAATTCATTCGTTTCTTACATAATAGTAAAAAGTAATCAAACACTCCTCCATTTCCAAACACTTCTCTCACAACTCCCGCTTCAATGGCTCACCTTCTCCACACCACATTCCTTCCTTCCTCCTCTTCTCTCCCTCAAAAACCCTGTCTTTCTTCATGCCCATCTCACATTTCCTCTTCAAGAACCCGGGTCCATGCCAAGATCCGCGAAATCTTCATGCCTGCTTTGAGCTCTACTATGACTGAAGGAAAGATTGTTTCTTGGGTCAAATCCGAAGGTGACAAGCTTTCTAAAGGTGAAAGTGTTGTCGTTGTTGAATCCGACAAGGCTGACATGGATGTTGAGACTTTCTATGATGGTTACTTGGCTGCCATCATGGTCGAGGAAGGTGGTGTTGCTGCTGTTGGATCGGCTATTGCTTTATTAGCTGAATCCCAGGAGGAAATCGAGGAGGCCAAGTCTAAAGCTGCTGCATCTTCGTCTTCTTCTTCTCCGGCTCGGGATCCGACTCCCTCCGCAGCGGCTCCGGCTCCGGAATCCACCGTTTCTGTTGATAAAGCTGTTCTGGTGGCTTTGCCTTCTCCGTCGGTGGTGGCATCGGCTGTGCACCCTGCGTCGGAGGGAGGGAAGAGGGTGGTGGCGTCGCCGTATGCCAAGAAGCTTGCGAACGAGTTGAAGGTTGAGTTGGGGAGAGTGATAGGGAGTGGGCCTAATGGGAGAATTGTGGCTAAGGATGTTGAGGCAGCGGCGGCAGCGGCTGCTGAATTGGGTTCAACAGCAGCAAAGGTTTCGGGGGCACCTTCTGTGCACTCACCGCCTGGGATTGAGTTGGAATCGGTGGTGCCTTTTACGATAATGCAAGGGGCAGTGAGTAGGAATATGATGGAGAGTTTGTCAGTGCCTACATTTAGAGTGGGGTATACTATTACCACCAATGCATTTGATGCTCTTTACAAGAAGGTAATAATTGTTATTGGGCCTTTTCCTTTTCTAATCATAATTTGGGATGCTTAAGATGGGATTTTGCCGGTAATATAATGATATTTGGATGTTGCTGCTGCGTAAGAATGATACTTTATGCTGTATATGAGATGATGATGTTTGATTGATGATCATGCTTCGCTTCTAGATTGGTGAAGTTTTCTGATTTTTCTAGTTTAGAATCCGAAACAGCTTGCTGTATTTGCGATTAGCTATTTTTTTTCAAAACGATCCTAGATGAGAACATAAAACGGTACCCTGTATGGAGAAGTTTCTATCGTGATCTTCTTTCAAGTATGCTGTTCGAGTAATTAGTGTTTAGTAATTTGATTGATGCTTTCCAAAGGAAGGTATCATCATGGCTAAAGAATGCCGAAGTTATGAGTGTTCAATAATTTAGATTCAGTGATAATTTAGCAATTTAAGATGGGGATCTACAGGGCAGGTTTTGATTGTCTTGTACCGAATTCATTTGTATGTTGATTCATTCTTGCCATTGTGCTTCCTTTTCTGTGCATGTCTAGATCAAGTCCAAGGGAGTGACGATGACAGCATTACTTGCAAAGGCAACCGCACTGGCATTGGTTAAGCATCCTGTAATAAACTCCAGTTGCCGAGACGGTAATAGCTTTACATATAATAGTTGCATCAACATTGCAGTTGCTGTGGCTATGGATGGTGGCTTGATTACACCTGTGCTTCAAGATGCTGATAAGGTTCTTGTTAATCTGTTTTGGGATGTTCTATTGATATTCTGGGTTATAAATCCTTGTTCAGTTTCGAATATTTTTCTTTTAATGCATGTATCAGGTTGACATTTTCTCATTGTCAAGAAAATGGAAGGAGTTAGTTGATAAAGCCCGAGCCAAGCAACTGCAACCTCAAGAATACAACACAGGTATACCTACTACATGGTCTCAATTCTTATTTAACTGTTCAAGATATGTTTATCAGGAATTCTTGGTGATCCATGTTCCAGTTTGGCTACCCACATTGCTCACAACAATTTATTTTGATGCATAATGTGACTATAATAGTTTATCAACTTCTTGTTGATATCCTGGACATACAAATCTTAATTCTTTTGCAAGTTGTGAACTTAAAGGGTTAATTAGTTCCAAATGGATAATTGTAATTTCAAAATGGATGGAAAAGCACCTTGTTCTGCATTGTCCAGCATAATCATAATTCTATTCATTTGACTAAATCATCATCCGGGTTACTTTAGTTATTCAAGAAACAATGTAGTTTCATAGGAGTGAATGATGGTGTCTCACTGCATTTCCCAGAGTTGGGAAGGGCTGTTTTTTCTAGGTTTGCAAATGGTGATATTGACTATAGTTCCATAGTTCTTGTTGTTGTGTTTTTCTCATTGTGGAGTGCTGAGTTATTCAATTTGTGTTTTCTAATGCTTGAAGTGTTATTTAGTAATTCTTGTGCAAATATCCTTTCTAAGTGGATTGCCAGAATCACTCTGTTTCCAAAATCATTAGTGCATATAAAGCTGTTGCAAACTGAAAGTAGGACGTGTGGAGATATTAATTCTGGGGTGACAATCCATTCCTGTGTGAGTCCAGCTTGTAATGCTTGCTTTAATTTGGTGCGAGTGCAAGCTGATAGGGTCTGTTGCAACTTCTGATAATCCAGTTACATGCTTTGTGCTGACTGGTTCGTTAGTCATATTTGCTTGATTTCTGTAGTTCATAATCCTTGATGTCACAAAGTAATATTGTGTTTCTCATCTGCTTTTTCACAGAAATTTTTAGGCATGGCATTTATATTGTTAGCATGTCATTTCCCAATCTCTATTCATTGCTCTTGTTCACTTATTTGCAGGTACTTTCACACTTTCTAACTTGGGAATGTTTGGTGTGGATCGATTTGATGCCATTCTGCCCCCTGGAACTGTAAGTGTTTTCACAAGCTTCATACCTGCTGGATTCTCTACAAGAGGCTACTATACATAGTATGCTTGTTATTAGTGATTGGCATATGGTTTGGTTTATTCATCTGGATGATTGGTGTGACATATGGTTTGGTTTATTCATCTGGATGGTTGGTGCAGGGAGCAATTATGGCTGTTGGAGCATCACAGCCAACTGTTGTAGGAACCAAGGACGGCCGGATTGGCATGAAGAATCAGATGCAGGTAACAAGTATATTATATTCATTAGTTTCTGAAAAGGTTGTTTCTGTATGAAAAATAGTTTAATTTTTATTTCTCATACTGTAAACTGTAAGTGCTATATCTACAGGTAAATGTTACAGCCGATCATCGGGTAATCTATGGTGCTGATCTTGCTGCCTTCCTGCAAACACTGGCAAAGATTATCGAGGACCCCAAAGATCTTACCTTCTAATCAGAATCCTGCCACCAAAGCAGGCCATCTTTACATCCTGAAGATTTCCCTTTTCCTTGTATGATTCAGAGCCCATCTTCCTCTGATAATCATTCCTCAATCTTCGCGGAGCATACTCAAAAAGAGAAATGTAGGAGCTATAATCTCTGTCCAAAGTCCTATTTAGAACAGGAGCAGAATTTTGAAGAGCAATTTTTATTTGGGTTTCAGTATCACAAATTCTTTTGCACTTTAACATTGTTGTAAACGCTGGCAGTTCTTGCTTCTTATCAAATTTCCTTTCCTTTTTCTGCGATTGGTTGTTGTAGCTGTTTCCAACTTCAGATATGTGAAACATAAATGTGATCTTCAATGTTTCTTCCCATGTGTCCATGAAGTCGAATGGAATTGGTGCTTCCATTTGGGGAAGATTGCTGTCCGGTGACTGAGGAATCATTTTGGCTTTAGTTCTTATGAATGTCTCTCCTTCCCTTGCACGGTTTCACAAGTAAACAGCACTTGCCAGTTGCCTGCACTCCTGGCTGGAAATGCCAGTCGCCATCTCGTCAACATTCATGTTCATATTAGCTTGAAAACTTGCAATTTGCCTGCAACTTAAATGACTACAGAAATGGAGCATCTGCAGATATAGGTAGAGCCAATGTAAGATGTGTTTCCCTCATATTCCATTGATGTTCTTATCTATATGTTTTTGTTCATGTTGTGGTCACCATCATGTTATCATCAAATTTATGTGTTTCTTAATTGAAGAAACATAGCAAACTTGAATTATTGTTAGTTTGATCCTAAACTGCACCTCGAGTAAAGATTGAACCGAACTTGAACACCCAGTTGCTTCACTCAATTTAGTTAAATTATAGGCACTAGGTAAAAATAAACTTTGGAAGAACTCTAACCGGGGCAAAACAAGAGATGGATAGATGCATTACTCATAATTTTCATTTATGTATTATGTATACATAGGAATTGCAGGTTACATGCAAGTCGGCTTGCAACAGCTGCCTCGTTCTGTCCAGCAAGAAACCTATGTTCTACTTACAGATTTGAAATAAAAACTTGCGAAGTATAATCTTTCGAATATATAGAACTGCTGTTTCTAGGGGGATTGAATTCCGAAGGCCAGTCTTCATCGTGCATTGAGGATCATTCTTAATACGCTCTTCATCTTTGGCCTTGCTTCTGTGGAAACACTAACACAACTAAGGGCAATCTTAAGGACCGCATGCATGTGGCTTCTGACAGCAGGTGAAGTCCTGCTGATGTTAAAATCAAGGATGCCATCCCACCTGTCTTGCTGTGTTGAGTTCCTTAAAACCCACTTGGCTAATTCAGTTCCCTCACTGACTGATGGCTTTCCCGTCAGCAATTCCAGTAGAACGACCCCAAAGCTATATACATTCCCAGCCATTGTCACCCTCATTGTGTATGCATACTCTGCAAGAACCACAATCACTCATCAAGTCAATATCAGAAGCTCAGGCATATGCTGAACAAGAATTCATCAAGCAGTCTGAAACTACTTACAAGAAAGTGTTCGATATCCATGTTCATGGGAGAATTCATGAATTTTGGTCACAACCAGTTCATACAAATTAAATTTTGAATACTCGTTGGATATTAAGTTGAGCATAGAGTTTTGTTTACCTGGTGGAATATAGCCCACAGAGCCAGCAACTGTAGAAAGGCTGCCCGTGCTCTTTGTTGGATCAATCACTTTGTGGAGCTCAATGTCTCCAACTAGTGGCTCCTTCAGAGACTTGAGCAAAATGTTTCTGCTTGAAAGGTCAAGGAGGAGAATCGGACCAGAGGAGCATCCATGAAGAAAGGTAAGGCCTTGAGCAACTCCAACTGCTATACTGTAACGGCTTGCCCAGTCTAATGTATCTCCCAGTTTACCATGAAGAACATCAAAAAGCGTACCCTTCTCAGCATATTCGTAGAAGAGATAAGCACTGTCGACGGTCAATACATAGGCCAAAGGAGTCATGACATTAGAATTGCTCAGTTTCCCTAAAACTTCCAGCTCTTGTCCGAATTTATTGTGGCTACCCAATTGGAAGATCTTGTCGCTCCAGTTGAGCTTCTTGACAAAGTAGTTTGCTCCAGAAGGCATGGTGGCTTTATAGTATGTTGAAAACCTAGTCTTCAACTCAATGTTCAATGGATCAGCAGCTACTTCCATGGCATTGGTGAAATCGATGCTGGACCTGTGAATTCCATTTGTAGTCAACAGATTGCCTTGGATGACTTGAGGTGGTGGAAGATTTTCCCCTGACTGTGACTGCTGATGATCATTAACCTTGAGAAAGCGCCTGGAGAACAATAGAACTATAATCGAGACAATGCCAACAGCAAGAACAGCAGCAACAACTGCAACAACAACTGGCACAACAACTGATCTCCTCTTCTTCGGGGATTCTTGGGGAGTGTTTGTTGCTGTATTATTTTTAAGTCTTGAATTTCCACTTGCATTTAAAGACACATAATGTTTGAAATCTGGGATGACCCCAGAAAGCTGATTGTTTGAGAGTATCAACTGATTTAGGGATTCCATTCCAGTAAGAGACTCTGGAATCTCACCTGAGAGATTGTTGTTTGATAGATCCAAAATTTCTAGGCCTGTCAGTCGGGAAAGAGTTTCTGGAATAGCTCCTTGAAAGAGGTTGGTGCTGAGATTCAAGGCGATCTGCAAGTTCACCGGCATCATTGGGATAGTTCCACTTAGTTGATTTTGTCCAAGTTGGACTTCTAACAGAGAGTTCATGCTGTTGATAGTGGCAGGTATTGGACCCCGAAGATTGTTGCCTTGCAAGTTCAGGTGATCAAGTCTTTGCAAGTTTGAAATTGAAGAAGGTATTGAACCAGTGAGCGAATTCCAGCTGATGTTCAAGGTCGACAACAACTGTAATTGAGTGATCTCTAAAGGGATATCTCCACTCAACTGGTTGAGCTGAAGTTTCAAAACTTGAAGATTACGGAGATTACCCAACGGTGCAGGGACAGGGCCTGTAAGGTCATTCTGTGCCAAATTCAATAGTGCCAACCTACGGCAAGAACTCAACTGATGGGGTATCTCATTGGTCAAGCTATTGTTATCCAGTTCCAAGTAAGTCAAGTTATCAAGTGTCCCGAAAGGAGGGATTGACCCATTGAGCCTGTTGCTTCCCAATCTCAACCTGATCAAGCTCTCAGATACCTTTGCAGGTAATGAGCCTTCCAACAGATTATAAGACAAATCCACAAGTTGCAAGTTCGACCCTGATAAAAGATCTGTCGGTATAGGCCCTCTTAAGCTATTGTAACTGAGATCTAAGAAGCTAAGATATCTTGTAATTCCACTGGGAATTGTACCACCAAACTTATTCTGATTCGCTGCAAATCGATACAAGGTTGGGATATTTGAAATGTTTGCTGGGATTTCCCCAATCAAATTATTGACAGACAGAAGTAAAATCCTCAACTTGCTGAGATTCCCAATCCTAGTAGGAACCGACCCCGTAAGATTATTGGCACTGAGATCAATTAAGCTCAAGTTCTGATAATTTGCAATTTCTTGAGGGACCGTACCCTGGAAGTTATTCACAGAGAGCTGAAGTTCCTCCAACATCGAGGAATTTCCAAGGTTTACAGGAATAGGACCAGTGAACATATTGGAACTAAGATTCAAGCTTTTAAGTGCAAGCAATCCATCTAACTGTAGGTTAACATTACCAGACAGATAATTGAAAGACAAGTCCAAAGATTCTAACCCAACAAAACCATTAAAAGCAGGCAAAGAACCACTTAGCAAATTTTTGCTAAAATTCAACAACTTTAGCCCATCAATCCTTCCACAATCATTGATGAACTCATCTGAAATTGAGCTCAAACGGTTGTTAGAAAGATTAAGGGCTTGTAAAGTTTCAATCTTGCAAACAACAGGCAAGAAATTAGAGTTGGAGAGACCAAACGCAGATAGAGAAAGACCAGTTACTGACGAGTTACCAGAGCTGCATCCAACTCCCTTCCAAGAACATGGGTCTTTAGTAGCATCCCATAACGAATCAGAAAGGTTAAGTAACTTAGACAGATTCATCATGGTGCTGGCCTGGTTTGAAGATAGTTGAGAGAACACTGATGGAAACAACAAGAACAAAAAGGACAAGAAAAGAGAGGTTCTTTGCTGCACATACCTTGTCATTTTAGCTGAATTATCCAGCTAGTTTTTTCTATACTTGAACTTTCGTTTCTGGATGTGCAAGTGTGCAGTATTTTGTATATATTTTTGTTTCTTGGGCTCAGTTTCAGGTGAAGAGGAGACGGAATAAAAGGAAATGGCAGACTCAAGGGACGTAGAGAAGATTTTTCAAAGTAAGTGCTTTGCTTTGTGTTTCGTGGGAAAGATAAAACAAATGTAAGGCGTGTTGGGAGTGGCAGTTGACTGTGGACTTGAGCAGAAACTTGTGCTTCTTCTTTGGGCAAGAGACTTGGACTGGCACCCATTGGTGTTCTCACACCTTTTGTGTAATGTGTGTTTGTAGGGCTGCGGGATTTCTTCTTTTTCTTCGAACTTGCCAAGGAGGCCTTCCTGTTTTCTTTCTTTCTTTATTACTTAATTTTTCTTTTCTTGACTTGGACACCTTGGACAGGCTCACCTCTCGTCTTTCCCAGAAATTTGGTGGTAGATTATAAAGAAAGCACGGCAATGGCCATCAAAGAAATTTCTCTGTGGAAAAATGAAACCCTCCAAGTCTAGTCTTTGAGGTGGAGCCCCACGTTGAACGGTGAAAGCAGCCTGACGCCCTGACCTGAGAAAAGCTTTTGGAATTTGGAAAAGTGAAATCTTTTCCTTTGGGTTTCGTTAGTCTATACTTCTACCAATGTTATCAAATAAGACCTTGGTAGAAAATCATTCTAACTGGTTGTTTCATTGGTTCAATAGGTTGATCATTCATGGTATTATTAAAAAATTTAAAAATATATATTAATTCCATAAATTTATTATATTTAAAATGATTCATTGTAGCTTGACCAAGTCTCTAAACAAATTGTTGGTTCCAATGATTCTGTGTGGTTTTTATGACTCCATTGTTTAAGCAATCTTTCATGAGATTCGAACTGGTTAAATGTTTGGATTATTTATTTCCAAGTTTTCCTACTGATGATTTCTTGCAGATTCGATAATTATATTCGAACCAAAATCTAAGATCATGTTTGGTTGGTTTTCTAGGATTAAAAAACAGATATAAAAATGGACAAAAACATGCTTACTGAAGAGACAAATACAGACGCGTTTGTCACTTCCGAGACTATAACTAAACACCACCTAAATTTATTTAGATTCATTACTTCGGAGATTTTTTTAAGGGGAAGTGCGTGATGATCATGAGAGCTGGACTAATGGAATGGATAAATAATTGAAAGTGGAAATTATGTTTTCCATTAACCAATTATTAGTGCAGAGAAGTTCTACAGAACTAGTCTTTATAAAACCAAACAGGGAATCATGAACACCAATTAGGTGCATCAATGGAGGCAAGAAAAGCAGAAAAGTGAAGATATGGGCTGATTTGACTTGGCGCAAAGTTGTGGCAAATCCGTTCAGCTTTGAAACTCTGATCTGCTGGTGGTGACTAAATCCCATGAAGATCTCACCCACCTAATTACTATGGTTGGCTAATTTCAGCTTGGTGAAAGGTGAGTTTGGCATTGCCATGGGAGATCAACTGCTGCAGTTATTTTACTTTTCGTTCTTGTCGTGTAAAAGATTAATAGTGTGTTTGGCAATGTAATAATGATTATTTTTAAATAATTTTTTATATTAAAATATATATCAATAATATTTTTTTATATATTTTAAAAATTATTTTTGATATCAACACATTAAAACAATTTAAAAAATATAAATCTTATTAAATTTTAATAAAAATAAATATTTTAAATTTATTAGAAACAATTTCCACCGCGTTCCCAAACCATTCCTAAGTAAAGTGCTTTTGCTGACATAATTCAGACACCTAAAAGAAAAACGAGCCGAAGGATTCTATCTTCTTCGATGCGTTTCGAATGACAATTATCAGAGTTCGATGGAGATTATTATAACACCATTTTCAAGAAATTAAGCTTCTTGCTACCAAGTTCAAGTCTAGGATCGAGTTTTCCTTCCCTGACCATTGATGGCTTTCCAGCTCCTAGGCTTTCTCCAAGATTGTTTGATATCTTGCTAAAGAAAAGCGCGATATTATGGATCTTGAAGGGAGAAAAAGAGAGTTAAAAACTAGTAATAAAAATTGCATTACCTTTATTAATAGTGAAGTAGGTTGAAGGATATACTAGAAGTAATTATATATATATATATATATATATATATATATATATATATATATATTAAAAGTGTATTTGACAGCAACTTGAGTTAAAAATATATTTGTGCAAATTTCAACATCAGAAAAATTTCATTTAAAAAGATATATTATAAAATAATATAAATTTTATTTTAAAATTTCAATTAAAAGCTTAATTTTTTTTTATTTGAGATAGTTTTTTTTTAAATATTTTGGTTTTATTTTAAAAATAAAAGACACTTCAATAAATAAATAAATATATATTTGACATTATAATAGTTTTTGCAAAGATGATTTAATAAAAACAAAATAAAAAAATTATAAATTATAACTTTTCTCAAACCCAAGTTTTTATTATAAATAGAGTTGAAAAACAAGTTTAAGTAATAGAAACCAAATAATTTTTAAAATTATGATTAGTTTTGATCACATGGCAAAATACTATAAAACACAAAAATATTTTTTTAAAAAAAGTATTTAAGTAATATTTAAAAATATGATAATGATTGTTTTTTAAATATGTTTTACTTGTATGTAAATAATATTTTTTTTATAAAAATTATTTTTTATATTAACACATTAAAAAAATAAAAAATATTAAAAAATAACTTTAAATAAAAAATTACAAAAAATCATGAATTAAAACTACAACTACCAAAACAAGAAGCATCCAAGAATCATAGGACAACACGTTGAGTACAGGACCACCTTGCTTCCTCCCAGTCAAAAAGGCAAGCTTAAATGAAAGTCAATCCACAACGTAGAATTTCAAACACTCCATAAGAATTATTTTCGAGATAAGGATCCGAACTTTTTCTTTCTCTCTCATAATTGGCTGTCTCTTATTGAATTGCTTAGATTTTTATAGTGTTGTTGTAATTGTTTTTTTAAAATATTTTTTATTTAAAAATATATATTAATAATATTTTTTTAATTTTTAAAAATTATTTTTAAAATTAGTAGATTAAAATAATTTAAAAATATTAAAAATATATTAATTTAAAAATAAAAAAATAATTTTTTTAAAAAACATTAAACACAGTACCAAACACTCTTTTAATAACAATACAGCGATATGCATTGATAGGAAGGTGATGGTGTAACCATTATATTTTCTAGCAAATAATGGCGAATGCCTGCTGCTTGTTCTTATCTTATATTGTGTTCTGTCAAAATTTCACCATGATCGACCACTCTCTCTGTGCTTCGTAACAACACTGCTTGACCAGGGGACGCTACCAAAGAGACAAATCAAACTATGCCCGTTTCTGTTGAATTAAAAAAAAAAAAACCTAAGAGGGCTCAATGTTTTACTATGCCATCCGAGAGAAATCAAACTCTTTCTTATACTTGAAATTTTTTCTCCTTTAATTACCGATTTTCTTTTCAATTTCATTATTTTCTATTATGGTGGTTGGTGATCAAACTTAATAGTTTATTTCTTATGGTTTTCTTTTGGGTTTTCAAGGTTTTAAAAAACTATCTTGTTATTAAATTGGTTCTTGATTTTGCATATAAGGTTCCGGTTTGGTTATTTACAAAAACTTAAATATGAGGGGACTAAAACTGAAAGGTGGGTGAAAAATCAGCACTTTATTTATTTTTTTAGTCTGATTATCAAACTTTTTTTATTCTTTTTCAATCTCAACTTTTAACATTGTGCTATTTGGTGATTCGGCTTGGTGATTTATTTTGTATTGCTATCTTTGGGATTATTGTAGTCTTTAAAAAACATCTTCAAATAGGTTGGTTCTCAATTTTGTAAGAATTTATTAAATTTCATTATTTGTGAGAAATTAAAAATGAGAGGACCAAAACTAAAACCTTAGTAAGATAGCAATCCTTCTTCTTTTTCTTTTTTTGAAAAAAGGGTGCTAGTGCCTCTAGACTTAAAACTTTGTCAAATTTACACTTTAGCCCCTTGAATTTTGAAATTATATGGTTTAGTATAGAGCTTTATTTTATTTATAGTTTGATCCTTGAGTTTAAGATAAGAGAAAAAGATTCATTGAAAAACAACGAAGGAAAGAAAAAGAGATCAGTTATTCCGATTCAGTTCACCAAAATAGCCAAATTTGATGTCAAAGCATCCCTATTGATAAGAGAAGTGTCATTAAAGTTTTTTCGGGTTTTTCTATTGCCTGAAAAAGTATATCGATGTTGAAAAAAGTTTTTTTTTATTTGATTTGTGTTTTTTTATAATAAATTTAGGGGTTTTTTGAGTTGAGAAATTAGTTTTTTAAGGTTAGGAGAGTGTTTTTCATGTGTTCTTGATCAAGATATGTTAGAAATTAAGTTTTAGAATTAAAAAAGGCTAAGCCCAAATTTAGCCAAATTCTGAATATAAAGATGACACACCTTTTGCTTAATTTTTTATGGAAAAAAATGGATTGACAACCCTGATTTGCAAGAAAAAAAATAAAGACCCAAATGCCTAGCCACATGAGCCTCATTTAATATGTATTTGGAAGTGTAGTTGCGGTTGTTTTTAAAAGTGCTTTTTATTCAGAAAAATATGCCAATAATATTTTTTTATTTTAAAAAAATTATTTTTAAAATCAACACATCAAAATGATTTGAAAATATTAAAAATATATTAATTCAAAGTATTTTTAAAACACAGTGCCAGACATGCCCTAGCAAGCCTATATATATATGGGTTTATTTTTAAGGTTCAAGTTCGTAACCTCAGTAACTAGAATTATTTTTTTGCCAAATGATATTAACTCTCTTGAAAATCTAATATTTTTTAATATAATATATATAATCTCTTTTAAATTCTTAGATTAAATAAGAATGGTTTTTATATGTTATTTTATTTGATTGTCTGTAATTTTTACTTGGTTCTCAAGCAATCATTTTTTTACGTAGCTCATCATCATTAAAAAAAAATATTTTTATCAAGTTTTTTTAGTATAATAATTGATTTTTGATATCATATAATTAAATAAAAAATAAATTTATTAAACTTAATTGTATTTATCATCCAGGTCTATGGTTTACTGGTAAACCCGTATAAATTGATATGTTGCTGTCTTGATATTAAAACAAAAGTGTTGTCTTTAAATTTTTTTTTTAAGGCAATCTAAGTTTTTACTAATTATTAATTTTATCGATTGTCTTTAAAACCAAGTTTTTATTATAAATTGAGTTGAAAAACAAGTTTAAGTAATAGGAACAAGCAATATTTAAAATTATGATAAGTTTAAAAGTATTTTGAATCACATTGCACAATAATATTAAACAGAGAAATACCTTTAAAAAAGTGTTAAAGTGGTGTTTAAGAATGTTACAATAATTATTTTTTAAATGTTTTTTGTTTGGTAATACATGTAAATAATATTTTTTTAATATAAATTATTTTTTATACTAATACATTAAAATAGTAAAAAAAATATCAAAAAATAACTTTAAATAAAAAAAATACAAAAACTCATGAATTAAAACTACAACTACAAAAACAAGACGCATCCAAGAATGAAACGATAACACGATTGAGTATAGGACCACCTTGCTTCCTCCCAGTCAACAAGGCAAGCTTAAATGAAAGTCAATCCACAACATTGAATTTCGAACACTCCATAAGAATTATTTTCGAGATAAGGATCCGAACTCTTTTTTTTTTTTTCCTCTCATAATTGGTTGTCTAGATTTATTTAGCTAGCTGAGCTAAATTAAAAGACTGAGCCCATCTAGATTTATTTTATTGTGTTTTTTTTATTTAGACTTTATTTATATTGGATATTTTTATTTAGTTAGCTGAGCTTAATAATTGGTTGTTATAAAGTTTATTATTTATATGTAACTTTTGAATACATAATGTTCAATTTTAGATGAATTGATAAAATGATAGACTTTCTGTCCTCTAAATTCTCTCATTTTCATACCTTTTTTTTTTCCTCTTTTTTTTCCGATTTCTTTCTATCTTTCTATGCTTTTAATTCTCATTTAGTTTATTGTTAAGCATCACATAATTATATTTTATTTTTTAATTCATCCTTGGAATCCTAATATGGTTTATGGTTAAGGTTAGTAATGGTGTTAGGAATGTAAGTTCCTCTTTAGGGTTTTTTGGCTTCTCTTTCAAAGTGTGCTGATAACTGGTTGCTTCATTATTCAACTTTTGATATAATTAATTTTGTGTTTATGGGATCAAACATGGCAATAGATACACGTGTCATTTATCTAGCTCCACTTATGATAACGGATCAACATATCCAAGATAGGGGGAGGACTGTGGAGGATTTTCATAACAATTTGTTTTTAAAACATTTTTAAATTGTTCTTTGAAATAATTAAATTAATATTTTTTAAAATATTTTTAAATAATATGATACGTTGATGTAAAAAAATAAAAATAAAAGAACTGAAACGGAAACAAAAAAAAAATCTGAAAGAAATATCGAAGCCACTCTTTTGATGATCACTGAGATTCATTTCGATCGATTCTTCCCTAAAATCTTCCTCTTTTTGAGTTTTTACACGTTCTCTGGTAATATGTGAATTCTGCTTTCCCTCTTCCATTGAATGGACTAACTACGGGGCTGCACTCGTTTCCCGAGCCAGAGAGCAAGACAAAATTAGAGGCCTGAAAAAAGATCTCCGTAGTCCAGAAGTTGTTCCTGGGCTACTACCCATCTCTCAGTCTCGCTAAAGGAAGCGTGCACTGGTGGTCGATAGAAGCTGAAAAAAAGATACGAAAGGGAAAAAGAAAACTAAGTTCAGCTTTTGTCTCTTGTCCAACAAGAACAATACCTATCAGATCGATCTAAATCTTACAAAGAAATAAAAAACATCTTAACTACGTTAAACTCACAAATCCCAATACTCTTTGCTGTTCCTTTCTCTCTCTCATTCTTCATCCACATTTGCGTTATACAATCCGATTTGGATAAGATTATATAAAGAAGACGACTTGATGAATGATGTGGAGTGGAAACAGTGAGTTTTGAGGTGAGACATTGTTGTCGTCGTCGTCGTCGTCGTCGTTTTGGTGTTGGTGGTGAAGGGAGTGTAAAGTTATGGCGGAAACAGAGATTGGAATGTCAACGGATAACATAAAGGGATTGGTGTTGGCATTGTCTTCGAGTTTATTTATAGGAGCCAGTTTTATTGTTAAGAAAAAAGGGTTGAAGAAAGCTGGTGCTTCTGGTCTTAGGGCAGGTAAAGTTTCCATCTTTTTATTGTTTATTCAACTGGGTTTTTGTTTTTGGCCTTGGAATGGGTTGCTTTTTTGTGGGTTTTCATTGTTTATTTGTTGGCTTTGGTGGGTTTTGTTTTAATTGTTATTTTGTGTTGGGATTGGTGCTAATTTGCTGGTTTGGATTGCCCTTTTTTAATTTATGTTTGGGTGTGAAATGGGTTGATTTTTGGAGGTCCGTCATGAATTTATTCGAATGGGATTTTGTCTTGAGTGGAAGTTGTTTTGTGTGCTTCATTGCAAGAATTATAAGCATAGTGATAGGAAATGGTTGAATTCACGTGGCTTGAGGATTTCATTTGTGGGTCAAACTTAGGAGTGGGTTAAATTTTTGTTTACTGTTGTATTCCAAGTTCTAGATAGAATTCTTGATGATATTTTAATGGAATTTGTTTCTGTTTGGTTACATATATTGTTGGAATCACTGAATTGAAACGTTGTTGTTTGCGCGAGTAAAAATGATGGTTAATCAGTTTATCATAGTTCACCACCAGGCACCAGGTTGCTGGCATGGGATCTAGTTTCACTATTTGGGGTTTCTTAGCTGATGCCTGGAAAATTGCCTTTTAGATTCTTTTTAGTTGGAAGATTAAGCTCCAGCAAGTGAAGACACCGGGTTAATTGGAGTTTGGTGCTGTTATTCCTTTTGATGTCTACATGGGGAGAGATGGATTTTGGAGGGTTTGTTCCACGCAATTATTCATTACACCTTTGTATGATTTTAGAACTGCAAAGTTTCGGTTTCAAGTTCTTTTCAGCATGTTGTTCAGATTCTATGTTGGCTTGCTACTCTTGTATGCGTCATGTGTACTAAGTTGGCAAAGACATCTTGCTTTGTCCATTTTCTTAAACTTTTTGATCTGACTATTGCTAAAACCAAAGTTTATCCCTTATCCTGGTGATATTTTTTGGGGATTTTGAAAAAGCTTCGATGGATTTATGGTAGTGGATTAATTGGTTGAGGCCCATTGGACTTTAGACATTCGATGCATTACACTTATCATCTCAGGTGTAGGATAGTATATCTGAAGGGGTAGCTTTTGTAATAGGTGGGAAGATAGTGATAGATTTCATAGGACAAAGCTGTGGAATAGCTTTGCAAGAGAAAGACGTATATCCTTTAACTTTGTTGCTTTACATATTGGAAAAGGTAGCTGGATTCTTGTGTGGTGCATGGTGTGTGCAAAAGCATGAGCAACTGTTCTTCTTTTCTGAGAAAAAAGGTGGTAGCAATTGAGGGCTAGAAAGAAGGGGCCATGGTAACTGTGCTTAGGCCCCAAGTTTTATAAGGGTAGTGAAAGATAGGGATTGGACTTTGCAGCAGTTTTATTGATGTCCTATATTTTTTTTGAGTGTGTTGAGGGGTGACGATATACTAATTATTGGATATTTGTAGGACATTCGGAGTCTGCTCTTTTCTAGAAGGTTGAGGGAATGTGAGGGTATCTGGAGGTTAAAGTGGCTCTCCGAAGCTATATCTTTCTTTTGATAGATCAACTTTATGGATTGTTTAGATATTTTCAATTTGTATTTTTTGTAGGTTTTAAAGTAGTACATTTGAGTGCTGTTTACAGAACTACCTTGATGATAGTAAACCATTGGTCTGGTTCTTTTATGCTATTTACGTCCAAACAGAGTAATGCTATACGAGCTTACAAATCTTAACTAATACTTCATATAACTTATGCAAGAGTTTCTTATCATGTTTGATCAATCTTTTAGTGTTTCCAGGACCATAAATCACACCACCAATCATTTTCTGCGCCAGTTTGTATGAAGTTTGTGTGAGATTTATTTGTTTCTTTGTAGACCATCTTGGTTCCAGATAATGGTTTGGTGTCATATGTCTTAACAAAATAGCTTCACAGTTACTTCTTTAGGCTTGCATAATACCATTCAGCTTCCATTGCCTAGTCCATGGATGATTTGGAGTCATTATGGTGTTCTTTAGGAATATGCTCTCTAATTAATTATGGTGTTCTTTAGGAATATGCTCTCTAATTAATTATGGTGTTCTTTAGGAATTGCTTTCTAATTAAGTGATGGTGTGATTTATCATCATAGAAGAAGAATAAATAAAATTTAAAATCTAACTTTTTAACAATTTATAATTTATGTGATTGCATTAATGGCTTGATGAGTATAGAAGTTGGAGCTGGACATGTGGAATTATTGAGTTTAATACTCAGCATTTGCTTAATTTGTTAACATTTTTTTTTTGTGATTGCATTAATGGCTTGATTTATGTATGATAATAGAGTTTTATGGTTTTACTTTATCTTAATTTTACGGACCTTTTGTTTGCAGGTGCTGGGGGTTATACTTACCTGTGTGAACCACTTTGGTGGATTGGCATGATAACAAGTAAGTGCCCTTATTTTCTATGGCTGTTAATTTGTTGAAATTAAAGAAATTACTTTTATACCATTGCCTATACATTGTGTGGTATAGAATAAATAGTCTATATATATTTTGATAATTTAAATAAATAGTCCATATTCTTTTACAGCATAATAAATAGTCTATATAAATGCAATAAGTTCTTTTGATTAGCTAAAAACTCTCCATATGTGTCAAAAGTGCAGTCTTTCACAGATCCTTCAAAGAGTTGTGTTAACCTTTCATTTCATATGTCTTGCACTATTTCTTTTGTTGTTTGTCCATTTAGATGGTTTGGATCTCCATTTTTTTGTTTTATGATGTTTACCTTTTCTCTTTATATGTTGGTTTAACGTTATGAAGTGCATTGGAAGTTTGAGTGCAGATCACATTGTATGCATTCTAAGATGGATAATTGTCATTGTGGCAGTGATTGCTGGGGAGATTGCTAATTTTGCAGCGTATGCATTTGCACCAGCTATTCTAGTCACTCCTCTTGGTGCACTCAGTATCATTATCAGGCAAGAGAAAATTTACTTATGTCTTTCATATATCAGATTATTTTATGATCCTAACTTCCATTTGTCTTGCAGTGCTGCTCTTGCACATGCTATTTTGCAGGAAAAGTTGCACATTTTTGGGATTCTTGGTTGTGCTCTTTGTGTTGTGGGTTCAACGACAATTGTTTTGCATGCACCTCAAGAACGTGAGATTGAGTCTGTGAAGGAAGTGTGGGACCTTGCAACAGAGCCAGGTATATATTTCTCCTAGGAATAAAAAAAGGTAGCGAAATGGCTTCCAAGTCCTTGATGCTATACGAAAAACATACATAATATTTATTATCATGGTCTTATATTTTTTGCTCAGTGTCTCATAATGCTGTAATTCACTGTGATATCCACTGCAGCTTTTCTCTTGTATGCTGCTATTGTCATAACAGCTGCTGTTGTGATTATCATCCGTGTTATACCCCATTATGGGCAGACTCATGTTATGGTCTATATTTCAATTTGTTCGCTCATGGGCTCACTATCGGTATGTCAGTTATCCTCTTCTTGAATCTGAACTTTTTATGAACTTTGCTATATATACCTATTCGTTTATTATTCACTGTGTGCACATCTTTACTAGCGTAAATCCACTATTGTTAAATTTATGTTTTCTGAATGCTCATAACAGGTTATGAGTGTCAAAGCACTTGGAATCGCTTTGAAGCTGACTTTCTCGGGAATGAATCAGTTACTATACCCCCAAACATGGGCTTTTACCTTGATTGTACTTGCCTGTGTAATCACTCAAATCAATTACTTAAACAAGGTAATGCATTTCTTAGGAGCTCCCATATAATTTTTTAAAATAAACATATGCTACCTTGAAATGCTGATTGCGTGAAAATTAATGTAGAAACTAGATCTTTTATTATGATGATTATGTAAATTTCTGAAGGCAATATTTCAAGTTTTCCTGCATAGGACTTGCTTCAGTGGGAGGATAACTGGGCAATGGCTTGTGGTTATGAATGGCTTTTGGTAGATAAATTTATTTGTTACTCTTTGAATTGCAGGCTCTTGATACATTCAATGCAGCTGTTGTATCTCCCATATACTATGTGATGTTTACTTCATTAACAATTTTGGCAAGCGTAATCATGTTTAAGGTAACCTACTTTTTAACCAGTGGCATGTGTTGACTTATAGGCATGCATGAATGTGTTTGTGTGATAGATGGAATCTAGGAGAACTAATCCTTGGATTTCATGTTAGCTTCACTTTAAGTGATGATGACTGTAGAAACTGGAGCATTTTTTTAAAATGAAAACGAAGCATTGCTACAAATAGGTTGTGCTGATGTATTCAAAATACAAACAAAACAATTTGTTTTCCATCTATTTTGAGTTGATTTATGGTGAATGGCTGCAGTATAATTATGAAATTTCTTATGCTATCCTTTCCAGCGGAGGACTTTAAAAATTACTGCTCTTACATAAATTATGAGTTTTTTTTTTTTGTTCTTTTTCTTTTTGAAACCCTCCTCTCTTTTATGGAAAAGAGATGTAGAGCTGAAAGAAAACTAGATGGTTATTTTCTGAAGATTTTATGTTATTCTCTCCAGCTAAGGAGTTTAAAAACTGTTGTTACTCAATTATGAGTTCTTTTTTTCATTGTTTTCTTTTAGGAACTCTCCTTCTCTCGATCTCTTAGACAGAAAATAATAAGCTATGGAAAAGAGATGTAGTGGTGAAATAAAACTAGATAGATGTTCTCTGAAGATTTTAGTTCTTACATGCAGTCTTCAGTCCCTATAAGTATTGCTATAGTAACTAAAGTATTAAACTTTTAAGAATTTTTATGATGTTTGTTGCCCTGTATGCTGATTATATACCTTTTTTAAATTCAGGATTGGGATGGAAAGAACGCATCTCAAATTGTCACTGAAATATGTGGATTTGTAACGATCCTTTCTGGGACCTTTCTTCTTCATGAAACGAAGGACATGGTTGCAGGTGGGTTTCCAGTAGTTCCTCCATTGTTTAATCTTCTCTAGTTCAAGATTGTAGCTTCACATAAACTGTACTTCATTTATAGGGTCATCACAATCTTCATCATTGCGCCTTCCTAAGCATGAAGAAGAAGATGAAGGACTTGATCCCGAAGGAATCCCTCTACGACAAGTAGACACTCTGAGATCAAAATAGTTGTATTCTTTGATTCTTTTGGTTACTGTCATTCAAGATCTTGGGTGCTGATATGGGGCAGAAAGGGAATTCCAGCCACAGACCTATGTATTATCAACACACTGGGCGGGTTCTTTATTTTCTTTGAGTAAACAATGGGCGAAGATGGCAAGACTTCTTTCACAGATAAAAAAAGGAGATGGTCTCTTTCAGCTGCCGCCATGTATAGACATTTAACTCCCCCCTTTCCTTCTTCCCCTCCTTGGGGGTTTGTAATTTTGAGCATTTGTTCTTCATATTGAATATTAGCTTCAAGTTATGAAGAAATGCAGTTTACTTCTTCCTCTCCTGATCCTTGCAATGACTGTTCCATTACATTGTTTTGTATGTGATTTATGTTAGATAGTGACCTTCAAGTTGACCTCAAGTGTGGGTAATGAGCATCTCAACAAAGAATTGAAGGTTATTCTTAGTATATGCAGGATACAGAGTGTTTTGTATTAGATAGTTGTATGTTTCACATAAATTATTGTCCAAGTTGCTTTATATTAAACTCATGATTCAACTTTCAATTGCTATCATGCAACCACTAAAGGAGTGGACTTAGACTTGCTCATTTTAAGACTTCTAGGATTCTTATTTTTGTATAGCTTGCTGTGTCAGGTGAGCTCTTTATATGGAAAAAAGACAGTATTTAGCTAGCGAGCTTATTTACCAATGTAATTGTGATTGTTTTTCAAATAATTTTTCATATTAAAATATATATTAATGATTTTTTTTATTTTTTAAAAATTATTTTTGATATTAGCATATCAAAATAATTTTAAAATATTAAAATCATATTAATTTAAAATTAATAAAAAAATAAAAAATATTTTTTAATCACAGAAAGAAATAGGCTAGACAGATTTGAAATGCAAATTTACCAAACAGAGAATGTTGCCATGCAATCTCTTTCAAAACTCTCGAGGCAGCACAACAAACGCAGCCAAATGGGCTTTGAAGAAGCCAATTCCTGCTACCAAGCCGGCGGTATCCCTAAGATAAAAAAAGATGAATATAAAAGAAGAAAAAAACATGTTTAATAAAAGAGATAAAGATATAAAATAAATTTATTTTTTAGAGTTTTGGATTGAATTTTTATATAAAAAAAATGTCACTATATAATGATATTTCTCAAATTTAACAATATTTTAAAAGGCCTGAGAGATTCACTTTACAAAATTACGTTGTGATCTTGCAAAATATTATGGACTCATTATTATGTTTTTTTTTTTTTTTTTAATTTCACTATTTTTGGACTTAATTGAGGGAAAATTTAAGTAAGATTGTTAAGAAAGGACAAAATTAAATTACATAGGACCAAATTAAAAAAGACAGAAAATATATGGTGGATTCAAAGTTTGCAAAAAGAGTTAACGTTGGTTCTCTTACTTTTCCAACAATATATTTTTGGTCCCTATGAAATTTTTAAATTCACATTTTGTATGAAACTTTATTTTTTTTATTTTTCAATTTTTATATGGATTTTTTGATATTGTAAAATTAATTTTTTAAAATATTTTAAATTGTTTTGATGTGCCGGATATAAAAATAATTTTTAAAATATAAAAAAAATATTATTTTAATATAAAAACAAAAAAAACTCTCAAATATATCTAAGTTGAGTGGGACCCAAAAACCCCTAGGCCCTTGATCCACAAAGCAAAGTTACGTTAACTTGTTGAAGCAGTTGAACAAAGATGTCCGAAAAACCCCACCTATACCAAACTCCCAATCCCCAACTCCCACTCTCCAATACCATTTTCCATTCCACCCAAGTCACCAACCTAGCTATGGCCACTGAAGACTTCACCTTCCCCATCTTCACAGACCCTGTCTCATGCAGCATCGATTCCCCACCTCTATGGTGCTTATCTCCTGATCCTTACCATGAAGAAACATCAAAAGAAAGCAGCACGGAAGGAGAAGAGAGAGATCAAGACGAACAAGTCTTTAAAAATAGTTTTCCAACGGAACCGATCAAGCACTTGACGCAAGGGAAGAGCTTTTCAAGAAGAGAGGAGCTGGGCTCCGCTGCATCTGAGTTGGTGAGAAGAAATGGTGGTCTAAATGATAAGGAGGAGGAGATGGACATGTTATGGGAGGATTTCAACACTGAAGAAACATTGACAAGAAGCCATAGTAGTTCGAGATTGGATTCTGAAGCAGTTCACACGGGTTGCGTTAAAGCCCTGAGACTGTCCAAACCAGGCTTGGTGGTGTTCATGAAAGTGTTGAAGAGTCTTTTCTTGATTCACAATTCTCATAGGTCAGTTATGCATCACAGTTCTTACAGACCATCAGTTAAAGGTCACTGGTCACATAAACCTGTGAAAATTGGCTCATGGTACTGATCATGGGAGTCTTTGTTTGATTTATTCGTTTGATTTATATATACAACTTGTCAATGGCGATGGAACCCAATCGAAGAGCAAGAGATCTTGATTTCAAATCCAGTGTGGGAGTCTAGAAAACGCCCTTGCTTCTGTGCCCTAGCTAGTAGTATTGCATGCCATGCCAAGCTGTGAAGGGTTGCCTTATAATATCTTGCTGCATAAATCACGAAAATATATTAGAGTGCAAATACAGGGATTGAAAGTATGCTGAAGCTATAGTAAATTTTATCTTTTTTCGTTATGAAAGAGAGCTTCAAACTAGTTGAGTTATACAGCAAATTAACAATGATAAATTTTATTATAACTATCTAAGATTATGAAAAGCGTTTAACAAAAAAAGTTTTATTGAAAGCTTTTGTCATATTAGAGCCACGATTAGAGCATGTTTTGTTTAAAAATATATTTAATTTTGTTTTAAAATTTATTTTGGATATTAGTATGTTAAAATAATTCGAAAATAAAAAAAATTAAATATATAAAAAAAGGTCTTGAAACGAAAACTAAACACAAGTAAGTTTGTCATTTTCCTAATTATTTTTCATATTAATTTTGTTTGACCATGTCATGCTTAAAGTTTAACACAGGATATACTTAACCCTAACCATTTTTTAATGCTGTCATATGGGATGTTTTTGAAACACGACAACCAGTTCAGCATCTTCAGAACTAGCAATGCCAAATCCGTCAATCATTGGGTCGACATTCTTAAGTCCTTGAAGCTCGACCATTCTGGATTTCATCAGGACATACATATATATATATAGACACCTCAGATACAACTGGGCAAAACCACTTCTAATATATATTCTGCCTAATTAAGAAGCAGTTAGCACTTTGCCAACAACTAATTAATTAAATTAATCATTCATGCAACAAATGATTGATATGCATAATTTAAAAATATATCAAATTAATATTTTTATTTTTAATAATAATGATACATCAAAATCATTGAAAAACACTTGAAAAAATTGATTTAATATTTCTCCAAACAAGAAATAATTTAAAAACAAGTTATAATACAAGAACAAACACTCACCAATTTCTCTTTTTTCTATTTGTTTTTTTTTCCTATTTGATAACATTACATCTATGAACTTGTCGATCGACTCTGTAATGTTAAGTAATAAATTGTTTGTAGCAGGTATGGAAAGAGACGCTGAAATTGCAATGTCGGCTAAGGATGTCACAACTCAAATTAATAACGACATGCATAACCTTGCCCTAATTATTGGTGCCTTTCCATAATTTCTTTAATTATAGCATAATTTATCGAAGGTGTACAATTATATATATAACAATATGCTTGTCTTTCTTTTAGGAAAAATCAGACTAATTAACCCTTGTATTGACTTAATTTGGTGAATGTATATAAAAGACATTTATACTAATGGAAATCCTAAGAGTTGGAAATCTTATTTTTGAAATTCTTGACAGACCTTGCGGATTGAATTTAATATACCTAGAGTTCCAAATATTGGAATTAAATAATATAATTATTAATGCATAATTATAAATCCTGTATAACTTAACATGTCAACTCAATAATCTGGAATTTGATTCAGGTCTTATTTCACTTCAAATCATTTTACTTCAAATCTCAGTTAGGGTTAACTAGCTAATCCATCGATTAACTTGCTCAACTCACATTAAGACATTAATGATATTAATAACCTCTCACCTCATATTAAGAAATGTTGAAGCATATATTGATTTGTTATTAGAAATCTTGCATGTGGGAACGTCCCCTCATTGAAACCCTAGCTATAAAATCTAGGTTAGATTGGCGGCCTAACTTAGGTCTTGGATCGGTCCAAATTAAAAAAAATAAAATGAATGATCTTGTTAGACTTAGTAAAAAACCCATATTAATATGTGACTTAGGGTATAACTTTATCAAAACCTAGCCCTTAACTTGTTGACTTTCTTTGGAAAAAAATATTTTTGGACAAAACAACATCATTTAGATCCTTTAAAAAACAAATTTTAAATTAACCTGAGTTGACCCTCCTAACTAATAATCTAAGTTTTGTGTCACAACCTCAGTCTGTAGTCCACGATTGGCAATGCAAGAGCAGTATCGTGAGGACACTACACCTACGCTAAGCCTTAAAATATATATATATATATATATATATATATATTATAAAATAAATTACATAAAAATTTCACAGCATTTTATAATCTTTCAAAAGATTATATTCTTCAAAACCAATAAAATCAAATAACACTTCAAAAATTATCATAATCAAATAAAGCAAAACAAATAATCTATAATACTTATTACATTTGTCAAAATCCAAATTTAATTAAAATAATGTAATAGTGGAGTGTCTAAGACATCGAATAAAAAACTAAAAAGAAAGCCTTGTAGAACATGAAAGGCATACCGATCAAAATTAAAAAACCAGAAACACTTAACAAAATCCTTTTGCACGCTATCATAAACTAAAAACTTGAAATAATATTAAAAAAAAGAATGAATTCAACTAACCCAGTTAGAGAATAACATTTAACATACATCTTAAATATTAATAATTTGCAAGTTGATATGCCTTGATACACACACATTTTATTTATTTTATTCTCTATGCAATATCTCTAATGTAATTGAATTCAATTATAATGTTTAATTTAAATTTAATTGATAAATAAACTAAATTCACATGTAATTCACATGTGAAAGAGATATTCTATTACCAAATTTAATTCATTTTATTTTCTATATCACCAAATTCACATGTGCCCCATGTTGGTCTTCATGCATATGATACCAATGGTAATCCCTCCATTTTCTTTTCTATATATAGCCTGTTGGCACCAAAATGGGTGGAGCGATCCATGCGTACCGTATTATTTCGTATCATACAACATGAACAGATGTCGAAACCTATCAATAATGAGTTATAAATTCCGTTGCAATCACAGTATATTTCAATTATACGATTTCAAGGAATAATTTACTCATCAGATCACGTCCATGGATCATTGAATGCTAAATGATTTACATGAACACGGGTAGCAATCACATTATTGGTGTCTACATTAGTAAATTGCTTCAGGGGGTTCTATGATCGTTTAGCAATATCATCATCCTTTCCCTTGAATATTGCCATAGATCCTCCGCCTGCACATTGTTTTCTGATGATTCCTATGAATGTCTTTCTTTTCTTCCTTTGATGCTTGAAATTTGTAGTGTAAAAAACACTCTTCACATAATTCAAAAGAACTTTCAGTAGTTCTAATCACCTCAACAACTAGGTCAAGTTGGCTTCCAATCCTTGTTCTTGCTTGCAGCTGCAGGTACGCAAAATGGTCCGGATTTTAGAACTGTGTCCATATCATACCAAATTGTTGGTCAACTGTCCTATAATCGGTATGTATCTACATGAGCACCATATGCCTAAGACGCCATTTTTCTTTTAATGAATATGTCAATGAGAACATTATGTTTCCCATCTCACAAAGTCCTAATCTCGTCTTCTGATAGAATAAGATTCGAAGTCAAAATTTCCATGTTGGAAATGACTCATTGGTGATTAATATAGTGTCATTTTTAGATTGTATAATTGTTTTTTTTTTTCTGTGACTGTTTGGTTTCTAAGCGGGTACAATGAGTCCTATATAACTTTAAAGGCGTTGTCTTTGACCTTTGCCCTCCACAAATTCTGGTTTATGTTGGTCAATTCTGGAAAAAAAAAAAACATTTTAGAAACCCTAGTCATGGTAGCAAGAAACAAATGGAGTCCAAAGAACAATTGGTAAGACCTTTTCAAACCTCTTGGGTTGATTAAAGCTGCAATCTTTTTGGATGTGTTTTGCCAAAACGCTGTTTGTTTAAAATTTAAAAGACAAATTGTTTAAAATTAAATTTTTAGTTTTTTTGAATAATTTTAATGCATTGATATCAAATATAAATTTTTTTTAAAAAAAATTATTTTAATAAAAAAAATATTTTAAAACACAATCTCTATCACATTCTCAAACATGTATTTCAAGTGATATTTATTTAGAGCAAGCAAGGAACTGTTAGTTCAAAGGATAAGTTGGTGTGTTCTTTATGTTACCTATCATCTTAGGTTAAAATCAAAAAAAGAATATTTTCATGAATTTACAAGTACGAATGTGTGATGGCAGTGCATAAAACTTGTTCAAGGAAGGACATGTCACTTTAACTTGTATAAAAAAATTCGAGATCTATACTTGTATGGAAAATGTGAAATCGGGACATATATGGATTGCTTTCTCGTGAAGAACTTCAGCTAGGCTCTCGCATTCTTTTCCACTTGAGAGAAAGGTTGCTTGTTGTTTTATATGGCCAAGCTAAAAATTTGCACTGAAAGGGCTTGGTTATAATCTACTTTCCAACTCAAGGTGATGATGCAGCAATGGAGAATCAGTAAAAAAAAAACATTAGAAAATCCAAGGCAGATATTAGGAAATTTCATTTCATTTTCCTTCTGTAGCTAAATGTAGATGCCGTATGAGTAAAATAATTTCTTCTTTTTTTAAAAAGAAAAAGAAAAAATAAGGATTAAAAGTCTGTGTTATTTGATTAATGAGTAAAATAGATTTTTATGAAGATATTCATTCTGTTTTAATCCTACATGAGATGCATGCTCGTGCATTGCCGCGGGTTTATAAAACAAATATATTTTATAGTTTTATAATTGTGAATTAACACTAGATAAGTAATAGAAACTAAAGGTATGATAGAGCCAATATTTCATGATGGAAAAAAAAAGTTGTGTTGGTGATAAAAAAATTTAGAGACTGAATAAAATAATTTATAGTAATCTACAGTGTTTTGGGAATAAAGATACAGTTAATAAAAATGATTAGAGATAGCACATGATTTAGCTTTTCTGTTAATAAAAAACAAAAAAAATTACAAAGCTAAATTCTCTACCAACTTAATATTAAAAACAAAACCAACAAAGATAATTTTGGAAGAAACAAAACCCATGAGAAAAAATATTACAGCAATTGACAATATTTTATAAGAAAAATTACAGTGTTGTATGAGAAAAACTACAACGCTTTTCCCATATAATTTAAGTTTATTGTAATTATAATTTTCAACCAACTTGATATTTCAAAAAAAATCGACAAAGATAATTTTTTAAAAAATAATATGAGAAAATACTACAACAATTCATAGTGTTTTAAAGAAAAAAATACAAAATTAAATTTTTAATCAGCTCAATATTAAAAAAAATCAAATCGACAGAGACAATTTTAAAAAATAACAAAAAAAACAGAAAAAAAGAAAAAAAAATCATGTTAGAAGCACTGTCGCAATTCACAATGTTTTGTGATGAAAGCTACAGTGCTCCTCCACATGATTTAGCCTTATTTATAATAACTTGTAACTATAATTCTCAATAATGTTTTGTAAGGAAAACTACAGTGCTTTTCCCACATGATTAAGTTCTGTTACAAAGTTAAATTCTAACCAACTCTTTTAAAAAATAAAATTAACGAAGATAATTTTAGAAAAAAATATAAAAAAAAAACACAAAAGAAACTGAAAAAAACCATGTGAGGAAAAACTGTATCAATCCATAGTGTTTTGTGAGGAAAAACTTGTATTTACTTGTAATTGCAATTCTTAACCAGCTTAATATTTAAAAAGTAAAATTGACAAAGATAATTTTAGAGAAAAACATAACAAAACAGAAAAAAAAAAAACCATATAGGACAAAACATTGTAGCAAGCCACAATAATTTGCAAGGAAAGTTACAATGCTTTGTTCACATATTGTAACTATAATTTTTAACCAGTTTAATATTACAAAATAAAATAAAATAAAAAGATAATTTCAAAGAAAATCATAAAAAAAAATCATACAGAGAAACACTGTAGCGATCAATAATGTTTTAAAGAAAAAAAAATTACAAAACTAAATTATCAATCAACTCAATATAAAAAATAAAAAACAATTGACAAATATAATTTTAAAAAATAAAATAAAATAAAATAGAGATACTACATGGAAAAACATCGTAGTAATCCACAGTATTTTAAATAAAAAAATTATAAAACAAAATTCTTAACCATCTCAATATTTAAAAAGTAAAATCAACAAAGATAATTTTGGGAAAAAAAATAAAATAAATGAAAAAAAAAGGAAAAGGAGGAAAGTTGGAAAAAAAGGAAAGTAATTTTGGAAAAAAGGAAAAAAAACAGAAAAAAGGGAAAGTTGTAAAAAAAATGAAAAAGTGCAAAAAAAAAGAGAGAGGAATGTACTGTGGATTATTGTTGTAATCCATAATGCATTTGGGTGTGGGAAACAATGATTTTAAAAAATAAAATTGACAATTATAATTTGAAACATAAAAAAATAAAATAGAAAAACTATATGGAAAAACACCGTAGCCATCCATAATATTTTAAAAAAAAAATTACAAATTAAAATTTTTAATCAGCTCAATATTTAAAAAGTAAAATTAACAAAGATAATTTTGGGGAAAAAAAGGAAAAAAAAAAGAGGAAGGTTGAAAAAAAAATTAATTTTGGAAAAAATAAAAAAAGAAGAAGAGAAAGTTGGAATTTTTTTTTGGAAAAGTGCAAAAAATAAAGAAAAAAAAAGGAATGCATTTAGGTGTGGGGAAACAGTGATTCCCCCACACCATTTAGGCCCCGTTTGTTTCCTGGAAACTAGTTTTCAGGAAACCATTTTCCAAACTTTTCCGTGTTTGTTTGTCATTAGGAAAGTTGGTTAACGGAAAACACTTTCCGGTCAACGGAAAATACTTTTCAGTCAATTTTAGTCAATGAAAAATTTGGTTTGGTTTTCAGGAAAGTGTTTTCCCTTTAGCTGTGTTTGTTTTCCGGAAAGTTGTTTCCGGGAAATCACTTTCCAAACTTTCTTGTGTTTGTTTGTCATTAGAAAAGTTGGTCAAAGGAAAACACTTTTCAGTAAAAGAAAAATTTGGCTTGGTTTTCAGGAAAGTGTTTTCCTAAAAATTTTTGGGGAAAACACTTTCCGGAAGTTGTGAAAAAATTAGAAATGTCATTATTTGTTGATTATATCAAATTTGATTCTCAAACTTTTGATCGCTATATATATATATATTTTGTTTTTAATATTTATTTTCAATTTCATCTCTTAAAATTTTATTTTTATATTAACTTTGGTCCTTCTTTTTATAATTGCTATTTGCTTTTTTCTTATCATTTTTTTATTGAAATTTTTTATCTATCAGATTTGGTCCTCATTCTTTTGATTGTTACTTATTTTATTTGAAATAATTTACGAAATGTTGATTATTATTATTTTAATTTCTTCATCTTTTATTTTTTTTTTAATTTTTTAGATTTGATCTCTATTATTTTGATTATTATTTATTTTATTTGAGATAATTTATGAAATTATATTTTTTTTTCAATTTCATTCTCATTCAATTTTTTAATTGGTAAGATTTTTTTTATTATTTTAATAAACTTGAGAAAAATAAAATGTTAATAAGTTATTTTCCAGCTTATTTTTCATGACATAACCAAACACTGGAAAGTGTTTTCCAGCTTATTTTCCATTACACAACCAAACATCGAAAAATACTTTTTCAGAATTCACTTTCCCGAAATTAACTTTCTTCGGAATTTACTTTCCAAAAAAAAAACTATTTTCCAGCAAACAAACAGGACCTTAGAGTATTATTAATTACAAATCAAAATTTTTATGCAGCTCAATATTTAAAAAGTAAAATTAACAAAAATAGTTTTGGAAAAAGAATAAAAAGAAAAAAAAAAGAAAAAGAAAAAGAGGAAAGTTGGGGAAAAAAAAGGTAATTTTGTAAAAAAAAAAGAAGAGAAAGTTGGAAAAAAAATAAAAAAAAATGCAAAAAAAAAAAAATATATACTGTGAATTACGAGTGGGGAACAGTATTTCCCCACACCATTTAGATATTGTATTGTTAATAGCCTTTGTATTAAGTCAGCTTCTTGAAAAATGCAGTTCTGAACTGTTATATCCTTCTCTCCATTTATTTCTTTGATTCTTTCGTCTCTGAAATCTTCCTTCAGAAGTGATTAGAACTTGTATAACGATTTTTTTATATATATATATATAAAACTCTCTTCAAATAACGAGAAGGGTTCTGTTTCTTACATGTTTTCCTCCATTTTTTCTCAGATAAAATTACGTCTTCTATCCACATTGATGAAGCAATGAATACCTTTTCCTCTCTTCTTATAGATATCAAGAACCTTGAATCTTCACTAGCCAAAAACTCCTTGTCTCTTCAATGGTGTTTAGAAGCCACAAATCTCCTCAAGAAGATGCACTTTCAGTTTCTTGAAATATTTCAGAAGTCTGAGGTACCCATGTTCTGGGATGGGGGAAACTATTTGGATGAGTACATGGAAGAGTCTTTGAACATCCTGGATTTTTGTAACGCGCTGAGATCAGCCATTTCTACAATGGATAGGTACCGTTTAATAGTTGATGTTGCAGTTAGAAGATTTTCTGATGAAGGGTATTCAGGTTCGGCCATGAATATGACTGAAATTGAGAAATTAGAAAGAGAATGGCAGAAGCTTTATGGCTTTGAGAACTGGAAAATTGTGAATCTATACAAGACGCACAGACCGAAAACAAAGACCAAGGATGATGAGTTTTGTGCATCATATGCTGTAAGAAGAACGATGAATATTGTATGTTCGCTCCTGTTTTCTGCAATACTCTATCCAGCTCCATTAGAAAAGGATGAGGAGGTTTATAGAGATTTCTCTCAACTGAAGTTATTCTCATCATCACTGAGGAAGCTTGTTTGTTGCTTTTCTGAGGAGCGAAGAGGTTTCAATGATAACTCAAGGCCAGTTTTAGCTGAGACTAAAATGGTAGGGAGTGCAGTTGAGGATTTTAAAGTTCAGATTCTGAAGGGTGTGGCTCTGAATAAAGAGGAGTTGGGGAAAAGCATTGATTCACTGCAGAAAAGTTCCCTGGCTTTGAAGGAAGGTCTAGAAATGTTTGATTCTGTAGTTGATGAGCTGTTTCAAGAGGTGGTGAAAGGAAGGAATGAGATCCTAGGTATGGTTGCATCAAGCTAGAAAAATCATGGAAATAATTTTTTTTATCATAGTTTTATATAATCTAGATGCAAATTACACTAATACAGAAAAAAGCTACCTTGTACTTGCAGGCTTTTAATTTCGTGGAGAAATATTATGTAGCAGAACATAAAGCAAATCTTGAATTGAATCCCTGTCTAAAATGCTGAAGTATGGGCACGATGTAGATTGCCTCTGATAGATTACTATAGTGCATCATTTGTAGTGAGTTAATAATAATTTTCTTTCAATTATAAAAAAATATGAAAAGTATAGAAAATATATTAAGTGTTTTGAGTTTGAAACAGAGCTTAATGTTATTGGGTCGTATTATAAAAAGGACCTAACGTTGTTAGCTCATGCTAGGCAATAGAGTCCAGAGTCAGATCCAATCTTCTTGAATCTAGTTGGACAGCTTGATCTAATGTTTTTTGATCTAGTGATCAAGATAGATTCAATGTTATTGGACGGATCTATCTGTCCAGCTAGATCCAATAGCATTAAATCTAGTTGCCTTAATTTTTAACTAAACACAGAAAAAACAACACTTTCAATGGTGCTATATCTAAAATATAATCATCAATATAATGAGTTTATATCTATAGTACATTCACGGTATTTTTCCAAGTCAAATTATAGTATAATTTGTAGAATTCAATGACTTCCCAAATATCATAAGCTGAACAAGCCATTTCAAACTAGGAAAACCCAAATCCTCTACAAAACGCTTCCAGTTCTTTCAATGTTCCCTGAAACTTGCATTAGGATGATGTGGTCAACACCAGCAACATGTCTAGAGGACGTCGATAACTTTTCCATTGTCAGGTCAGGCCAGCAGCACTTCATGGCAGTTTTTTTCATAGCTTTAGGCACAGTTTATCGCTACTGCAATAAATCAACAAGTGCAATGCTCATCGATTAGTACAGGCTTTACTCTTCAAATCCAGAACTCCCCTTTCGGAACACTTGAAAACGTATCCCCTCCAACATGCTGAATACTCTCATTCTTCCTTTCTTGAAAAGGAAAACAATGTGTATCAGGATAAGAAGCTTGCTCTTGCCTTTGATTTTCTTTGCTTTCTCTCCTTATGATTTTTTTTATTTGTGCGGGTGTGTTGGAGTGTTTGGTAGAGGTGGAACTTTATACTCATGCTCTATAGCTTCCCACGTATCATTAGCATCAAGATTGGCTTCCATTTTGACAATTAATACTTTTATTCCATCAAACACTGAGGTGAAATCGCAGTGACTGAAACTTTTGAACTGTTGTAGGTTTTTTGTTTTTGTGTAGTGATAGGTGATAAATATTTAAAAGTGTTTTGGTTCTCTTAATCTCATAGATCCTTCAAGAAAATCACTTTGATACCAATATATCGATGTTTTACTTAAATATTGAAGACAACTAAAGACTATTTCAATTGTTTCGTTAAACCATAGAAAACGTGATAAGTTGTGTTATTCTATTAAATTTATAGGGACATATATTGAAAAAAAAAGAGACATGGAGGAGAGAGAAAATAAAACTTACAGCTATAAAAATTAATATGAATATTTCCATCTAGAATTTTTCTCTTATTCTTTTATATATTATTTTTTAGATGGGTACATAGTATAACTAATAGGACATTTTCATCTAAAGAGTGACAAAAAGTATACAAAAAAAAAAAAAAAGTTGATAAAAATATATAGAAGTGAAAAATTCTTAAGAGAATATGTCAGGTAGATGAATCAATTATCCCCCATCATATTTTATTTTGAATGGGAGTATGTTTTTGACTTTAACAAATTCATCTGTCCAGCTATGGAAATTGCTTTTCAAAGAACACTCGCTATGCCCAACAAAAAAATCAAACACATATTCAACAATTACTTAGAAGTAGTTTTTAAAGTATTTTTGGTTTGTAAATACATTAAAATAATATTTTTTTATTTTTTAAAATTTATTGTTGACATCAATATATTAAGATCTAAAAATATTTACAATATTAATTTAAAATAATAAAAAAAATTAACAAAAAACAAATTAAACCTTAATACCAAATGATCATGAGCTAATGTTAACCAAAGTCTAGGGAATAATAATGCATGAATAATTCAATCATAGTTCGCTTAGCAAAATCCAATCTAACTTGTCCATCAAAAATTCAAGACATTCATATATCATAATTCTCCCAACCAGATAGACTATTTCCTCATAACTTGATCAGCACTAACAATTAATAGCATGGGGCATTCTTCTTGGACAAAAGTTTTGTTGGAAGTAATGCAATATATGCATGTTTTCTACAATAAGTACGGATTCAATCCTTCCCTACAAGAACTTCTAGTCTCTTCGTAAAAAAAAAAAAGGAAAACAAAAACAGTAATAACAGTGGAGAATCGAAGCAGTAATTCAAGCATGATTCACATTTTGGGCAAGGAATGCAGAATAAGTAAATGAGTTCTCAAACTGCAATTTCTATAAAAGAACATTATATCGTACAAACCTCATTATACATAAAAAAAAATTGTTACAAACAACAGCCAGTTTTGATACCCAATAATGTAGGGAAAATCAAATAGTTTTTCTAAAACAATAAAAGATAAAGTGTAGTTCTAGTGGCAGCAATAGTGCATAAGGCACTGTGACATTACTGGCCTAGAGATGAAGCAATAAATGGTGAATTGAATCGGTACAATAAGACATAGTAGATCACAAATTTCTTTTCCACAGGTATTTAATTCATGTCAGAGAGAGACAGCAGCAAAATTACCTCATCCCAACAAATTTCGCCAATAAGACTTCTCTTCAGCTATGGACTTTCCTCACATCTTAATTGCAGATCCAGAACAAAATGGTCCACAACCATCACTTTTACTGTAATATTGGGGCATTAGAAGGACGCATACCACTGTCAGGCTCTCAAACTTGGTGGACTGGGTGTAGCAAAAAATAATGTACAGACACAGTCATCCGATGAAAAGATAACTTGAATGTGTTTCATTCTACTGCTTCTTGACGAGGAGTACTTCGCTTCTCCTCCGACTTGTGATGAAATAACTTCGCTATGGCCCTTCTCTCACAATCCTGCAACATAGAAAAAATCATGATAAAAACTGTAGGTTACAGATTTCTTTACAACTGTTAATAGGTTGGGGATGGGGAGAAAATTAACTTCTGACAACTAGTTTTATTTGGAACATTTGCTGCTATTAAGGACTTCATTCACTTTAGTTGAGATAAATCTGAAAAAAAGTTAAGCTTCTTCACCTTGAACATATTAAGATAAAATGGTTTGCCAGGGTTCATCCTTCTCAATTTCTGGTATGTAAAAGCAAAACTCAGCTGATCACGAGGAGTAAAGCGATCGACCTCATTGAACCAGAGACAGGAAAATAGGTTTGACATTGGAGTGTGCGCTCTCACAATTAAAGACCCTTCAGGCACATCTGTAAGCAGTACAAAACGTCTTGTCAAACTAAAAACAGCAAAAGTGAAGCAGAGAATTGTATAACCTGAAAACTGTGAGAGAATATTACTGCTGGGAAGAAGCTTGTTTGGATCAGAGACATTGAATCTTTTCAGCCCATCAGCCTGGTAAGAAGCAAATTGCTGGTCTATGACAGTGTGATTATACTTGTTCAGTCTCTTATTTTGAGCAACCTCTTCCCATACACAATGGCGATCATAGTGTTTAGAAATGGCAAATTCATAACCTTTTCTCCACAAAAAGTACTCAAGAACCAGAAGAGGATCAACTTGAAAACGTAATTTGCTATCCAACCAAATTGAATACCTGGAAAATATTTATATGCAGAATATTAGACACAATTGTCAGATCTTGTTTTGAAATAATTCCCACCAAGTAAGAAAATTATTAGTTCATATGTTCCTTCCAATGTCACAACTATTTAAGCAGAGGTCACCTAAATGATGAACTCAAAATCTATGAGCATCCTGGACAGTTTTGTGGTGTGAACCATTTAAATAACAAGTTAGATCATTTGAACGTGATGATTTAAATATATCACAATAAGAGTTCCTTGAAGACGATATTACTTCTGCTGGTACCAGTGCTGGAACCCTGATTGCTAGAGTTTCCTCAAAGACAATACTGGATACATTTCTAAAGCAAGAAATGAATGGCCTTGTGTATCTTCTAGCTCGCTGCTTGTTTTGTCAGCTTGGGCTTCTCAATACAATTTATATGATTTATAAATAAATAAATGGTCTGATACAAAACTCAAGACCATTTAACTATAAACCCCTCCATCATATCTACTAGGGTTAATCCCCATGAGAAGGGATCCAGCATAACTTTAGTTTGTGATCAAATGAGCAATCAGTTTCTCACAAATTGTAGCTCGTTTTTTAAAGGAGCGAGTACATTACTACTCCAAGTTCTATGTTCTTCTTCTTCTTTCCATTAATGTTCAGACATCAAATTCACTCCACACAGACTCCACAGCACAAAACAGCAATCATAGGGCATTTAAAAATTAATTGCAGTACATAACCAACAGTTCAATTTTGATTCTCACCTTGCAGAAGGGAAAAGCCTGTGTGGCAACAATTTTGGCACTTTACCCACTCTTCGCATATCATTATATGGTAGATTCTTCACCACCACAATCTTCCACAAACCTATAAAACCAGCTGTATCTGGAATGTGGCCTTCTGAAGAAAGCGTTTGGAAAGTAACCTCATCCATGAACATTACAAAGCAGACATTTTTCCTTGATAAACGAGTGACCTGAAAGAGGGATGAGAATTTATGATCAGACTAGGATTCCACAACACACATTACAAGTTAGTGATGAAATTGGTGTCCAGCTGATAGAAAGTATCACCCATGATGATTCGACTTTGCAAGCTCGTCGGAGTAGAGGAAAAGGTGCATAGAAGGTGATGTGTGACCTAAGAGGCTCATCAAGAGCAAGAATGAATATTCAAGAATTTCCAAATTCAGCTCTAAACTCAACATTTGGGGACTCTTCCAGCGCTGATTACAATTTTAGTAAATTTCTAATTTTATCCGCAAGAGACCACTAAGAGGTACAAGATTATTATAATCTGAACCACTCATGTTTTTATTCATATTCTGTGATCCCAAGCGGTTACCTGGTCCTAAGGGTCTTAAATTCACATTACAAGCCAAAGTTCACATAGGATAAGGGTATAAGAAGTCCATAAATGTATAAGCTTCTAATGCTCCATTTTGAGAATAAATGTTATTTTACAGAATTTCAATCTCTGAAGCTGTCAATCGGATTGTGAATTTGAGATATCTAAAAACAACAAACAAAAAGCTGCACAGAGTTTTAGGTGCTGCAGTGTACAAAGAAACACCAAGGAAACTTGACACAAACTTGCAGGCAGAAATATACCATATACATCATACCAAAGCTTCAATATATCAGGAAACTCCAAGTGAGAAATAGAATGAAATGAGGAAAAAGTTGGGTTTTACCTTCAGTAAATTGGGAAGATTATTCTATAAACACATTAGTTAGAATCAAATGCTCCAACCAGATAACCCAAAAAACAGCAGAAACAAACTGCTATCTAACCCTGACCTAGTTTCCCTTCAACAACAGCACGTCATGAAGCCAGCAAGTTATTTACAAAAGCATAGAAAAAAAACATATCTCATGAGCTGTAGGGTAACTGATCATATGCATGATCCACCGGAGCTATGTCTTTCACATTTAAAATATAAACTAAAGTCTGCCTCTGATAAATTTCAACCACAATAGCTTTCCTCCAAGCCACAGTTCATCAGAACAGGAAGGGGGGGTCTTAGTTGAATATTCATCCACATTCATTCCATGGTAAACAAGGAGACTGAAAGAGTGAGGTTTATAAGGGAGAAAACAGTTGAGCTCCGATACACATCAATTATCAATGTCAATATATTCCCCAATAGCAAGCTTAACAGATGATAACGCAGAAACTGATTTGGAATCAGAGATGCACCAAAAACAGATGATAATGCAGAAACTGATTTGGAATTAGAGATGCACCAAAATATTTCCATATAACTTAACTTTTATAAAAGTCCCATACCATTTTATGTACTGGTGATCTTAAACGATCTGAATTCCCAAAGATGCAAGAGATCACAGCAATATGGCATCTACTTATATAACTCGCATCATCTTCTGCCAAATCAAATCCTGTACTTGAAGATCCTTCAGGACCTTTGACAAAACCACAGTTTATTTTTTGATCATGTGCCAAAAAAGATTCTTCCCGTTCATGCAAGCTCTGATGCCCCGCAAATCTGGGCTCCCATTGCTCTTGTCCCTCAGGCTTCTCCTCAATTTCAGTATACTGCAAGGAAAATCTTGCAAACTTCCTACTTTCAAAAGGCTCCACAAGCCTTGTAGTGGAATTTAGAAATTTCATCCCACAACCTGAATAATTCAAGCAAGACATGTCAAGTACGAAAAGGAAATATTCGCTAGTCCTCTACGCAGAACCAGATGTTTAAAATGTTCAAACCATAAACCAGTCACTGCAACCTTAAATTTGATATCCTTTACCATTTGCTTCAAAATTGTTCCAATCAAAACTAGTCCAAATTGTCATTCAAGCAAAGACAAATGAAAAAAATCCATCAGACAGTCCAATCAACAAAGGGCTTAGACAGCTCGGGTTCATTAAACCACCTGGCTTTAGTCAATCAAAGAGCATAGTTAAGGTTTTTGTAACAGAGAAAAAGAAAAGAAAAGAAATTTCCTATACTAGAATCTGATCTCAAGATACCACTTTTTTGCGGTTCTTGACATTCTAATTGGATTTCGATCTTGATATTGGTCCAATCAATCATCAGTGGGCTTCATATGCAAAACACATAAATAAACCGTAGGAAAAACACACACATAGAAGAACATATATTGTGCACATATATTCAAGCTAACATGTCAAAAGTCTGTTTTGATGAATAATTTATGAACACTTTCAAAAATTGTGCTGATTCTGTATTACCTATTGCCTGGCCCATGGAGCACCAGAAGAAGGGCACAGACATGCCTGAACAGGTCATGCACATAGACAAAGAACTGGACTTGTTATCAATCACAAACCATGTCTCCAAAAACAATTATAACATTATGCAGACAGTAGGGGAGGTTAACATGTAAAATGAGGGTAAACATTCTGGAAAACATATGTAAAGAATGCATTTATATATGAATCTTTCCCTTTTTAAGATTAGAATCACAATCCAGAAACAAGGTACATGAAGCAAAATGTACAAGGCAATATTAAAACTTCCCTTGAAATTAAGGTTTCAATGCATGACACTTACAACTTTGCATGCAAACATTAAAAAATAAAATTTTAAAATTACCAGAATATTTGTGACGCTTTGATTTTTTCTTTGAATCTGACCGGGATTTACTTGTAGAACGACCACCAATGTTATCGGCATGTCGAGAATCAGTGTTACCATCATCTGAGTTTTGAGAATTCAAAGAACCCTTCTCTAACAAACTCGAGGAATCTTCCTGATTGTCATTTGCACTATTTTGATCCTTGGTTTTAGCATCAAGAAAACTACTATTTTGATCCTTGGTTTTAGCATCAAGAAATCTAGATGACTCTCTATTATCTTTGACATGTACTGTTGTTTCACTGGAGTTTTCCTCCTTGTCATGTTCAGAATCGCCACCATATTCCTCCGTACGAGGATCATGAAAATCTATACCATCATCATAGTCATTCTCACTATCAGCAGCTCCATTCTGTTCCCCATTTTCCTCATCATCAAGTAACAAATTTTTTATATCACTTTTGTTTCCCAAATTTCCTGTGCTCTTCAAAGAAGCCTCATACTCTTTTTCATACATCCTCAACTCTTTGCGTCCATCTTCATTATACAACCCAACCCCCTTTCTATCTTCAACTCTCTTCGCCTTCTCCTTGTAATTCTTCACTTTCACCAAATTATGAACCTTCTCACTAGATTCACCATCCCTATGAACCTTGCTATCATGCTCAACATCATCCTCATTGTAATCTTCATCCCTTCTCCTATCATCCCTATCCCAATACCTAGAATCCCGTCCATGTCCCACCGAACCTTGCCCAAACCCAAGAACTTTAATAGTATCAGTACGTGTAACATTTGTAAGAAAATCATCATTTTTCATCTCATCATCCTCGACATGATTATCATTTACACCTGCACCAAACACATTTACTAAAATTTCATCTTTAAAAAAATGCACTTGTTAAGGATCCAAATAACAATTAAAAACGAAAAATAGTTTTCAACCTTTCTTTCTTTTTTCTTCAATCTTTATGACTAGTTACAGATCAAATACTAATTAAACAACATTAATAGATATTAAAAAAATAAATTGCGCTCCACTAAACGCTTTTAACTACAATGTACCTACAGTAAAAAAAACCAGCTCTCGGTTTACTGCATAATTACTCACTGTGCTTCCCAATTTTCACTTTCAATCATTTTTTCACACTTTCTCAGCAACCAAACAAACAAATCTAATAACAAAAATAAAATGAAAATGATTAACCACGCTAAATCTCTCTCTTCTGACTAGCATCTTGCTAACTAAATAACAACAATGTAACTGAATTAAAACAAAACGGAAGCTCTGATTTCACTTTCTCTAATTTTCTCACACTTTCTCAGCAACCAAACAAAAACAAATAAAAAAATAAAACAAACCTTTGTCATTAGTGGTATTCTCGGTAGAGAGGAAATAGTAAGCTAAAACGGTAACAACAAGGGCAAGGCACAAGAACACAATGACCGCTCCGATCAATGACAACCCGCCTCGACTGCTCTTATCGGATCGGTAACCTAATCTTCTAACCCGACCCGACTTCTGCTGTTGCGAGCTAGACGACGACGACGCACGAATCCCGATGGATACGTGATCCGACGTGCCGTTCGTGTAATGTCTGTGCTGCGCCATTTTTCAAAACATTTGGAAATTACTAACACAAAATAACAACAATTCGAGAGAAAGGGATTTCAGGGGGTATGGTTCGGTAAATCCGAGAGAGAGTGAAGGAGATTTTGGGAATTTAAATGTATCTATGAGAGTGAGATAGTGTAGTGTTGCAGATTTGTGTTTGATATTTGATGGTTTTGATTATTACTTTTCTTATTAAAAAAAAATATATCATGAAGGAGAGAAGAGGGAGGAGAGGTGGAGCGTCACCGGCGAGGGAGTGCCAGTTGATGGAGATTAAAGACTATAGAGGCCAAAGTAGAATATTTCATAATTTATAGGACTAGAAGAAGTTTACAGTAATGGCCTTAAACCCGATTAGGAAACTTTAAGACGAGAGAGATTTTGGGGGCAGTGTATGTAATTAGTGTTTTGATTAAATTGTTAATTTGGTTCTAGTTATTTTTTAAATTATTTTTTATTTATAATTATATTAAAATAATATTTTTTTATTTTAAAAAAATTATTTTTAATATTAATAAAAAAAATATTTTTAAAACATAAAAATAAATAAAAACTTGATGATGCTTTAGTTTTTATTAATTGGATCGTAAGTAGTAATCTAATCAAATAAATAAAGCATAAAACCCCTAATTTAATGACGTTTTTTATTTATTTTCTAGCAACTTGTTTATTGTCTCTTGTCTTTGGTAACATTTCTTGTCAAGGAATTAATTTGTTGGCCAATAAGATTTGATGCACAAGTTAAAATCATGACGGTGGGCTCCGTCGTCGACGCTAACGCTCATGAATCAACGAAGTAATTATAATTTAATCCCTGTATTTTTTATGTTTTTGTATGCTAGTCCTTTTAGTCTTAAAGATTTTATGTGAGTCCTTTTACCAAAGCTCACAATCATTTCGTTTTGAAATTACTAACTATCCCTTTTAAACTCATTTTTAATTGATTGTAGTTGTTGAAACAGGAAACAATGATTATAAACGAAAATTGTTTTAGGAAAGTAATGATTAAATTGTAATAAAAAATAATTAATAAAAACACTAAAAAAAAAAAATATTATACCCCTTCTCACGAAGTGCTATTTATCATAATAGTACTTTGTTTTTTAAATTTCATTTGCTTGTTTGTTTGAAAATGAAGTTAAATAAGAGATTTTTATTTAAAATAATTTTTTTTTATATTATTTTTTTTTCTTGTTAGTTCGGTTATCAAGCTTTTTGTTTTTTTTTTTTTTTTTTTGTTATTTCACATGGTTGATTAATGATTTGTTTTATATCACTTTCTATAGATTATTACAAGCTTAAAAAAATATCCCAACTTCAAGTTGGTTATCAATTTTGTAAAATATAATTTAGTTTTATTGCTCGTAAAAATTAAAAAACAACAAAATCAAATTTAAACTCTTTGATAAAATGACAACCCTAGCTATTTTTAAAAAATGATCTCAGCATCTTTAAGGTTTAATATTTTATTTAAAATCATTCTCGATCCCTTTCATTTATAAATTATACACTTTAGTTTAAGATTTTATTTTATTTATATTTATAATTTGTTTAAAATATCATATGATTCAAATTTTGAAAAAGAAATCAACACGAGACAACTATTCCAAGTGTTTTATCTAATTTTAGTCTATCATGCAAAAGCAAGGAGGGGGATGAGCTATGATTAAACTCTTCTTTCAGGGATTTGAAACACAAAAAAAAACAAAATTGACTCATCAATCATTGGATATTACATTTTAACAAATAAATCCCATAATGGATGCATGACTACTAAGCATTGATTCCATGATTTAAAGACCATACTTGTTTTTCACTAGCTTTCTTTTCCCCGATCGACTAGAACCACCTTCTGCAGAGAGCTTGCTTAGGATTACACTTATTCCGAGCAGTGTCCTCTGTGGTTCTCCAACAGCTTCACTTCTCTATTAAATGCTCGTTTGGTATTGTGATTTAACTGCTTTTTAAAAAAATTTAAATTTTTTTTTATTAAAATTAAGTGTGATTTATACTTTTTGAATCGTTTTGGTGTGCTGATATCAAAAATAATTTTAAAAAAATAAAAAATATTATTGGCATGCTTTTCAGCACGAAAAGCTATTTGAAAAGCAACCGCTACCACACTTCCAAATACCCTCTAAAACTGGACATCTTTTCTCTTTTTTAAAAAATAAAAATTAAAATAAATATTTAAGTTAGTTTGTATAATTTCATGAACTTTAAAATTTAAAACTATGTAAGTTTTTAGAATCTGAAATTTATAAAATTTAAAATGATAATCTTTATAAAATAAATTTAAAATTTAATTAATTAAGCTATATTTTATGACGTTTGGATTTTTATTTTTTTCAAATTATTGGACGTATTGCATGATGATTAATCATCCCTTTTGTTTCTTTTTTTAAAATGCAACAGTTCTTGGTGTCTTGTCCCCTTTTTTTTTATGGGGAACAGATGACAGTACTTGTTAGGATTATCTGCATGTCTATCACCTTTATAAGAGGTGGGTATTGCACAAATTATTTCCTCTTGATCACGACAAAAACTTCCAATCCTAGTGATGTTTAGAGAGCTGTTCATGAGTTTAGAAAAGATTGAACTTTTTCATGTTCATTTTGAGCACTTGAGGGCTAGTTGGAGACCGACTATATATGTTTGAAGACTTCTTCGTCTTGCTTTTGCTTTTTGAAATTGAGGATGATCATGTTTAACCATACTCGTCTCTTCCACTTGAATGTGGTTTTTCTAATAATTTTGATGAGATCATAGAGTTGCTTTTATAGACTTGGGTAATGAACCCTTTCATTTAAAATATTTCTTTCAAGTTTGCTTTGTTATTTTCAACCTTTTTATTATGTGATAATAAATAGCTTGGTAAAACATTTTTTTTATTGATCATAAATATTCGGACCAGCTTACATGTATCTTGATTTAATATTTTAAAATTTTAAAATTAACGATTATATATATCTTTAATAATTTTAATATTTGTGAAACTCAAATTATTAATTTTTAAACAATAAATCTAGTAACTAATATTAATTAAATTATATCTCTAGAGGTTAATAAATATTTTTTTTTGCTAAAGTGTTTTTTAATGAATAGCTTTTCATGAATATCATAAAAGTTTAGGATGGAGCCAAGCTCCAAGTTTCGATAACATGCTTTGGTGGACCATAAAACATGGACAGAAGGATTTTGAATATTGCATTATTGTTTTGTATGGCATGCTCCAAGTTGCTGTTTTTATTTTGTATGTTTTATGCAGAATTTGTAACTTTTATGTTATCTTTTTTACAATAAAGCCTTTTAGAAAAATGAGTGTACTACACTTGTTTAGAAAATAAATAATTATATATTAATAAAGTGTTGGTCTAATAATTAAGATATAATTATATTTTTATAAGAGTGAGAATATAAATTTGATTTTTAAAAAATATACTTGTTAGAAGAAGCAGCTATAAATCTCGAATGAAACTAGTTTTATTGTTTAAAAAGAATATGAGAATATTCAAGTTAATTAGCAACAAAAAAAAACCAAATATCCTTCACTTATTGGATAAAGTAGATGGACAACACTAAAAAAAATAACTTAAACAAAATTATTTAGGTGACTAACTACAGGTATAATCAGTTTGTTTTCTATAGAGAGTACATGTTTTTTTTCATAGAAAAAACTCTAATGCAGTGGATTAAGAGAGTTATTTGCATATAAAGTTTAATAATTACATATAATTAAAAGGCAATTAAAATAAACTAAGAAAATGTTGTATTTTATTATAACAACTCCATAATAAATTTTAATTTTTTATAAAAATATTCTAACAGGTTTTGTACTCCTGATTTTGTTTTATCACAAATTTTGTCTGACCAAATATATTTCCAACAAGGGGCCGGGGAGGGCATATCGCCGACAAAGGGGGTGCTACTTGCAAAGAATGTCCTCTCATAAAAATCAGAGCAGATTAGTGAACATGCTAGCGCGCGATACTGGAATTTGAAGGGAGTCACGGGAGGAAGATGATGTTGTGGCTTTAGTGGTGGAGGAAATCACGAGAATCAGTTGAAGATTAAATCCCTTAAACAATGCCAGTGATCATGAGGTGGATTCCGTTGCTTTTAGAAGTAAAAGTCTTGAGTAATTGTTGTCTCGTGATTGTCTGGCTCAACTTGAAGAACCCCTTTCAGCTGAGCCTGTAATGGCGCCTAAGCTCAACTTGTCTGGCTTAACTTGAAGAACCCCTTTCAGCTGAGCCTGTAATGGCGCCTAAGCTCAACTTGTCTGGCTCAGAAGACATAGACACCTAGGGCCCTTAGTTCTTAAAAGGTGGAGTATTCCTCTCTTTCTCTACAAGAGGTTAAGGAATGTGAGGATGGCTGTAAAGTAAAGATAACAGTGGGGATGGAAAGGGACCAGAGGGAGGATTCAGTTTTTCCGGGAAAGGGACCGGAGGGAGGATTCAGAAGGGATGGAAAAGAGATGCTCGGAATAAATCATCAAGAAATTGAACAGTACTGAATTCTCTACTGCATTACAACCAGTACTCTACAATTTTTCAGTCTTGATCTTTTTCTTTTTTTCTGCTCACTTTAGCATAACTTGGCTCTCTCTCTACTTTTTCGGCTCCTGACATTGTTTGTTATAACTTTGTATAATTGGATTGACGTAAAACAGCCTAGGATTTATGTACTTAATTGTATGAAAGATTGGAGCTTCATGTCAAACAATGGTTGCTTTTAATGTCTTGTTAAGGAAATTGAGTGTTTAATTACCGGAGAAATTTTAAGGATAATGAGAGTATATTGATGTAATAATCGTAATATAACAGCCACGGTAGCTTTAATTGTAATATAGCAGCCATAATATTCATTGTTATTAATTTATCACTCCTGCTTTCCTCTTCTTTTCATAAAATTAAGTAGATTACTTCAATTAGTTTCCTTTTCCATTTGTCTAACCAAGCCATCCTTCTTCTTCTTCTTCTTCTTCTTCTTCTTCTTCTTCTTCTAACAGTACAAGGATGCCATGCATGCAGCCGGTTCTGATTAGTTAGCTTTCTTCTTCTTCTTCTTCTTCTTCTTCTTCTTCTTTTAACAGTACAAGGATGCCATGCAGATGGTTCTGATTAGTTAGCTGTTGATCTATCCTATTTGAATAATCGTGGGTGGCCTTGTAAAAATGTTTATGAACCAGTTGAGAATGATTAGGAGGCTTAACCTAATAGGTTAGCCAACCCTTTCTATATATATGAGTAGGGCAATATACAATAGTAAAGGTGGAGATTACCACATAAGAATATGACTACAATATTTCCTATATAATTACATGCTATAATACGCCCCCTCAAGCTGAGGGTGGAGGATCAACCCGAAGCTTGAATCTAAAAGCAGTAAATGAAGCAGCAGGAAGTGGCTTAGTGAAGACATCGGCAAGTTGATCCTGAGAGGAAATAAAACGAATCTGAATCTCCTTCTTCGCAACTCTATCTCGGACAAAATGATAATCAATCTCAATATGTTTTGTGCGAGCATGAAATATAGGGTTTGCGGACAAATACGTGGCACCAAGGTTGTCACACCAGATAATAGGGGCAGAAGGAGTTGGAATCTGAAGATCCGTTAACAAGTACTGAAGCCAGATAACTTCAGCCGTGCCATCGGCTAAGGCTTTGTACTCAGCTTCCGTCGAAGAACGAGCAACAGTGCGTTGCTTACTCGATTTCCACGAAATTGGCGTCTGACCAAAGAACACAAGATAACCACCTGTAGACTTTCTATCCTCAATACTACCTGCCCAATCTGCATCTGTAAAACCATGTAAAGCAAAGGAAGAGCTGCGAGTAATATGTAAACCATGTGATGCCGTACCACGGAGATAACGCAAGATGCGTTTCACGGCAGCCCAATGGGATTCTGTAGGAGCATGCATAAATTGACAGACCCGGTTAACAGCAAAGCAAATATCCGGGCGTGTGAAAGTGAGATATTGGAGAGCACCAACAAGTTGCCGAAAACGAGTAGCATCAGGAAACAATGGATCCGGCATAATGGTGGCTTTGGATGCCGAAATAGGAGTATCAACTGGTTTACAGGATAACATACCAGCTCGTGTGAGGATATCAAGTGTATATTTATGTTGACAAAGCATAAGTCCCAGACTAGTACACTGCACTTCAATACCCAAGAAATAATGAACATCACCCAAATCCCGAAGTTTAAATTCTGAGCTCAGTAGCTGAATGAGTCGTTGTAGCAGAGTTCCATTATTACCCGTAAGCAGAATATCATCAACATAAACCAAAAGATAACAAATATCACTACCAACCGAGAAGATAAACAATGAGGTATCCACTTTAGAAGCACGGAAACCAATGGATAATAGAAAATCATTCAGACGAGTGTACCAAGCCCGCGGAGCCTGTTTTAACCCATATAGAGATTTATGCAATCGACATACATGACCTGGGAGTGCAGAATCAACAAAACCTGGAGGTTGTTTCATGTAAACCTCTTCATCAAGGACTCCATTTAGAAATGCATTATGAATGTCAAGCTAATGAATTTTCCAACCACTCGAAACTGCAATGGAGAACACTAAACGGACTGTCGCCTGTTTGATAACAGGACTAAAAGTTTCTGAGTAATCAATACCTTCTTGCTGAGTGAAGCCCCTAGCAACCAGGCGCGCCTTATACCTCTCAATGCTACCATCAGATCTGCGTTTAATTTTGTAGACCCATCGGCTACCAACAACATTCATGGACGGATGAGATGGCACTAAAGTCCATGTTCTGTTTGCGAGTAAGGCCTGAATTTCCTCTTGCATAGCATTATGCCACGCCTCATATCTGTTAGCATCAGGAAAAATAAGTGGCTCATGCGAGGGAGGAGAAGTTACCCGACTGAAGGAAGCAGCAGAGGTGGCTGCCGTGGTGGTGATCAGCGCTGTCTTGGGCTGTCTTGGACGAAGAACCATGGGGTGTTTAGGAGCAGCGGGACATGGAGTAGCAGCACCTGTACCTGGAATGTGCTGAAGAGGATAAGAGGAGAGATCAACACAAAGTTGCAGACCAGGAGGTGAAGCCGGGGAGGTGCGGGGTTGTGCCGCAACTGAATCCTGCAAGTCAGAACCTGTTCCTGCACAATAATCATTGGAAAGACAAGCACGTGGTGATAGTATGGCTGTGTGGGGTGGTGAGGCAGGGTCGGCTAAATCAACGGGTAGGGGAGCAAGCTGGGGGGTTGCGGCAGGGGGTAAAGGTGGGTTGTGTGTTTTGTCGAGTTGGGAAGGAAGAGGCTGAAAACAGGAAGGGGGTTGCAGTGATGGAAGATAGGTAGGTGGAGTGGGGGGAACCGGGGTTGTTGTTACCTGTTCAGACTTTTTAAAAGGAAAGACACATTCATGAAAACGAACATGACGGGAGACATAGACACGACCAGACTCTAAATCAAGACACCGATAACCAAGATGAGACGAGCTATAGCCTAAAAACACACAAGGAGAAGACCGAAAATCTAATTTATGAGCATGATATGGACGTAAAAATGGAAAACAAAGACACCCAAAAGTGCGTAGAAAATTATAATCAGGAGTGCGATGAAACAGACACGCAAAAGGAGATTGATTTTGAAGAACAGGAGTAGGCATGCGATTAATAAGATAGACTGATGATTCCATAGCATAGTTCCAAAAACGCAATGGTGCATTACACTGGCCTAAGAGGGTTAGGCCAGTTTCGACAATATGTCTATGACGACGTTCAACTGTGCCATTTTGTTCATGAGTATGAGGACAAATTAATCGATGATGAATACCAATTGTTTGAAAAAATGTATTTAATTTACGATATTCACCACCCCAATCAGTTTGAACAGATTTAATTTTAAGAGAAAACTGACGCTCAACAAGTGTCTGAAAACGTTGAAACGTGGAAAATACATCAGATTTCGCAACAAGCGGATAATACCAGATATATTTAGTGTGCGCATCAACAAATATAACAAAATAACGAAAACCATCAGAAGAAAACATTGGAGCAGGGCCCCAAACATCACTAAAAATTAATTCAAGTGGGGTAGAAGTTTTGTGACCCGTCGATCGTAATGACAAACGGGATGACTTGCCTAATGGACATGCTTGACATTGAGTAAAAGATCGTTTAGACGTACAAATAATTTTATTATCAGAAACTAACAAATTTAGAATGCGAGGAGTTGGATGACCTAAACGACGATGCCACAAGTCGGCAGTCGCGGAAATGCAAGGAGACCAAAAAGCTTGAGGAACTGACGTAGCCGAGGACTCGGAGAGAACATAAAGACCATCATGACTCCGACCGGAAAGAAGAACTTCCTTGGTGACGAGATCCTTCACATAAAACACAGAATCGTGAAATTCAAAATAAACATGATTATCACGACAGAATTTCTGAACAGATAACAACGGTTTGGTAATGTGAGGCACACGAAGAACATTAGTTAATGTAAACGAGCGTTTGGGGGAACATAAAGTAGTATGTCCAACATGGGATATGTCAAGGGCCTTACCATCACCAACATGCAAGAAATCATTACCAAGATAAGGAGCAGAATCAGTTAGAGTTGCAAGATCAGGCGTCACATGTTGATTCGTGCCGGTGTCGGGAAACCAAGTCGTTGCAGCAGAATCATTCGCAACAGCAAGGTGAGCAGAGGGCTGCTGTGTGCTGCTGCGAAACTGATAGCATTGAAGAGCTGAATGGCCAGGAGTGGAACATAATTGGCAGCGCACATGTCCAGACCACTGCCCCTGATTTGGCCGAAAATCTGCAGCAGAGGTGCGCCTGTTCTGCCACTGATTTTGCCTCCAATCTGCAGCGGAGTGACCTCTGTTTGGGGCCTGAAATCGGTTGGTGTTTGAGCGCCAATTACCTCTAGAACGTCCCCTGTTTCGGCTGTGATTAGTCATGGCATAATAAGCAGAATTCGGAGGTGTTGGCAGCAATGGTGGCTGCTGCGGCAGAGAAGAAGAAGACAGCAGTGATGAAGAGGATGAACCGACAGCCATGGAGTGAAAGGAGTTTTTGTGCAAAAACTCGTGGGTAAGGAGATGGCTATGAAGATCAGCATACGATAGCGGTTCAGCCTTGGTTATGAGACTAGTTACCAAGTCTTTGAACTCACCGCAAAGTCCACGAAACACATAGAGATTGAAATCTTCAAGGGACATTGGGCGACCAGCAGCAGCCAATTCGTCAAATAACGATTTGGCTTGTTGCATATACATACTAACCGATGCATCACCTTGCCGAAGGTCTTGAAAGGAGCCATGTAGTTGCATGATCCGAGAATTAGATGGAGAGGCAAGTGCCTTCTCAAGCGTGCGCCAAACACAATGTGAAGTAGAACAATCGACTACAAGATGCAGCACATCCACGGAAAGAGAGGAGAGTAGAGCACTCAAAATAAGTTGATCTTGTTGCTTCCAACGAAGAAAAGAGGGGCTGATGGCAGAAGAAGAATCAGCTAAAGCATCAATCATATGAGATGGAGGACACGGCAAGGAGCCGTCAACAAACTGAAAAACACCTTGACCAAGGAGATATGGCTTCATCTGCATTCTCCAATAAAGATAATTTGTGTTCGTAAGTTTCAACGACACAACATGGTGGGTGTTTGATAAAGGAACCATTGTAGATTGTGTTCCCATAAGAGGCAGAGGAACGGCAGAGCCAGCAGCAGGAAGAGGGCTGGCCGGTGATGATGCATCACCGGTGGAGGGGGAGATTGGATCAACGGCAGCAGGAGGAGAGTCCATGGGGAAGAAAATTAGGGCCGGCTGCAAAGAGAGAAAATATTAGGAGGCTCTGATACCAAGTTGAGAATGATTAGGAGGCTTAACCTGATAGGTTAGCCAACCCTTTCTATATATATGAGTAGGGCAATATACAATAGTAAAGGTGGAGATTACCACATAAGAATATGACTACAATATTTCCTATATAATTACATGTTATAATAGAACCAATGGGATAGAGCTAAATCCAAAACGAGACTTCCTGAAGGGAGTGTGATTGTCTTTTTTTAACAAGTTCTATGCTTGTCGGCCAATCAACTAACTTCTGATTGCAGCCTGATCTTGTTACAGCTGCACCTAATGTTGCTTGTCTGCCCATGGAGCTCTTCCATCAAATGTAACCCGAGGATACTGCACCTCCCATTCTTCACCTAAGAAGTGAGCAATACAATCTACTGCACAGATTGAGTGCACAACTTCGAGTAACGAGGACAGGAAGACATGGGAAGCATGCAGAGAAGCTCTGTATTTGATTTCAGTGCTGAGGGGAGAGACGAGATACCTGGAAAGCATTTGGCCACTCCTATTCTCCTGCTAGCTAGGGCGAACAACGAAAACAAGAAGTCCCCAGCTATGAAATTGTTTGTGAGACATTGGATTATCTGAGGAGTCTTGCTCTCATAGATGATGATGATGATCTCTATGAGTTTCTTAAAAAGTTTCCCAGAGTCCTAATTGGCTGTAGCCTCGAACATGAATTGAGAAGTGATTTGAAGATCCTGGAGAAGGATCGGGGAATAAAAGGAAAATTAATTAATCTCTACAAAAACTTCTTCTTCGAAATGTTGATTGAAAAGGAGATTGTTTCAAGCATAGATAAAAGCTCAAACACGAAGCCACTCACACGCCTTGATCCAGTTTTGTACACTATGAAAAGCTCATATTTTGTGTGAAGTTGTCGTCATCACAACTCAAAGTTATTATGAGTAAAGATCTGTCAGATTTTGTATGCATATCGTCGTGTCGGATCACATTCTTGATGTGTTACCATCTAATATTGTACATCAAGTCACATGCACCTGGAATAGCAGTACTCTTCCAATGTCATGTAGCTTGTGAATTTGCTGTGGACATGTAGATGAAAAAAGAAACCCTTCATGGCAGTTCCTTACAAGGTTTTTAACCGCAGACAGACACAGCACGCCATGCCTGTGCATTCATTCAAGGTCAGGAAACTCCAGCACCTGGGCGCCTGGAACAAAATAACCACAGCACTTGGGAGTATGTTCTGCAATTTCTTGTTTCTTTAATAAGCTGAATACAAGCTTCAAACCCAGCCCCATGGTTGTAAATGTGTTGCAGAGAGAAAAATTGCTTTGTTTTTGAACAAATAGAAGGAAAATATTAGTTGCAGGTCCTCATCCTCATCAATCACCCACTTCTGTGCCCATTAATATCCCAGAACTATCCAGCAAAATCAAAGCTGTTCCTCCCTTAATTGTTAAAAAGCAACACGGACCATCCAGCCATGAGTGGCAAATTGCAACCTAAAAGAACCCTAAAAAGACTATAGCCCTTGCTAGTTAAAACAATAAAGTTTAGCATGCCCATATGATAAAGGTAGTTTCCACTACTCAAAAGCTTTGGACCTGCTCAGCAACCTTAATTTGTCAAAATTGACAGAAAACGTAATTTGTTCAGACACACACACACACACACTCATGCTTCTCGTTAGTAATTGATATGGGATTTCTTCACTCACTCGCGTAGGAAAGTTAATAGCCTCTCCTCATCACCATATATACACGAGTCCTTCAATATCCACATCAAATCCAACTCTCTTCGATAAAAGCCCTCTCTCTCTCTTAGTCGACCATGGCTGGTGGAGAAATCATGAGAAGTGCACAACATGCTCAATAATTTAAAGGAAATAATGCGAGCTCAACCGACCACATCACCACTTGTTTCAACAGAACATCTCACTCCGCTCTTGACTCGTCAGGGGAAATATATATTGGATGAGACTAATTTAAATTTTATAAATTTTAAAATTATTAAAAACTCTCGTTAATTAATTTTAAGGTATATATAATTAATCAAAATGCATATCTATAAGTTAATTCAGACATTTATATTAATAAAAAACACACTAAATAATCTAATTATTTCTTTATTAAGATGCATGTACAAAGATTTAGTGTTTATGGTTACAATAATGTTGTTTTGTTAGGATTATAATTTAAAAAATATTTAATTAATTAATATATATATATATATATATATCATAATTTTGCACAAATTCCACTTATAATTCTTTCTTGGAATCTTAATTATAAAAAACACAATAAATAGCTTTTCTTGAACTTTTTTTAAAATTGTAACCGCAAATTAAACTAACACAATATTATACACACATTTATTATACACCATTTTCAACTCAAAAATCTAAGTTATTGGTTTATTTTCATCTACAAGCATATAACAATTTTGTCATTCTTAATCTTGTAACTAATATCTTTCTTTTGAACTTTTTTTTATTTATTTACAAAAAAGAGGTTCAAAGTTAGATTTTTTTAAAGAACATTAGCATCAATATTTACGTAACTTACTAGCTCTAGTTAGACTAGATGATCACATGAAATATAATAGCTTTATCTTCTAACCATAAGACTTTCGAAGTGTGAACCATTGAATTTTAACATCTGGGATATTACTTAATCATTACATTAGTGGCTAAGATCATGCAATTGTACGTAAAAGGCAACTTCACCATTATAAACACTACCACAATTCAGTTCCTGGTACTGTAACCTTAAACTGCCTTTCCTGTATCTCTCTCTATTTTGAAGTGTTTTCCTATCCTAGGAATGGTCAGTACCAAGACAACATTTATCATGGCAATACTTTGTCTGGCCCTAATATACGAGGTATAACATGTTCATAGAGTCTGTTAGATTGTGAACATCAGCAGTACAAATGATTTTTCTCTGATCGTTTCTGTCTGTGCATCGTTTTCCTTTGTTCTGATAGTTCTCCATGTATAGACCTCACACACCATATTAATGGCCACCCCAGCCCCTTTTCTTGAGCTAGTTCTTGCTTTGCTCTACGCAAATATTCTTCCAAAAATGAACCGAAGGACCTTTAATTTATTCTGCTATAATTTCATTGATGCACTGAGAGGAAATTAAAGTTTAAAGATATATGTCACCTCAACTGACTGTTTTTGTAGGGAAATATTAGTGGTTTCAGGACTGATCAGTACCTGCTGCTGCACTCTTGTTATTTTAAAACTGGACTGGGGTCACTGGATCTTTTTAGCAGACGTCTGTGTTGAGGTTTCTTTAATTTCTTCTTCTTTGAGATTGCACGTTAAGGTTTCTTGAAACATTAACATGGTGACCATGGCTTGAATACAATCACAAAAGTTATCTGTACCCCTAATGTATATAATGTACTGGTGATATGATCAAAATACCATGCATACATGTGCTATGACACACATCTGTTCAACCTTGAACTCATAAAAAATGCTATGGCTGATCATTTATAATGTCTGTTGTAACCATCCAGATTGCAAGTCCAAATGTGCATACAGGTGCAGCAAGGCATCAAGGTAGAAAATGTGCGTAAGGGCTTGCAACACATGCTGCAAGAGGTGCGATTGCGTTCCACCTGGAATCTCTGGTAACGAAGATACCTGCCCCATGCTATGCCATCATGACCACCCATGGGGATAGACACAAGTTCCCTTGAATCAATTTATTTTCATATACAGGTCTGGCTAATCAATATATATTATAAGCACAGGTTACGTATTTATTATGGATAGAAGAAGAATAAAGCTTGGAGAACACATAAAGGATTTCCAGTTCAGTTCTTTATTGATACATACCTTAATCAGTTTTCCAAGAAGGGACAAGTCTTAGACAAAGATCCATGGTGTTACTGTAAAACATGGTTTCTGGTGTCTTCTTTTACCAATTTCTAAGTCAAGTAATCTGTACTCAGTTTTTTCATCTAATATAAAATATATGATCCTCTTTCTTAGAATTTTATTTATGTTCATGGCATGCTTTGAAAAATATGATATAGTAGTTATGCAGTACTGCTAACTGTTCTTTTCTTTGATTTTCTCAAATGATGAGATGGTTTATGCCATTGCAGATGCTTTCTTCTGCAATTTCCTCATTTACTTGTGACTGTGACTTGCTCTCATTATAAAGAAAGGAACAAACTCAATTAGATTAGGGCTATTATGCATTCATAATAGCCACCTAAATTGAGGTAACCACCTTACCAGTGCTTTTTAATGTTCTTCCTTTTTCCCCAAGGAAGTGCAGAATCTTTGCCTTTTTCCTATTTCACTAATCAGAAAGAAAAAGAGCAGAGAGGAATTCGAACAGATTTTGACAAAATACATACTGAATATAAAGATGGAGACAAAATAATTACTTATAACCAGAACAAATTCCTCTCTATGAGGCCTTAAAAATCCTCAAGCATAGCTTGATTTTATCCCCTTATTAGGTAACACATAGATTAAACAGCTAGGAAATAGTAGAATCAACATTCAAAAGACATTTGGATGTCCTGCACTCCAGAAACTACATAGTTGCATGAAATTTAAGGGCACTTGGGCTTGTTTCCATGGGTCCTAAGGCTTGCATAACATGGACATGCACTCTTGTTGCCATAGGTACCTGGTGGAACACACCGGCATCTGTTGCAGCAAGTTTTGCATGCTCTGTGGCATACCTTCTTTCTTGACGATGCCCTGCATCTCCTTGCGCATAAATAACCACAATCTGAAACACAGCAATGGAAAAGCTGGTGTCAGATTTTAGCTATGTCAATTAATAGTTGTAATGATGAGAAAGGATTTGATTGCATTTTCTTTTCCTCTATTTTTCCCCTTAAAGACCATTAACAACATTTGCACAGGAAAACCAGGAACCTAAATTGCTTTGAACCAAAGCATCATATCAGCTCAGGAATCCAATGCATAACTTGATGAATTTTCTTAGGTTAATAACATCTCAATGTAAATGCTTAAATAAAATTCAGACTATGTTATAAGTTGTGTCACGTTCTCTGCTGTGTGCCAAAGGTGTTCTAGCCGCCATCAACATGGAAGATTAGAATGTGCAATTTCGGTTCTTCTTTCCTTTGTAGTTTAGTGGCTTTGGAGGACACATGATGGCAGAGTGAGGATTACATCGTTCAAAATAGCCGCAGTTAATATTTTATGTGAGAAATATACACAACATCTTGAGGTAACAGACACCAAACTTACTGATTCTTTTAGGATAATGTTTCTTATCGATAGCTACCACATCGCTTTCTCCATCCATCTGCATCCAAAATGTGATTTGCATACTGGGAAACGAATGATGTAAAAGAAGGAAAAAATGGGCTTGAGTTGGAAACTAAAGGAGAGACTCACATTAGCTGGAGAACTTGCAGCATTGCTAAGGAATGAATTCCCTACAAAAGCCTGAAATATATATCAAAGTACAAGTTACAATATTTAACCTTGAAATTAAGTCTTTCAACATTTCTGCACAATTTACCTGAATGAGCATGATGGAGACAAAAATCAAGAGTAGCTTCATCTTATGGCTAGCTCCGGTGAAGTGATAAGGTTGGTGAAGAGTAATACGAGAGATAGTTTGCCTGAGACTTGCAGATACGTAGAGGAGAGTTCTGGTTTATATAGACATGGAGTAGGCTTTATCTACCTTTATCTTTAACGACTCACGTGAGATGATTGTGGTAAATCACAGATTTTGTGTTGAGTGCAAGTGGGGAAATGCTAGCTTTGAGCAAAATAGACAAGTATCTCTCTTTTTGGATGCTTCTTTCACTTCGGTTTCATTGCTTTTTCTGTGTCGCTCATCTGAGCACAGCTGTTGATTCTTTGGATGGTGGTGTATATATGGACATGAAGGAAACAAAAGAGATTGAGAGGTGGAGGAGACGCACGGGACCATCACCAGTTAGGCGAAATCTGTCATGACATTGGTTCAGCTTTTGAGTGAGGGAGCCACAAGTGGAGCACCAGCCCATGAAGCATTCCAAATCTAGCAAAAGAGTCCTGCGAGCTTATTTTAGCAGAAACAGAAGGCTGCAAATTTTTTTTTTTTTTATATATATATATATATATATATATATTAACATAAAAACCTAAAAGGCATTGGTGATTCACTATGTAGCAAGATTTATTGTTCAACGGATTACTATATTTTAGTGACATTTTCATTATTTACAAGGTTTATGACAAAATTACTTTAAAAAAGCAAAAATACAATAGCCTGACATCAACAACCGAGGGATGCTTGTTCTAAAATGACTAAATTATTTCTAATAGCAAAAAAAATCTTAAACTTATTGTTGAGTATTTTTATCTTTTCATTATAGTTTTTTATTATTATTATTATTGTCTCTTGAGTTAAGAGATGATTTGGTAATTTAACAAATTTAAATATTATTAAAAAATAATTAATGTATACATTGCACGCATTAGCGCATAGATATCCCTACAAGTTTTAGGCGGTGCATACAACATTGTTCATTGGTCAAACACTAGATTTCAGGGCGGCATTGAAAAGTGCTCGGCATCCCCTCCATGCCTGAGTGGCATGTGTGAACAACGAGCTGCTGATTTGTCGCTAATGACATGTTTTTTTTGTTTTTTTTCCTCTCTCCCCTTTGATTCTTGCACCAAACCCTTTAACTTGGTTTTTCTTAATTTGAATTTAGTCTCTATTTTTATTATTTTTATTATTGTATGTTTTATTTGAGATAATTTATAGATTTAGAATATTTTTTTCAATTTCATCCTTATTTAATTTTTTGTTCATTTATCAAACTTGGTCCATATTATTTTAATTGCTATTTTTTATTTTTTTTCTTGATTTATTTTTTTTTTAATTTAATTCCTCATTCTTTTATTTCATTTAATATTAATAAAATATTTGATCCTTATTCTTTTGATTGCTATTTTTTTATTTTTTTTGTTTTTTACTTGATTTATTTTATTTTTCAATTTAATCCCTTATTCTTTTATTTCATTTAATATTAATAACAGATTTAATCCTCTTTTTTTTTATTGCTACTTTTTTATTTTTTTTATCTTTTTCTTGATTTGTTTTATTTTTTAATTTCATATCTCATTATTTTATTTTATTTAATTTTTATACCATATTTGATTCTTATTATTTTGATTGCTATTTATTTTGTTTTTTTATTATTATTTTAGATAGTTAAGAAATCTGCTTCATGATTTTTTAAGATTTATCTTTTATGAGGTAAGTCAGTCTAATGATTAAAGACACGAGTATCAAAGATTACCTGGTTTGTTTGCCTTTAATTGTTTTGTTTGCCTATAAATTGACCTCCATTTTCTTTGGTTTTTTGTTATATAGAATTATCTCACTCTCATAAAATAGCTACATATTTAGCATACAGACATGAGCTAGTTTTCTTTTGTTTTTTTTTTTTAATTTTATTTTCAATTCACCTATCAATATTTGCTTTGTGAGTAATAATTTTTTTTTATAAAATTATCTCATTCTTATTTAACTTTTACTTTATTATTAAATGACTTTTTACTTTATTATCAAATGACTTTTTACAAGTATTGATAAGATGAGTATTTATAATATTAGTTTTATTAGCCATTATTTTTTCTTTTCTTTTTATCATTGGCTTTTATATTTTACAATTATATTATTAAATTAATTAATCAAGCTTATTAAACCTATTTAAATTAATAATCCGAGTTTCAAATTTCTTTTACTCTCTTTTGAAAAAACGTTATCTTCATCTTAACTTTTTTTTTACATTAAAAAACCTTGAGTCAGGCCAAGGCATAACACAGAACTCCTATCCAATATATCCCTATTTCCAATTAAGGTCAACTATAATTTGCATTACGGACAAATATGATAGCCATTCAGATTAAAGCAATATTTGGGGATCCACAGTGATGTTGTAGCCTCTAACAGATCCGAATTCTGCCTCGACGAATTCTGACTTCGAATTTCTTCTTCCGAGCAATCCGTGTTATTCGTGTGCATTGTGACAATTCCAAATTTTAATTGTTCGGACCAACCTAATCTATGTGCTTATTCAATGCTGTATACTATGCTTGATAAGTTTGCTTCCAGCAAATTATGCCTGATCTTAATTGGAAGAAGAAATTCAAAGCAGCATTCGACTATCACCCCCACCCCCACATGACATATTTAAAAGCCATTGAAGGGAAAAAAACAAAAACCTGGAAAACCTAATAATCTCACTTCTGAAAGATTATCAAGGTGCATATCCAAAAAGAGACACAATAACGAAATCACACCATCGGTAACCAATATCGTCCAACAAGAAAGGAAAGCGAATAAAAAACTTCTAGCTTCTAGCTCATAGCATATTTCTGAGTCCAGGCTCGAGCAGTAGCATCATACTTGACTCTATCAGTCGTGTAGATATGAGCAATCTCAGGCACCAGGGGATCATTGGGATTTGGATCTGTCAACAGCGAGCATATCGACAACAACACCTGCAAAGAAACATAAAAGATTTGCAAAACAGAAACAATCATAAAGCCCAAGACTAATTCAAATTGAAACTATGGCAAATACACAGGACTTATTTTAAATTTTAGAGTTTGAACAGAAGTGATGATAGTGATGGAGACCTTTGAAATTGTCAAGGCTGGGCTCCATTGCTCCTTGAGAATGTCAAGACAGATACTGCCATTGCTGTTAATGTTTGGATGATAAACTTTTGTCTTGAAGGAAACCTGCACAAAGAATTTCATTCAATAGTAAATATCTATTTTGCATACATCAGTACATTTTGTTGTTCAAAATATAACCAAGCAAACAAAATCTAACAAAAACAACTCTTTCAAGTGACTTAAGTAGCATTGAAGTGACTGGATTACTAATAAACAGGGCCATTCATGGGTTTTCATTTTGGTAGAATGGAAGGACAATTCTGCTGTCATGTGAGGTGACTAGATCACTAATAAAACAGAGGCTGTAAAAATCCTAAGGTCAATAACATCAGTACAAAGGAAACAGAAAAGCAAGGAAGATTTGCGACATCAGATTACGAGGAGCATCTAGTATGGATTTGCTCACATCAGAATTTGTCCATTGTGAGAAAGAAAGGAAACATACATCTGTGCAGATGAATCGATACATGAATTGTAATGAACATGTCCTTTCAGGGACATTCTGGTATGATGAAAGGACTTCTTGTAAATGGATAGAATCCCATGCTTAAGTTAATATCTCTTCTAAACAAGAAAGAGAATCTCAAAATCTAGCTAAGAACAAACAGCTAAATAAACCAAATCCATGGTGCACCTTAACATATCAAATACAAAAGATAGTGCTACTTTTGTTAGTACCTTGGGTGGCTTGAATGGGTAATCAGGAGGGAAGTGTATGTTAACAGAGAACACACCCCCAGCGTATGGGCTGTCTGCTGGACCCATAATTGTTGCTTGCCAATGGAACATGTCACTACCAGCAGGGCCTGACAGTATAACATCATTATTATATTCAAATCAGGAGAAGAAAAACCAACATGACACATAAATCTCTTTTTTCATCAAAGAAACTGGTAGCACATTAGTTTCTACTGAGAAAAAACTTTTTTAGAACAAGTTTAGTGACAAACCTGCACTGCAAGCAGTAGGAGGATCCTTCTGCAAGTCCCTCAATTCCTTGTTAATCCGTTTTGAAGCCATTGTTACTCACTCCTGAGAAAAGGACACGTGAGTGGTTAGAATTAGAAAAATGAAATGCTAATAAAATCACAAGTCACAATTTGTGCTTTTAGCACAGAAAATAATATCTAACAACAAGGGGTTAAGAGAACCTTGCACTGCAAAATAGAAAATGCAAGATGAAAGTGAAAATTTACTGGATAATATTTCTTATTTGACAAAAAGAGGCTGCAAAGGCAGGCAGCTATGAATAAGAAACAAACACAATAATATCTGCTAACACGTAGAGAAAGTCTTTTAAGAGGTATATGAGGCATTAAATCAAGAGTATTTTGAACCAAAGCTAATGTAAACAAACCTTAACTACATAAATAAAACAAGAAGACTGAACAAGCAAAAGAACCATAACATATGAAATTCTGTCTATCAATTGTAAATCCCCTATCTCTCACATCCATGGGAAATCTAACTATAACAATTTGGATATGAACTCATAAGAGACAGCCGCACTAAACATACTAGCCTCTGTTTTTTTTTTTTTTTTTGCTAAACCAGTTTCAAAATCCGAATGCACCCACGTTCTTTTACGAAATCCAATTCACCCCCATTAAACCTTAACACCACCTTAATAGAAAAAGCTCCATTCTTCCCTCTTTCAGATATGATAAAGCCGAAACTTCAGTAGTGATTATCAAAACATTAATGTTTCGACATTAAAATAATGGGAACATTTTCCATATACAAGTTCTTGAATTGTTTGGAAAACACTTAATAAAATTCAATTCTTGAATTGTGTGACTTATGTCACCCTTTTCGGTTCGATTCCTAACACATAGTAAACAATTCCATGTTTGCAGCGCCCGCCTGGACTACCTATTGATGATCCTCTAACCAGGTTCTCATGGGTCTGGGTTTACCCATCCGTAGTTGGATTCCTCGTGTTATAATAATTAAAAAGAAAAAAAACAAATTATATCCCAAATAAATTGGAAATGGCAATAAAAATATTCTTCCCCAGTTAAAAATTCAAGAATTTTTCACGATCACCCTTGCCTATCAAACCCCATATTCAAAGAACTCAAAGATTATCAATAAACACAACAAATCTCGATCAACAAAAAACCCGAAACCCTAATCAGTCACCTAATCAACGGCCCCACAACCCTCATTTCACTAAAAGAAAAAAAAGATCCTAGCAAAATAATAATAATAATAATAATAATCTAACCTCAAGTTGTTGTTGGTGTGAGGTTTTCTTTGAGGCTAATATGTGAGAGAGAGAGAGAGATCCGAAATTATGAAATGATAATTTATTATATAGGGGTTAACAAGATTTGTTAACCCCCTTTTGAATTCATTGCCGTGCACGGTTTTTTTTTTTTTCTCTTAGAATGCTCTAGTGGAATCAACCGAAGTAGGTCCCACTGCAGTGTTGGATTGATGGTTCGCGATATGCCACGTCACTCATCAGCCTAAAAACGATTGTTATGGAGTGATTGTTTCTTTTTTTATTATTATTTTCCTTACGTGAAATGGCTGTACCAGTTTTCCTCTCATTATTAGAGGTTGTTTGTTTCAAACATATTTTAAAAAAGATTTAAAATTTTTTATTTTTTTATTAATTTTAAATTAATATATTTTTAAATCATTTTAATATATTAATATCAAAAATAATTTATATTAATATCAAAAATAATTTTTAAAAAGTAAAAAATTATTATTAACATGTAATTTGACATAAAATATTATTTAAAAAACAACTACAATCACACTTTAAACAAACTCGATAATAATTTCCAGCATAGTTTTTAGACCTCGTCTCATGACCGATTTGGTTTAAAATTTAAGTTTTGGATTTTGATCAAGTTATTGAGTTTTAATTGGATCATCCAGGTTTTTTTTAAAAAATTAAAATGATATCGTTTTTAGTAATAAAAAAAAAGTCAACGAATTACAAGTGGATCTTGCCGGATTAACCGAGTCACACTGGGTTTTTTCTTTTCCTATTTTTTCTTTAACGTAGTTCAGTCTAGTCCTGGATCGATAGGGTTCCAAATCTACCCGCCAAACCGAACTGGCTTTTAAAAATATAATTTCAAGTAATAAAAGAAATCTAAATTCCATCAATAATTAGGGTTAGCATAGGCCATATTTCCTCACACTTACAGTTTTAAATACCTTTGAATTGTTTCAAATCTTGGATGGAAAATAACATTAGAGAATTTATACGTCTTGAATAATTGCAATAAAATTTTGATTTTTGTTAATTCAAATCTAAAAATCTTCTTTGCCTTAAGGAATATTTTTTTAATTTCCAAAATCTTGTGTATCATTTCACTAATTCCTTGATGTCATGACATATCGATTTTATTTATGAAAGTATCTTATTTTTTTTATCATGAAATTAGCATGATAGGAAAAACTATATTGTTTAATTGCTTATTTATACACATATTTATTACAATTAACAAAATAAATTGAGATCCTTTAACCCTTTTTTTCATACTTGTTTAACTCAAATTAAACGGACAAGATTTTAGAACACATAAAAAGGAGTAAACCTATGATTACCTTATAATTTATTCTCCTTAAATCAAGATCAATAAATTTGAAATGATACTGCTCCTATTTCTTTTTTAACTAGTCTACAAGTTGACACTACTTTTGTGGGGGACAAAAAAAAGTAATAAAAAATATTTAGGTGGTAGAAAATTAGAGTTTTATTAAATTTTATTTTTTAATATTTGTTTGATTGTAAGTTAGTTTTATTGTTTTTTATTATATAATAAAAAATAATTTAATTAAGTAGAGTTCATAACCCGAGTTGTGGATTTGGTTGGTTGACTAAAACTAACATGATATATTTCTTTTTTTCTTTTGATATTTTTTTGGACCTACTCAATTAACAAGATTACATTGAAGAAACTCTTATATAATTGAATTTAAAACCTAAACTAAGTAAAGAATTAAGTTGAGATTTTTCAAGTTTAAATTATTGTATTGAGTTTAATTACAAAACGGAAAATTTTTCTATAATTTAAATACTAATTTTTGTGTTCAAAATTCACAGGGAGAGCGCAGGAAATAACTTAATTAAAACTACATGAATTGTGATTCCATACAACTAAAAATTGGTTCTATTGTCGTCCCTACAATGAAACCCTCCTAAGATATTTATAATTATACTTTTGCACTAGGTTAGTTAACTTCACCGAGACCTATACAATATATTTGGAATGCTCTAATTGAATTTGATTTAGATTTCAATGAAATCTCATGTGTTAGAATCATTTTGGGTGTCAAAGTTTTAATTTTAAATAGAATTTAATCTTTGAATATGGCACAAAAATAAACTAGAAATCAACCCAAATTTACTGTAGTAAAAAGGAGAAACTAATATTAAAATGAGCTTCTTCAAAATATCTCGATTTATCCATTTTTTTAAGGAATAAGATGATGGTAATGTGTGTAATATAAGAAATATAATTAACAAAATTCTACATTTTTAAATATATAAATTCAACTATATATAGATTTAATTCAATTTAAATAGTATAATTAAATTTAAAGACAAAACAACCAAAAAAAAAATATTGGGAGGCATTATGCCATTAGCATATACACGTAAGCATTGAGAAAAAGCTTGGAAATGTGGTAGCGGTTGCTTTTCAAAGTGATTTTTATTTAGAAATATATTAAAATAATATTTTGATTATTTTTAAAAAATTATTTTTGATATTAGAGCATCAAAATGAATCAAATGATCTAAAAACACAAAAAAAAAATTTAAAGCAAAGAAAAAAAATAAATTTATTTAAAAAATGCTTTTGAAACAAAAAAATAATCAGGGAAAGTCCTAGCTCAAAAACATCACTTCCAATCTAAAAAAAAATATGGAGCTTCACTATTCATAAGCTTATCTTATTTCTCTTTTTCAATTTAACCTCTTTTTTTCCATTCAATTTTTTTGTTCAATTTGGTATTTTTTTTATTTCATTTGCAAACCTGTTTTAGCAATTGTTTAATTTGTTTTTGGATCGGTCAAGTCAACTAAAGCATATCGAAGTAACTCCTGTACAATTTAATTTAAAACCTAGGCTAAGTAAAAAGTTGAGCCAAGAGTTTTTTTTTTTTCTTCAATTTCATAATCATATTTTTTTCATTGGTCGACCACGGTGTAATTTTAAACTCAGGCTAAACAAAAAGTTAATTATGAAAGTTTTTTTAATGTCAATTTCATCCTATTTTTTTTTAAAATTTTATCCTTATACTTTTTTTACCGGTAAACTTGATGTCTTTAGACTAGGTAAGTCAACTGCATCATGTCGAGGAAACTCATCTACGATTTAATTTTAAACTCGAGCTAGGTAATAAGTCAGATCAAGAGGTTTTAAGATTGACCTGTTAGCTCGGGTTTAATAAAAATATCAAATAGTTCTATAGAACTTCAATATTTTTTGCTAATGTTTTTTTTTTTTAAAAAAAAAAAAAATTGATCTGAAATATAGTGCAGACTTGTAAACTAGTAACATTGCTAATCAAATTAATTCATTTCATTATCAATTTATGATATAATCCCAATAATCTTTATTTTGGTTTAAATTATATTAAATTCATTAATATAAACTAAATTTGAAGGGTGCTTTCTATTGTAGAGAATAGTGTGCACAAACACATAAAAAATTATGGACAACTAGAATGTTTATTTTTTGCATGAATTCCAAGACAAGAACCAAAAAGGAGGGAGGGAAAAAAAAAGTCCTTAGAGCCACGTTAGGTGTCCAATGTTGACACTCATCGTGATGGGAGAAAGATCTTGATGAGATAATTATTTAGATTCCAAAAAAGACTACCATCAAGTTGTGGAAAAGGCCGCGCAAGTTGCCTCAACCTTAATGGGCCCTTGACATGTTAGAGCGTGCAAAGTAAACACCAAACAATTCTTTTTAATTCTTTTTTTTTTCAATTCTTTTATATCATTATCACCTTGGTAGCCTCCTCAAAGGTTAGGATTTTTTTTCTTTTGATTTGATTTTTATTTTTTTTATTAACTCTTCAATTTAATCCCAAACTTTATCCAAGCCATGGCCACCCCCACCCCCAATTCTTTTATGCCATTTTAATTTAGTTACATATTTAAGATTTTTTTCTTTTGATTTGGTCTCTAATTTTTTTGTAACTCTATAATTTAATCTCAATTTCACTCCACTTGTGGCTAATTAAGGCCCAATTAAAACATGTCCAGAAAAAAAATAAAGGATGAGAAAAGAAAGAGACATGTTGCCTAGAAAAGTTATCTAATTGATCACTTTTTAACTTTGTTTCCAATTTTTTTATAACTTTTCAATTTAGTTTTAGATTTAATCTAATCAGAGATTAATTAAGACTCGATCAAGGTCTAGCTAGGAAGTGAATAAGGGAAAGAAAAATAAAAAGACAGATTATCCAACCACATTAACTCATATTGGTCGTGTTCATTACTCGCATTGTAAGTTTTGCAAATTAACCTTCATCATATAATATGTCACTGTTTTTTCATTTTAATTCATATTTTTTTTATGATTTAATTCTTGGATAATTCGCTATTTTGCATTTAAGTTTGATAGGGTTAGGTAGAGATTAAAATGATAGTGGCATGGATTTGTTTTAAATCAGATCGTCATTTGAACGGAGCGACCAATTTATTCTTGGCCTGCTAGGTTGAACACCTAATTTTTTTCCTATTAAATAACACACATGATAATTGATTAATACACTGGTCAAGTATTTAATCCGCATTTTAAAAGTTTCAATATATTTAAAATAAATAAATAAATAACAATGATGATATTTTTTAAGCAACTTTTTATTTTATTTGGCCCGCATCTAATAGGAGTCCTGAGCCTCGTCACTTCTAATTCGAACTCGTTTTGTGAAATTTGCAACCTCAGTCCCTCCTTCACCTGTAATCAAGTTGTTAAAAATATTTTTTTAATACGATATATAATATTTAATATAAAAATATAAACTTGAATTATAAAATCAAATTATAAAATTATAAATAAAATATTTTAGCTAAAATTATAATAAAATTATAAGTAAAATATTTTAACTAAATTACAAAATTTAATCTAATAAAAAATAATATAATACAATTAAAATAAAAATAAAATAAACAATACTAATATCCAAACACATTAAAATACATAATTCACATAAAAATTTCTACATGCACATAGAATTTCATTAGCTAAAAGTTATCGAACCTAAAACAAAAATTCAACTCAAATAAACAACAAATTTATTTCCCTCAAATCTCAACGAACTTTATAGCGTTATTGGGATATCATATCACATTCCATTTCAACCAACAGATTGATCATAAAACAAATAAACATATACAGCCTGAAAATAAAAAAATTCCAGCTTAGCTGCGAAAACTAAGGAAACAAACCACCATGTACTATGTTTCAAAGTTCCGAACAGTGCTAGGTGAAGTAAAAACCCACATACAGCATCCCGGAGCTCTAAATGCTGGTCGATGTGCTGCAATTTCAAACATACAGCATCCTAAAACATCAGATAGATGTTACCAGTGCAGAAGTAAATTTGATAAATTCAAAACCATGCTTCCAGATTTCTTACCAAGTGACCATATGTCTAATTTGTAGCCATAAGGTATATCTGCTAGGAGCTCGGGAAACATGTAATTAGGAGTGCCAACTACCCAAGTGACATGCAAAGGCATAGAAAACAGAAAGATGAAAAGAGCCATTTTAAGACAGGTAGTTCAAACACCAGCTCTTAGGATTTTGGATCTAAACATACTGAGACCCTAGATGGTACCCAAACACTATCTGAGTTGCAGGCATTAGATACATTAAGAAGTTGAGAAAAAAAGTTGTAACAGTTTAAAATCAGGGGTGTAATTTCAATTGACAAGTTAAAACAAAGTAAATTAGTAATTTATTGGAGATGCAATCAAGTCCATACCGAAGAAGCAGGGTCTTCTGTGTTGAGCAGCTTTGCAAGTCCAAAGTCAGAGAAGATTTAAAATCCAGACTCGATGAAGAAGAAAATCCTTCCGACTAGTATTTCTTTTGGCTTACATACCAAGGCGGATGTCATTTTCCTTTGTAAGGAATATGTTGGAAGTTGGAACACTGGAATTCAATGAGTCAATCAGTGAGTTCATATCATCAGCTAATCTGATGCGAGAAGGTTAGAAGTTACAAACCTAAAACGATTTGGGGAAAGGGGAAAGGGCAAATGGGAAAGTCGAAAAGGGAAAGGGTGGGTGGAGACGTGGACTTGGAGTGTCAGGCAGGGGAGTCGGCCAGTTGCTTTTATTTCATTTGAAATCGTGAAATCGGACCCGGTCTTATGTTTTTTTTACGAGTTCACCTGTTTTTTTTATAAGTTAACCTGTTTTTGATCGGATTGATTGGATTTCATTAATTTTACTGGTTTTCAAGTTTTAAACCTGATTTTACATATTTTATATTTTTTAATTTATAAAATCAAATAATTTTACAAGTCAAAACTCGTTAGTATAAAGTTAAAACTCGTTTTTAACAACCTTGCCTGTAATAGATTGTACCTTGTAAATTTATTCAAATGCAATTGAACATTGCTTTTCATATGCTTCATTACACGGCTTACCTCAAACTGCCTCTCATCAATTTATACAATTTTTTTTTTATCACTACTAAAAATAACGATTAAATCTTGAAACTCGAGTTTTAAAGTAGTGCTTATAACCACACAAATCAATTATTTTAAATGAAATCAATTTCTTTTCGAGCTTAAAAATATCTTTAATGTCATTAGAGAGGAAAAAAAAATCAAAAAACCAAGAAAAAAATAGAAAAAAACGAATTGTAAAAAAAACCCGATTAAAATATTAAAACAATCGACTGGTTCAATTTTAATTTTATAAGTCTGAAACCGAATCAAATCAAATCCAAACCGAGCCAAACTGGAAAAAAACAAAGCAAAACTAGTTTGAATCGATTTTTATTTTAAAAAACCGAACTAAAATCGATCAGTTTGAACCAGTTTTGGTTTTTTTATATAAAAAAATTTCAATTTAAATATTTTTTTTGATAAAAACCAAATCAAATAAAAAATAATCACTCCTAAACGCCACCAAACATCTTCCTTATTCATTTTTATTTTTATATGATCAATATCCATTATGAACCAATCCTTATTTACACATGCATGAAAAGAGTAATTAGAGTCTTAAATCCTCATATTCTTCAATTAATTCATGCCCTTTTGAATTATTGGGATAATGTCTCCATGCTATTTATTAATAGCATCTTTGTTTTTGTGTGTTTTTGAAAAATTTTAAAATATATTTTTATAATTTTAAAATAAATAAAATTTTAAAAAATATTATTTTAATATATTTCCAAATAAAAAAATATTTTTAAAAACAACAATTCAAACTATTCTTCCCCTTCCTTAATTTTCTTAGATCACTCTTCACTTTCCTATAGTGAAAATGAATATAGCCATTTTATGATAATAATATCATTTCTTATTACTATAATCCAATGTTACTTTCAAACTTTATCTTAACTTTATTAACATTATTTCTTAATAATACATTCCCACCACCATGATCAAAGTTCATTACATGAATTCTGTCATCAAATCATCATATGACTTTGACAATAATAAATAATTAAATATAGAAAATTATTTATAAAGAAAATCATTCAAGATTCAATTAATAATTCAGTAATGATCAACGACGGTGCAAGTTTCTTTCGGGCCATAATAACAATGGAGGAGATGCACTGACGCGGCAAATATAGAATTAATATATCGATTATAAAATGGTTTAGGATTAAGGAAAAAAGGATTGAAAAGAGAATTGGGCTCAAAAGCCCAAGTGAAAAGGAGACCTCCGCGAATATGTTCTTCTAATGGATGGGCTTCAACTCTCGTTTAACTAATTTTGATTTTGAAGATCAGAAAATTAAATTTATTTGAGAAAAAAAAATGGGACGCAGAACGAAGAGGAAGCACAGAGAAGACACCCCGACATCCCCATCAAGCTCCGACGACGACGGCGAGGAAGAGGCCGACTCTTCCATTGAGAGGCGGCGGAACCGCCGCCGCAACCGGGGGAGAAGTGATGGGAGTTCGAGGAGAGATAAGGACAGGAAAAGAGAGAAAGAAGAGAAGAGAAGAAGAAAAGACAGAGATAGAGAGAGGAAGAGAAGGAAATCGAAGAAGAGAAGAGATTACGAGTCCGAATCATCAGCATCCGGGTCTGGTTCGGAGGATAGGGAGATTGATAGAGTTCGGGTTAACCCTGGAGATGTAGTTAAAGAGATGTTGAGTGAGTTCCCTAACGTTGGTGGTGACTTGAAACAGGTAATTCTGATTGTTTTTTAGTAAAATCTCTGTTTTTTTGGTTATCCCTTGTGGGTTAATCGTGGGATTAACTTTTATGGTTTAAAAATTTGGGCTTTTGGTTGATTAAGTTGAAAGAAATTACAAAAATGAAGCTTTAATCACTGAATTATGTTCTTATGTAACATTATGTGTAAAGTAATACTAGTATGATTGTAGTGATTAGTAGTGAAGAATTGTTTTTGATTTTTACGAGAAAACGGTTTTTTCTTCACTGAATATATGAGTTAGGGAACTTTTTATGATTTTTTTTTTTTGTAGATTTGAAACTCGTGTATGGATTGATGTTGTTTTTTTTTTTTTTGGATCTTTGTTTTTATTATAGCTTCTGCAAATGATTGATGATGGACAAGCTGTTGACATAAAAGGGATATCTGAAAGGTCATTGATTAAGCATTTGAAGAGACTTTTTATTTCATTAAATCTCAAGGAAAATGGGGATAGGGTTTTTTTGCTGCGTCCAAAAGCTGGTCCTACCTTGGAGGTTGTTGGACCCCTGATTCAAGCTTGTGCAGAGCCCAAAGAGCAACAGGTAGATCATTCTATTCCATCAGATGATGTGGATTCTATGCCACCAGATGCAGAACATAAACAAGAAACAGATGACAATAATGTGGCAGTGCCATCTTCTAGAGATGATGCTTCTGCTCCTAGAAGAAGGTACAAACTCTATCTCTCTCTCTTGTTCTCAGGTTCAAAATTATGGCATGTCTATTTCTTTATTATACTAATAAAAAGGTCAATGATCTTGACCAACGGGTTTGGTTATTTTTTAATTTCCTTTTTTAGTTGGAACAGATTCTGTGTTGTCTTGTTTTGCAGAGAGTAGCCCTAAGAGGACTAGGTATCACAAGCTAGTATTATGATTTATGAGAACCCTCTTTGATGCAAATCTTGATGCTATTGATCTTTAATTATGGAAAAGGAAGAATGTTTATGTTGTTTTTAGCTACTTATAGTTACTCTTCTTGGCTTTCTAAGATGGCATGTTGGTTCCAGATATTTCTGTTCTCAAAGTAGTTGTACTACTTGTTTTCATTTCCTTTCTTAACATCCTTGTATGATGAATTGATTAAATTATGCTGAAGCAATAGTCATGAACTCTTTATTTTTTAAGAAAAATATATTTTATAGAAAAAGACATGAACAGTTGTGTTATGCTGTTTTGCTTTCATTTTGCTGCAGGGTGATTGGCCCTGAAATGCCATCAGCCGAGTTACTTGCTGCAGCAGCAAAACTAACAGAAGCACAAGCTGAGCTGAGGTATTTCACGAAATAATTGCTTCGGTAGATTCTTTTGTAAGAAGTTTTGATGTGTTTGCAGTTTGCACATAATATTTTGGTTTCTAACTTCTTATACTCTCTGGTGACATATAATTGCAATATTTTGTTCTGTTTGTGTTGCTTTTCTGTCAAAATGTAAATTGAAGTGGTGCCTACATGGTGTTTCTGATGTAAAATTCCAGAGAAGCGGAGTTGGAGGAAGATACTGAGCTATTTATTGGACCTGCCCCCCCAGCTGTGGTTGCTGAAGCTGCATCAGCAAATGAAGCAGAGCGATTTGAAGAGGTGCTAGCTGTTATGCGTGATGCAATCTGTGTCATATTTAACTTGTTTTTCTCTTATGTTTGACAACTTTTATTTTTCGGTGTTATTTTTTACGAGTGTTATAACATTCTAACCTGGTAGTGTTTAGGTTGTATTTGAGCCTTATAAAACACAATTTATGGATTAGAGCTTTGTTCTAGGATTTATTTTAGGTCTCAGAAGTCTCTGGTCATTCTGTCCTCATCCATTAGCCATAAGTTTTGAAGTAGAAGGGAGTTTTATGTACCAAGGGAGATGATTTTTACCTCATTCCTTTTTATGTGTGCTTCATCTATTATAGTGGATTAAAAGATTTGTTTATTTCTCTTTTAAAAACTCATTTTAAGCTGTCTTTATGATGGAACAAGCACGGGACAGGTAATTCAGAGAATTGTCAGTTTGTAGTTTAGATGTATAGTCTGCTTTTTCTTCCTTACACTTCCTTGTGCCAGTTGGCTTTCTTTTGGTTCGAATCCATGCTAGTGTTTGCATCATTAGTAATGTGTCAAGAAGCTGACAGTGGCATTTAAGCAACTTTTTTGGCTGCATTCCTGTTTACTATCATTGCTAAGTTTCTATTTATTTTGTGAGTTTGATGAAGTTTTTAATGATGAAACCAAGGGCTTCTCTTCTCGCTTCTACTTTTTATCAGATGGGCAGGTTTCATGTACATAAGCACAAGAATGATGTGTTCAATGGATTTGATTGTTGATTTGGTTTCCCTAAATGATTGCAACTTATTTTCATGGAGGACAAATGTGTCTCACCTTATTACTGACAAACTTTATTTGTTACATACCATTTTGTGGAGAAAGGATTTGGGACACAGAAGATCCTTTAATAGTTTAAAAGAATAACATTAATGCCATATCGAGTATGTTTTTGGACTAGCCTTGATGTTTAGAACTAAGTCAACAGAGGAGGTGGAATATTTGTGTATATTTCCTTGGCTGTTACTTCTAGCAAAAAAGAACTTTTGTTTCTTAGTTTCAGATTTAATCTCTATGATTAAGCAATAGTTTTTTTGGGAGGGCAGAGCGGAACAAGCATGTACTGAGATAAAAATAAAAATAAAAAATCTTGTACACACTCAGAAGGATGGATCAAAAAGTTGGATGTTTGGGGCTAAAGCATGACCTTTTCTTTTGATTGGCTCATTATTTAAGAAAGTGAAACGTTTTTGAAATATTATTTAAATTCGAGGAAATGTTTTGATCTTTGAGGGGTCCCTGGCCCCTGCTGTGGATAAAATGATTTATTGTTGATAATGCTCTTTTTTTTTCCTTTTCTTGTTCTTCGATTTAACAATATCTTTGCATGCCTGTAATCTGGAATAAACCTATCTAAAAAGTTGATCTTAGGTCCTAGGTTATAGTGCTGGTAATGAAAAATTTAGAAATGGAGTTTGTCTTCTTTTTTACTTGATTTTTTATGTTATCATTCTTGAGTTTATGTATTCGTAGTAACTGTTTTAACTCATTAACTTTCACATCTACTCAATTAGGTCACAAGAATTATGGATGCTGTGGGTGACGCTCTATATGATGTTGTAGGAGTAAATCGAAACATGTCTGCTGATAACATAAAGAAAAGGTAAGTTATTCTTTTTATAACTTGCATGGATTTCAAAATGAGATCGCCATTAATTATTATGTTAACATATTGTCCAGATTTGCAGTAAATTTGTGAATAGTCTATATTTATGTATGTACATATATACTTTCACTCTTTTCCTAGGCAACTGACTTGTGATTTTATGTCACAAAACTCCCCAGCTTAAATAAACTAGGATGTGTGAGTTACATGAATCATGACTTCAGCAGCTAGCTTTTGGTATGGTTTGTCCTTCAGCAACATTTAGCAGAGAGATAGCAGGAAATGCTGGAGAGAAGTTTTCCTGTATCCAGTATTTTAGTTGATGATGTTATTTATCATGAAAACAAGCCAATTTTATCTTCTATTTTTATTTATTCCCCTTCAATTTCGTGCCAGTGTTAGAGATCTATAGGTTTGAATAGAAACTTTTATATGTTGGCTAAGCTGTTCAGATAGGTATGGTTTCATTTGAATGACCTTTCTACTTTCATTGGAAAATCTGCAAAAAATTGCTAACTGCTAACTTTTCACAATTGACGTGATATATTCCTACTATAGCTCTGTATTTGAAATAATATATTGTTTTCTTAATTTAGCTTTGAGCCCGACTCAATACCTCATCAATGAACCACATTAGCTTCTCCTTAGGTACTGGAAGCTGTCTCTTTTGGTGCATCCAGACAAGTGCTCTCATCCTCAAGCCCACCAAGCATTTGTCAAATTGAACAAAGCTTTCAAAGACTTGCAAGATCCTGAAAAGGTGAGTTTCTTAAATACACATGGTATCTATGCTAAGTTTTCATCAATTTACTTGTCTTATGCACATGTCTGTGTTTCTCTTTTCTTTTTTGATAAGAAGCAAAAGCTAGGATCTGTGCACACTCCATCAACCTGTCTATTGCTTGAGCTAAAAGCTTAAGTGGCAGTGTGTGTGTGAAGTCCAAGATCCTTGTGTATGCTTTTGGTCACTGTTTATTACCTGGACTACTATGCATTTTCTCGAGTTGAATTCCTGTGATGTGATGCATTTCCTTTGTGCATTATGCAAAGTTTGTGGATTTGTTTATTGGTGCCTCAATATCTGAATATGTTTTTTTGAATGCAAGTGTACCTTGTTTTTCATATTCACTTGCTTTTTTTCCATCTTTGTCTGCTATTTGTAGAGGAAACTGCTGGATGATGAAATTAAACGCAAGGAAGAACAGGAAGCATTCAAGGTTTGTTGGTTAAGCAAAAGTCAGTATCCTGCTGTAGTTTCTCAAAGCCATTTGACAACTAATGCTTTCTACTTCTGTAGGCTGAGTTGCGAGCCATGCGTGAAGCTGCACAATGGAGAAGATTGCAAGGTGGTTTCATAAGTAGTCTAAAAATAAGCTGCTCTTTTATCTCGTTGTGACCAGAATGGATTTGCTGCTGGAAATATAATTTACCCGGTTTTTTCCCCCTAAACAGGATTTCCAGTGTGTAGATCAGTTAATAACTGTCCACTTGGTTCATATCTTTGAGGGCAATATTGGTAGTTTGTGCTAGTTTCAATTGAAATATATATATAAAGCACAGTGTCCAGAAGACCTTGAACATGCCATTTACTTGCCATATTGTTTTTCTCAAACTATCACAATTATATAGGAATTAATTAATTGAGAAAAAAGGAAAATTTCTGTGCTTTCTTGGCAATGTCGACTACTGAAATTGCTTTATGTGATTTAAATATTTTCACTGAACAAGTTAGATTGTTCTCCTTGCTTATCTTCCCTTCACCTGCCCATCCTCTTCCCAACATGTTTTTTTTTTATTATTATTATTATCATAACTGTATCACTTCATGTAGTGTTGTCAACTACTTAATTGCTTGACTCAGTGATTAATTGTTTTTAGCAGGTTCCAGTTGAATTTGGGGCCTGACTGAGTTGAGGACCATATAAACTTTGAGTCTACTATCAGTCAATCTCCAGGCACATTAATGGACTTGGATACACAATACTTACCTGCAGTAGAACCAAGGCAATTATAAGACTCAGAATAACATCGTGTTGGCCTAAATGTCAGGACTAGGTGTTGAGAGTAGGCAATCATGGAACCCATAGCACCATGATTTAACTAAACATGTCCTGCTGAAATTGAATTCGAGCACACCATGTTGAGTTTTAGCTGTTGTAGTTGGGAGATCACACATCCTTGATTTCTTGTTGCTGCATGAAAGAATATTGGTTGCACAAAAACTTTGAGGAATCAGTTGACTTTGATAGCTTGCTCCATGTTGTTGATAACATAAATTTTGACATCTGTAATAGGTGTCAATGCTTGATGATATGTTCTAGCACTTCATTGGAAAATTTTATGGTGTTCAGGAATTACCTGGTGACATTTTATTAGTTACTTTTTAGGTTCACTTTGAAGAAAGAGATGAACACAAAAGGAAGAGAGAATATAAAACCCATGACACAAAAAATGATAAGAATATATCTAGCTATGATTTCTCTCTTCTAGTTGTATTTCTCTATTTCTATAAAGTGGCTCCAGGAACTATCTAATATGATGCCACTAGTTACGCACTAAGCACCATAAAATTACTCTGCACTTCATCATCTGAATTCTGAAAGAAAGTTAATGATATTCGTGCTATTGCAGGTATATCTATGGAGGGAGATGATGAACTCCTGGCAGAAACAGAAGTTAAAGTAGCCCCATCCAGGGATGAATGGATGACAACGCTGCCTCCTGAAAGGAAAGTAAGGCCCTCAAGTCATGTTATATTTCCCCAATTGCAAGTGTCTTGCTTCTGCTCAGGAACCATGATTTTGCTCTTTAATACCACCTTGCCACAATGTGTAAATTATTTGAGCACACACGATGACAAAAACACACGTTGCATTACTTTCTGATTGTGCAAGCTTGTGCGTTTAGAGACTTGATTATCCCCATTCTCCTGGTTAACATTTTGAAGATGACTCAATACTGGATCCATATCACAGGCCATAATATCCTTAGTCTTTCCTCTCTTATTCTACATGATGTTATTTTGTCTACCAGTAGTTATCACATATTCACTGTGAAAATATAAAATTGGTCAAGTTGTATGCTGTTCCTGCAATTACCATGAGCAAAGATTTTGGAATCATGAATTGGAGTTTATTGTGAAAATATAAATCAGATCATCTTGTGCTGTCATGCATTTATTCGGATTTCTTTCTTGGAAATAGTTGTATTTCACAGCCTTCTAATCTAGTCATGACATTTTACCTTCACATTTATGCCAGAATCTGTTCTAGAATGATGCTGTGGATTTTAATCTCCAGTCACCAGAGCTCCAATTTAAATTACCATATGATAACCTCTAATTTGTTTTCCCAGCCTGGTGGTATGCCCACGCAATCTAGAAGTTTCAGCAAGAACTCTAAAGAAGGACGTGGTGATACTAGTGCTTGGACAGATAACCCTTTAGACAGAGCCCAGAAAGCAAAGATGAAGTATGATCATTGTTTATTTAGTTATAGTTAACATTCATTTATTATAGTTAAAATAGTGTCCTAATACATTTTTGTGACACGACAGTTACCTGGAAGCATACAATGAGGCCGCAGCACTTGCTTCAACTGAAGAGGAAAAGCTACGGGCAAGTGCAGATGCAGATTTGGTGGATAAATACAATAAAGCAAAACGATCTAAATCTTTGGTACAAAAGCACCAAGAAGAGGCTTCAAGTCGCACGAAGAAAAAATCCAAGCAGAAAAAAGAGAAGGAAGAGTGGGTGGGGCAACACCCATGGAAGCCTTGGGATCGCGAGAAGGACCTGGAAGCTGGAAGGAAAAGTATAAAATTAGATTCAGACAACATGGCTCAGGGTTTGTCTTCCAGGTTTTCATCAGGAAACTTCCAGAGGAGCTTCCTTTAATCCACGGATGCTGGGGGTTTGTCTTTTTGCTGGAACTTGACTCAAGGGTTGGATTTCGGGGGCATATTTGTTTCCTCGAAGTCGGTTCAACTCAAGCCATGCTGAGATCACTTACAAGTCAGACATTTGTATGTTCGTTCTCAGGATAAAAAACATAAAAGAAGTAATCTTCTTGTTGCCCGCATGTTCTTTAATATAGCGAGTAATTGAATTTTGTTTTTCATAAAATGAAAAAAATTCACATCACAGAGTATTTCTCCTCAACTTTCTACTTGCTGGGTTCTCCCCCAGGATATGCGAGTATTTCTCCTTGATTCAAAACTAGTTTGGAGATATGCGATCAAACTAGCTTGAAGATGATTTAATTGTTAAAAAACAGAGAGAAGAATTCATCCATAGACCAATTGGCAGTAGAATTTGAACATATCAGGTGCTGGTAACTTCTGATATAAATTCTTGAAGCATGTTTCCTACCTCGCTACACTACGACTTTCTATTAGGCGAAAAACCTGTTGTTCCATTACCTGTTAACTAGATTTCTTTCTTTCATTCGTCTTTTTTTGTCATAAATCGTAACGGATAGTCTTAAATTGAGCTATATGCATCGAATCAGCAGTTTCTTTCTCTTCTAACCATCAAATTACCACAATTCTCCACATATAGAATCTTCACGTGTAATTTGAAGTAGAGGATTTGAAGGCGGTTTGAACTGGATCAGTTCTGTGAATTAATTTCTGTAAAAGCTCTCTGGTAGGGATGGACTTTGATGATGATTTTATGGCTGGAATGGCAAATACAATATATTGTCAACGGGACACATCACCGATCAAATACTTATCCCATTGTTTTAAATCAACTCTACTTTTTAATTAATGGAAGAAAACAGGTGGGAAATTCACAAGGCAAAAAAAGAAATTGCTCAGCACCGTAAAAGAGGAACAAAAGATTAGTATATAGATATATTCTGTTAAAAAAGTAAATAACAATAGCAGAACTTCAATCAGAAACCCTAAACTGCATGGATCTTCTTTTTAATTAGCCGTTAACTGATCCCTCCTTCGAATAAAATTAAAATATGTATCGAGCAAAGAACAAAAGATTAGTAGTGTACATAGAGACAAAGAATTAAACAAATATTTAATTGATAAAGAACACAGAAACAAGAAAGGGACAAAAGGAATAAACTGAACAAGCAATCATCCATGTCTGCTATATTTATTTATGAAGGGAAAAAGTTTAAAGAGAAACAACTTTGGTTGTGATAGAAGACAAGTCATTATCATATCAATCCTCTCTAGAAGCTCTGTTTAGGTCATCATCAAGCTTAGTTAACCCTTCCATGTCCCCGTCGTCTCTATCTAGAAGGTTTTATATATATATATGAGGGTTTGAAAATCTTGTATGGTGTGGGGGGGACGCAAGCACAGCACAACCTCCCCTACTAGTCCCACGCACCGCCCCAAAAATACCCACTTCCTTAGTTTACACTATTTTGTGGTGGCTCAAGCAACGCCAACCCTTGTTAATAGCATGATGATCCTTTCTTTTTAGCACTAACATTCGCAGTCGGTTTCCAGAATTCTTTTAGCCTACAAAGTATTAGTGTTATATTTTCGTCCTATTTTTGGAAGTTTTTATATAATTAATGCATTGAGGAGCTAATTCCCTCAATTAATATTTTATTTATTTTTAAATTAAGATGTCTTTAATTTTAACATAACATCAGTTATAAATTCAAATCCTAACATTCCTTTAATTTAATTTAATTATTTCAGTATACTTGTTTAAATTATTGTATTATAATTGTTTTTAAACCAATAATTTAATCAAATAGGCCATGTAAGATAAAAAAAGTTTGTTATTAAGAGAATTAGAATCATTAACCTTGCAGCCCAATATTGATATACATACAAAAACAAATGTATAAATAGTTTCTAAATCTGAATCCCATGCAATTTAAGTCACAATATATCCCTCATCTTGATTTATTTATTCTATTTTTAAAAATCCAACAAGTAACCTATTTATTTTTTGCAGTAAATATGATCGATTCAAGTTATTATTCAAGATTTTTTTAATATTATTAGATTTATTTCGTTGATTTTTTTTTTGTGATACTGATGATGTTGTAATTGAAAATTTAATATGCCTTTAATATCTTTTTCTTTTTATTTTCTTTCTCCTTTTTTATCTTTTCTAGTATGCAACCAATCTTATATTTTTAAAATATTATTATTTTAGACACTGACAAGCTATGTATGCCATGTTTTTTAATTATGACATGTATGAACTGTATTATTTTAAAAATATTTATAAAAAAACATGTTAATAAAAAAAATTATTCTCTTTTTCCCACAAAATTGTCTCAACAAATTCTCAGAAGAGATTCCATTGAGGTCACATTACTAGTGGTACCGTCCGGCCGGCCATGATAGAAGCCTATCAATGTAACCAATTCCACGAGAAAGACATAAACAAGTGGCTTGATCAAGTTGCCATGTTAGCATGATTGCTATCAATATATATTTATAACAATGATAATGATAATTAATGAATTTATATGTGAATGCCATTACTGTCCGTACTTACCTCCTTCAACTATGAATTCTCTACCACTTCAACTAGGTTTAAATAAACTAGTAGAGTAGTCTTGCCTTGTGATAATCAACTTGCCTATTGCTGCCACCCCAAGAGTTCCTCTTAGCTAGCCAACACTCTCTGTCTCCCTGAACCAAAAAAAAAAACTAAAAAATTACACACCCCTTCCTTACCTCCTACTCTTTTGCGAAAAAAAAAAAAAAAACTCACCTACGCTTTTTTTCTCCTTACAAAAAGATGTACAAATACATTTATTATAATCATATGAGAAATTGTATCTTTCACACCCACGATAGCTAGAGAATCCCATCACATGCATCTATATATATTGGTACCAAAAAATGGAGAAATTAACATCACAAGATTTTTTATTTTTTTTTACTACCACTTGAATCATCCTCTTGGTAGGTGTAATGACTCTAACGTGCTTCTATGGTAAATATGAAAATTATTTAAATTCAACTACAATAAAAAAAAAATTGATTTCAAACAACGTGTAATTATTTAGGACAGATCATGGTATTAATCAATCACAAGGAAGCACTTTACACGCACAAGACACATGATAAAAGAAGACAAGAAGTTCTAATCTTTAATCATGAAGGATTCGTGGTATCAAAGACACTGCCTGCTACCCGAGTTTGTTTTAGATTTTATTTATTTTTATATTTTGAAAGTATTTTTTTAAAAATTATTTTATTATTTTAATATATTTTTAAATAAAAAATACTATAAAAAATATGTCATTCAGTTCAATTGCTAATGATTTCTGGTTTTGCCCGCGTGGTTTTCATGTAGACCAATGATGAGAATTCAGTCCTTCCACACACACACACAAAGAAAAAAAAAAAAAACAAAGAAAAAAAAAAGGTTTTACAGTTAAACATTTTCGCAGCTTCGTTCATCACAAGAATGGTAGTTTTTGTCTTCACCTCATAGATGTCAATATTTTTCAGAGTCAATTGTATATAGCTTATTAATCCATGTTGAAACCAATTAAATAATTCTTATTGTATTATAATTAATTAAATAGTGCTATGGATTGGTAAATATTGACCATCCTTAATTTATATTTCCTTTTTTTCCCCTCCAAATTTCTTATCTCACCCACTTCTCTTTCCCTTATTCTATTTTTTTTTGTTTGAAAAATAACAATAATAAATTAGAAAGGAAGATAGAGTTGATGAACATATATATATATATATATATATATAGCTCAAAAATATTGACACATGAACATAAACTACCCACGCAAAGGAGGGAATTTATCGAAATGAATCATTATGTTTCTCAACAACTTCTGATCATTGCGATCTTGCAATCTGAAGCTATACAAATCAATCATCTATTATTATTATTATTATTATGGCTGCCCAATATTCTCAAGCTTGTTCACACTTGCCATGCTAGCTAGGTAACCATTTTTACTCACTCATTTCAAGGCATGCTACGTGCTCTTAATACTCTTTTGTGGGCATCATGAACAGTCTCAATCGTTACTTCACACACTTTATGCAAAAAAAAAAAAAAAAAGTTTGTAAATTTAGATTTTGAGTTCCATTGCCCATTTCTTCGTGCCTCAAATGGATATCAACTCAACAAACAAATTCACGCAAGCATGCAATTAATTAGACTTAAAATTATCTCTTGTCCTTTTGAATATGCATTTGATTGAATTTACTTTTATAATGAATACGTAAAATGTCATGACGCATTATGTTCTTGTTCACATAAAGTTTACATGACAGATCAAGACCGAGAAGAAATGATTATGTTTATTAGGTTTCAAAATAAAAGAGGTGACTACAAAGGAGATGGAGGTGACATATTTTCTTTATAAAAATTTACTTTAAAATTATCTTTAAGATGTATTTATTTTATATTTTTAAATAAATATTTTTATATCTATTTTTTTTTTATCTAGATACACCGTTAATCAAACATGACCTTGATTTAAGCTATAAATCTCACCAAAATATTTAACTATGGTTGCATGAAGGATCCATACGCTCCCAAGCCATAAAGCAGGTGAGTCAAAAAAACAAAGCATTTATTTTTCTTGGATGTCACTGGTGTGTGTGTGAGAAAAAATTGCGATCACACATCAAAGACTGCGCATTCAGTCCAATAGTCAATTAGTAGAATCGAGCAAGAAATATCCGTTAGAAAATAATATAAATTATATCATGTGACCTTACTTAATAGTTTAAACTATTAAGGTAAGATGGTTTTTTGATATGGTATCAGTTTTGATGACTTAATAATTATAAGTTCGAATCTCACAATTTCTATTTATTTGATAAAAATTAAGCACAAGGTAATATGAGTATGTGCAAATTTCAAGTCCAAAAAGCTTTCACTTGAAGAGTGTGTTAAAAAATAATATAAATCATATCACGAAACCTCACCTAACAGTTTAAGCTATTTAATTGAGATGGTTTTTTAACAATACCCTATACAATTAAATAACCTAAGAGGCATTTATTTCTCAAACGAAGAAAATGACAACATGGTTTTGTTTCTTTCTCTTTTCTCTTAATGGATACAATTGGCCCTTTGTCTGTTAGTTTCTATAATAACATTTAATTAATTTGTTTAAGAACTTTTCAAGAAATGAAATGATGAGTAAATCCTTATAATGGGTCATGTAAACATCTTACTATCGCTAATCAACGTTTGAAAGAGAGATGTAGCCAATGAGAAATATTGGCCATTATCTAGCTAGGAGTACCATGTTTGATAAATGCTACATATATAATAGAAATAGAAAACCTTATCCTATAAATTATTGTAAAGTAGGAAAGTCGGTAGATCGCATCACATTGTGATGATTTTATCAGATTGGGTTCGTGATATGTATAGTTGATGATGACATTGGCCCCATATCCAATGGAATGTTGCTTAGTCTGCAAAAAATATACACAATTTTTATTAAACAAAAAGCCCTTTTCTTTTCTTTTTTGCAAAAATCATTTTGGGAATAGTTTTTTGCCCTCGGTAAGGCTAGGAGATCAGGCATCTTTTCGATAACTTCTGTAGAGTTTATAAGAGAGTACTTAGAGTGTTGGATTTTATGAACATGTTCATAATTGAGTACTCAAATTATGTTCCTCCATTTCTAACCCCAAAATTGAGTACTTGTGACAAGGAATTGATCAAGAGTTTAATCACACTTTAATTTGTTGTATTAGTGGCTAGGATATAGAATGGTTTTACATGGAGTTATTGACCAGCACTTTGGTTTGTCACCATGGGTGTGAGGTGAAAACTTCATAGGCCCATGGATATATTGTCAACGCATGCAAGGTTAGCTTTTTATTTAATTTAATAGATATAATTTCCGGGACAAAAACACATACTTTAATATAAAATTTGTGAGGATCTTTTTTTTTATCTTCTAAAAAACTATTTCATGCACGTACGATCTTCCACAAGTTCTACTAAAATTTCAATAGATTTTTTTTATAATAAAACATCTCAAATTATCAATTTAAACATATTTTTCTTCTATTTACAATCTCAATCTCTTGATCAAATGATCTTGAATCATAATTTACATCAATCCGCTTCCTATAATTACAAATAATTCAAGATGATATACAAATAATTATATATAGCACATTAATTATAAAGCGTTGAGAGTTTATATATATAAAATTCTAGCATACATAATAAAAAAAAATGGATAAATATAAATAATTATATAAATTCATACATCTACAACAAGAGTTAAACATTAATATTTATATGCTTAAACAAAAATGCATTACAATCCAAAACTACAAGTTTTACTGAAATTCCAATAGAAGTTTTTCTCTAATAAAACATCTCAAATTATCAATTTAAACATGTTTTTCTTCTATTTACAATTTCAATCTTTTCATCAAATCATCTTAGATCATAATTTGCATCAATCTGCTTCATATAATTACAAATAATTCAAAATGATATACAAATAACTATATAGCATATTAATTATAAAGCGTTGAGAGTTTGTATATATAAAATTCTAACATACATAATAAAAAAAGTAGATACATATAAATAATCATATAAATTCATACATCTACAACAAGAGTTAAACATTAATTTTTTTGGTGGGATGGGGTCATGGCCCTAGGAGTTCTCAAACAATCAAACGTAGGGAGTCCGAAGTGGAGGAAACTTTAGGACATACGAGGTATAAATCCGTACTTTTTTTGACACTAATGCACACCTAATTTTGTTTTACAAGTTAATTAATGCAAAAGGGACTCGGTGAGGTCCATATATAATGACTTGCTTGCCCACCACAACAGGGACAGAGAGTAAGGAACCTCCCTGTCATCTTGTCAATTAGAAACAAAATCCCTTTGCTTAACCCCCCTAACGAAATATCTAATCACTATGATAATCAATCTTCTTACGATCCTTACATTCTTATAGGCTTGAGGAATTCAAGCATATTTGTGGTGAGGAGGTGGATAAGGCTCGCCACTCCACTTTAAGAATTAATGACCAAAGGCCAAAACAACCTCTCCATCAAGAAACTGCTGCGAATGGACCTCCCCATGATCTTTCACCCTTTTGTTTTTTGTTCAAGGCATATACAGGGACTTGGAAAAGATTCAATTCTTCTTATGTATGCGTAATTTCAGACCATCTAGTCATCTTTTTGTATCTCTGTTTGAATAGACTCTTGGATTTTTTTTGCCGTCCCATCATTGCGTGAGCAAATAGTGCATGCTTGTTCGTCCTTGTTTTAGTTGAGAGGCTAAATTCCCACTACAAAGTCGCACCATTTCTAGATATCTGAGCTAAATATTGCAACCGTGTAATGTAAAACTCTCCAACGGTAAGACTAATTCCAATGAGGTTTTCCCCATCTTCTGCTCCGGTGGTGACAACGGTGTATTGCTCTTCCAGGTTATAGTAAGATTAGCTAGGATCAATCTGTGATGGCTGCAAGGAAACCAACCCTATGAAAAACATACAATTCTACAGAATAAGAAGCAGTGATGGCCTCGATCTCATTGTCTGTGTGCGGTTTTAAAGTCTCTGAATTTAGCTCATAAAGAAAAAACCCCTTAGAGTACTTGCATCTGAGATAGAGTTAACCATCCTTGCTAATTAGCTAACCTCCTAATACGTTGTCTTTAAGGGACAAAGAAAAATATGATAAACAAGGCAAAGGCAAAGCCTGAGAAGGGCACATTGTTTTCAGTGGGTGCTAATCTGGACTTGAACAAAAAAACTATTTTTGAGAACACAAATGATTAGCTATTCGATATTGACAGATAGAGAGTCTGACATGGAGCACAGGTGGCCGGAAAGGATCGGTGCCAAGTGGAAAAGGGCGGCGCACTAAACAGACAGTGGGAGCTGGATTGTGGGAGTTAGCTAGAGAGATGAATGGCGTTATCATATACATATTGTAAGAATATGGATGAAAATTAATATCAGGGCATAATTATCAATAAATAGTATATGGTTAATAAAGTTAGCAGGAAATTAAATCTTAGGGTACAAAATAGCGGTGGGGATGACAGGGAAGGGGGGGTGGCGTGAAAATATGGTGTCACGCCTTCCAAACAAACCTTTCTTTCATTCTTTCTGCCACCCCACGCGCAATCAATAACTTCTTCTACAACATTTCTACTATAGCATATAGTGTGTGTGTATATATATATATATATATTAATGTTCATCTCTCTCTCTTGAACAGAAAAAAAATAAAATAGTATTCAGTACTATATAGAACATCTAGATTCATCTCTTTCGCATATTTAAAAGCTCTCCTCTCTTTATGTTTCTTTACAAAAACATTCACCTATTGCCAAGACATCCTCTTTGTCTCTTTCTCTCCCTCTGTCTCTTCTCTTATTTTCCTTCTCGTACTTTCATCTGGTGGGCAGTGCAAGAACAAGGCAAACTCTCAATTTTCTCTGTGAGTATATCAATATTGGTGTAATGCATGTGACATTGGTTGTACGTAGTGATATTCTTTTTGCATTTTGGATAATAGGCCAAATCATTTAATGTTTGTCACCAACTTTAAGGAAGCAGAATTTAAGCTAGCTGGCTAGAAGTTGTATGTATTGTTATTTATATATATATATCTGTTAATTTTCCCTGAAGAATTTAGGGTTTGTGATCGATGTAGAAGCCCAAAATCATTTGAGAATCCATTCTTGACATCGAATCTCCTGGAAAAGTACTATATGTTTTGTTTTCACATACATTAGGTCACATGATGTGGTTATTAACCTAAGTCAGGGAAAATGAGTTTGAATAAGCAGATGCCATATGTATAAGCTGATGGAAGTAGTCCCAGCTTAAAGCTTAGAGTTAGATCATTATTAGGAAAGGAGATAAAAGTAAGAACACGTCTAGAGAGGAACAATATGTGTGTTTGATCAGGGAGAGGAAGAGGGATCAGATCTAAGCATGTTTAGCACAGATAGAAGAGAGTATGTGGCTGTCATTGAAGAGTACTTGTTCATGCTATTGAGTGAGATAGTGCTGTAGCACACAGGCGGTGGGTGTGAAAATGTATTTCCACCACCAGTAACAGGAAGTGCACTGCACTCAAAGAAACATAACATGCTTGTGCCAGCAAAGTCAAGCTTTCGGCCAGCTTTTGTGCTCAATATACTTTGCCAAAGTTCATGCAACTAATTAAAGACAACAAATGGTACTTGGAAGGAATAAAATCTGTGTTTTGTTTGGTGGGTTCCACGAATGGTCTGCCATTTCATGGGTCCACGAAGTTGCATCATCATTGCTAGCCGTAAGTCGAGAGTTTAAGAATGGGTATTTTGGATGTGAAATGATGACAAGAACATTAATTCAAGGGCAGAAACATGTTTGCAACTTCGCATCACCCTTTACAAGCTCTTACCATTTCATCGTATTGAAGAGTCATACATGTCTCTCTAAGTTTCCTTTGATTTTAGGCCTACGCTAAAAGAGCCTTTAAGCATGTGTTTTGTGTCGGTGACTCAAATTTTCTCCTTTCTAGTTGTGATAAGATGTAATAAAGAACATAATCAGTATGGATAAATCCTTAAAAGGATGCTAAGAATGAACAATACGTTCTTGATCTGATCTCTCTCTCTCTCTCTCCCCCTATCTCATTATCTTCATGTTACTTGCCCGATCAGGAGATTGAAGAATATTGTCAATGGAGATGGAATCCTGTGTCCCACCAGGCTTTAGATTTCACCCAACAGAAGAAGAACTTGTAGGTTACTACCTCAAGAGGAAGATTGACTCACAGAAAATCGATCTAGATGTCATCGCTAACATTGATCTCTACAAAATGGAGCCGTGGGACATCCAAGGTGAGGAGAAATTAACTTCTTTGTTAAGTGGTTTATTAAGATCAATTAGGAAGCACTATTTGTGGGACTAAACATACAAAGTTATAATCACACACACACACACACACACCACATGTCCAATTGAAATTCCACACAGCACAGTTGCAATGTTGCAAACCCTACTGGCTAGCTAGGCTTTGGACTAGTGATTGTGAAGAAATTAACCAAATAAAAAGATGGTGCACTAAATGTCTCCCAATTAAGTCAATGCATGCTTTCTCTTGTTCAAGCAATCATTCCCTCTTTGAACTTAAGAAGCGATATTCAAAAGCAGCACTCCTTTTTCTCACAAATTTACACATGCTTTGTGCAAAGGAAAAGTGAGTTATGACCTGATAATGAAGATACGCTAATGGGGATAGACCTAAGAAAATTGACTGCTATATTAATTTGTTATAGAATGAGAGTAATGGGAATGTACCTAAAAGGAAAATGACTAATTAACTAATCGAAACGAGTCCTACTTGATTTCATTAAATGTGTGCTTTGTGCTAACCCAAGTGCTCATCCTTGATTTGGATTTTACAGCCAGATGCAAGCTAGGGTATGATGAACAGAAGGAGTGGTATTTCTTCAGTCACAAGGACAGGAAGTATCCGACCGGAACACGGACTAATAGAGCCACTGCTGCTGGATTTTGGAAGGCAACCGGACGGGACAAGGCCGTGCTCTCCAAGAACAGGCTTATAGGGATGAGGAAGACCTTAGTGTTCTACAAGGGACGTGCACCCAATGGAAGGAAAACTGACTGGATCATGCATGAATATCGTCTCCAAACATCTGAACAAGGACCCCCTCAGGCAAGCTCATTCTTCATTAATTTTAATAATAACCAAAAAAAAATAAAAAAATCATCTGTCTTTCTCAACATTGCACTTATAAAAGCATTCCTTAAACGCTCCTTCTTGGAGTGCAGATATAGCTGTATAACCAAGCAAGCATTCACACCTTGAAATAATTATGGCTAGCAATAAAAGTACTTTTGGTGATCATGCTAATGTCCCTCTCTGAAGATTTTCCCCCCCTTAAGATCCATGAAATTAACGAGGGGAAAATAAAATCAAACATTGCTTCAGTACTATAACAAAAACTTACTAAAAATCAAACATTGCTTCAGTACTATAACACAAACTTACTAAAAACTTATACTTTTTGGGTTGAGAGACCCTTTAGTAAATATTTAACATTCTCACAAAAAAGAAGAAGTAATTCACTACAATTATTTTATCATCTTAAAAGAATAGCATTATTTTATCCTCATACTGAGCACCTCAACTAATTAGCTAATTATTCCGGGTTTCAAATGCAGGAAGAGGGATGGGTGGTATGCAGGGCATTCAAGAAACCAAGCCCTAATCAAAGACAAGGTTTTGAAGCTTGGAGTCATGCTTATTATGTCAATGATATCAACCCTGCTAGACCTCCATCATTCTCAGATACTGTAACTACTGCACCCAATACGGTTCGACCGAATCAAGGTGCGAGTTTTCAACAGCCCTTCGGCTCGAACACTGACGACCTCGTCTCGAACCAAACATTTTTGGATGACAATAACCAGCTTGTTGACCTCCCAGAGCTAGATAGCCCCAGTACACTCTCAACAAGTTTTGCAGCAAAAGAAGGCAATTTCCACCAGACCAATGAAGATTACGAAGAAGAAAGGAGCAATAACAGCAGCCAATACATCGACTGGAAAAACTTTGACACCTTGCTAGCGTCACAAGTGACTGATTCAAGTGCTTCATATCCCCTTCAAGACTTGCCATCTATACCTCAAAACTATGACCTAGCAGCTGGCCAGCAAGACCACTATGTTAGCCACTTCCTTGACTGCTTTCCTGACTTATAATAACAAAAAGCTCTCGATCTTATACTGTTCCAATCTATTTAAGGCTATGTATTCATGGTAATAATAGTGCTATAGTAGGAGCTAAAGGTTGAAGTCTTGATTTAGAAATACTTGCATGCTGATGATGATCATTTATTTAGGTGAAAGTTTTGATTCACCTTTTTTTACCTTTGTTATGTTGTTCCATAATTGTAAATTATGCATCATTGCATGCATATATATACTTTTATATATGATCTTGATTGTGTTTTCATAACTTTCTCTGGCTCTTCGTGTTCTTCACTCTTGCTTGCTGTCATAGCTTTGTCTCCGGTACTTTATGAATGTTTCTCTAGCCGTCATTCATTCACGTCTAGGGCATAATACAATCATAAAACTTTGGGATTGCTTCTCATGAGTCCACTTTCCAGAATCACATTCTTATTATAATCTCTATTTCAATTCCTTAAGATCTATAAAGTAATTCAAGAGGGACGTAGAGCACCAACTTATACTCCAGAACCATGTAGCCACTTTGCCCGCAGCTAGCAGTGTCCCTGTTGAATCCTTCTAACTGAGCCATTGATCCCTATTTGCCCTCACAACTACCATTGTAATTCTTAAGAAGTTTGAACCTGGGCCCTGTTAACCTAATATTCGGCTTGAATATATTCAACTGTAAGGTTAATCTAACCTTTGCTTCCTTTGATCAGGCAATTGGGAGTTTATAGGACTTGAAATTACAAAATTTGTATAGTGCATGCGTTGTTAAATTTGACTTGCACGTTTTTTGTTTTCATGTAGCATAAAAAAAAAATGACGACGGCAAGATGGACAATTCGATTGTCGAGAAATAATAATTTGCTGAATTAAAAATAAACTAATACGCGCATGCTACAAAACTATCCCTTTTTTCATTTATTTTGATTTTTAATTTAATTCCTAATTAATTTCTTTCACTTAGTCCTCATTGCTTTTATTTTTAATTTTATTCAATTTTTTTATAATTAAAAATTTAACTTTGTTATTTTTTCGTGTTTGTCTTCTACAATCATATTGATCTAATCCACTAATTTCGATGATTAGCCTAGTTTAAGTTTTTTTTTTTATTATTTTTTTTTCAAAATTCTTTTATTTTTTTTTATTTGATATTGATTTATTAGGCTTTGAACTTTGTGATTTGTTCTGATTTTCTTTTTGTAAGGTTATTAATATTTTATATCTCGAGTCATAGGTTATTAAAGTTAAGTTGGGTTGGCTCGGGTTCTGACCTTTTAAAAGTAACATGGGTTGCCTTAATTTTTTGTCTTTGCTGGCTCTACCTCTTTTAAAATTAGAGGTGTTCAAAAAAACTAAAAAACTGAGTAAACCGATAAAACCGAGAAAAAATTAACCGAAAAAACCAAACCAAATAATAAAACCGATTAGATTATATAGAAAAATCCCCAGTTCGGTTCGGTTTTTGGTTTTGCAGTGCCAAAACCGGGTTAACCAGACCAGACCAAACCGATTAAAAAAAAAAAGGTCCCTACTCCCTAATATAAATAGAAAAATTTGTTGCACACCGCGCCCCTCTTCTCTTTCCGTTAACCCTAAACAGTAAACTTTCAATTTCAATTTTCAATCTCTCGATTCTCTCCTCTCAGACCCCCCCCGTCCCCTCTCGCCCCCTCACCCCTTCGCCTCTCCTCTCCCTTTCCACTCTCCGGTCTCCAGTCTCCTTAGACCGACCATCGGCGTTTCCTTAACGGCTCAACCTCTCAAAAGTCAAAACCAGTGAGTTTTAATTTTTTTTTCCTTTTCTAATTAATTAATTAATTTGGTTAAGGTTATTGTTATTTTTAATACTTTTAAGCTAATTGTTTTGACGTTTCTTCCTCAGTCTCCAGACTCTTCACTGGATCACGATCAACACAGTCGGTGACTCGGTGTTTGAGTGTTTCTTCCTCAGCCTCTCAAAACCATTAAACCAGTGAGTTTTAATTTTTTTCTCCTTTCTAGTTAATTCATACAGTTAAGCTTATTGTTATTTTTAATTAATTTTGTTGGGTGATGAATTCTGGTTTAGGTTTAAATTAGAATTTAGAGTAATTTATTGGATTTGTAGGGACGGGATATGGACTTTGCCTAGTTTGATACTTGCTTTAGCAGGAGTAAAACCTCCCATTTGCATGAATTTTTTGTCAAGGAGAACAAATGATAAGGTTGATGCGTTCTTAGGATCATAAATTTTAAAGTTCAGATCTACTTCAATAGAAACTGTGAGTTAGAGCTGAATTGCTTCCCAGACTAAGGTTATGAAGTTTACATATGAAGTTCGACTAAAAAATATTGTAGATAATCACTTGCTATTTGCGGAGTCAACAACTATTTTCTCTACAATCATTTCTGGAGAAGAAAATCAAATGTCCATTTACTTATATATGCTTGTTAGTCAATCCTTAGAAATATGCTTGTAGTTTTTTTCTTGTCTAGTTTGAAGAAGATAGTGTAACAGATGCATCAAACAATGTGCAAACGGAAAAGCATAATACCCTTTGTGAACTTTAAACATAATATCAAAAGTGAATGTGCAAATATTACAGGTTGTTAATTAATTTTCTAATTAATGCCTTGGTGTTTGTGATTTTGGTTCTTGGACAATTCTGTTTTGTCTTGGTTCCATGACTACTGAATTCTACAGCCATGGAACATCATTCCAATATGGCATTTTGCAGTCTTGTTTATCATGAGATTATTTGATTTGAATTTGATTTGGGTAAACTGCTCTTTAAATGGAAGTAAAAGATTTTAACCAAGTAGTTTGATTAAAATCATGCTGCTTTGGTGGTTGATTGCTTCGTGTTGATTCTGTAAACTAGTTTTGTTTTGATAGGTTTTTTTTATTCGGTTTTGTTTTGTCATTCTGGAAGTATTCATTATTATGTTTGCATTTGATTCTGTAACCAAGTAGTTTGCATTTGGTAATTACAGATGGAAAACCTTCAAAATCAAAATGCTTCATCCACTAACACTACCCCAACATCAACCAATACCCCAGCTCCAAACACTAACTCAACATCAACTACTGTAGGATCCACCATGGATAATAAAGGTAAACAACGTCAAGTCCTTGCATCTAGAAAAAGAAATGTTGATGATAAAAAAAGTCACAAATTTAGGATTATTTTATAAAACTTGATGGTGATCCTAAAACCCCTAGAGTTGAATGTAATTATTGTGGAAAGGATTATGCATGTCATACTATTATTAATAGGACAAGTAATATATGGAGTCATTTGAAAGTATGCAAAAAGTTTTCTTTTGTGGTTAATAAGAAGCAAAAATTTTTTGTATTAAAACCTAATAAAGTAGGGGGTGAATTAGGAGATCGAAGTGTGGGAACTCTTAAGGCAATAGGTTATGATTATGATGAATGCAGAAAGGCACTAGTGAAATTGGTTATAATTGATGAGTTGCCTTTTAATTTTATGAAGGGTAAGAGATTTAGATTATATTCTAGGACATTGCAGCCTAAATTTGACATTCCTTCTCGTTTCACTGTTATGAGAGATTGTATGAAACTTTATGTTGAAGAGAAAGAAAGATTAAAGAGAGCTCTTAAGGGTCAACGATTATGCTTAACAACAGATACATGGACATCAATCCAAAACATTAACTATATGTCCTTAACGGCTTATTGGATTGATAATGAATGGAATTTGAATAAAAAAATTCTGAATTTTTGTCAAGTTTCCAATCATATGGGTGAGATAATTGGTCAAGTTATTGAGAATTGTTTGTTAGATTGGGGGATTGATAAACTTTTAAGTATTACAGTAGACAATACAAGCTCTAATAGTGTTACTATTTCATATTTGAAGAATGTGATGAAAGATTGACCAACTAATATATTGTCATATGAACATTTGCATGTTAAATGTTGTGCACACATTGTCAACCTTATTGTATGTGATGGTTTAAAAGAGATGAATGTTTCGGTTGTTAAGATTCAAAATGCAATTAGGTTTGTGAGATCTTCACTCTCTAAGCTACTTGCATTTAAAAAGTGTGCAGAAAAGTTGCATATAGAGTGTAAGAAATCATTGTGTTTGGATGTTGCAACTTGATGGAATTCAACTTATCTTATATTAGAAGCTGCGGAAAAGTTTGAAAAGGTGTTTATGAGGTTAAGTCAAAGTGAACCTAGGTATATGAGTTACTTTTTGGAGGTTGATTCAAAGGGGAATAAAAAAACATAGGGCCACCTAGTTTGGAGGATTGGGAAAATGCTAGAACTTTGCCGAAGTTTTTAAAGATCTTTTACATGGTTATATTGAAATTTTATGGCTCATTGCATGTTACATCAAATTCTTTCTTCAATGAATTGATTTACATGCATACAAACTTGTTGCAATTGTGTAAAAGTAGAGATAATCTTTTGAATGAAATGATGATGAATATGATAAGTAAGTTCGAGAAATATTGGGGTTGTGGAGCAAATCATATTTTTTTATTGTATGTGGCTAATGTTTTGGATCCACGTCTTAAGTTGAAATATGTGAAATTTTGTTTTGGTGAGTTGTATGATTATAACAAAGCACAATTGCTAACAAAAAAAGTGAAAGATAATTTGGTGAGCTTGTATGAGTTTTATTTGAAAGCCAATGAAGTGGTGGATTATAATAGACATAAACAAGATGATAATGATGCTATTGATGACATGAAGGTAGATGTTAACATTTTAGCTCGGTTCAAAAGACACTTACAAGAGGAAGATAGTGTGGAAAATAGAAATGAGGTTGAGAGGTATTTGGGTGATGGTTGTGAGGATCCTAATAATGATAAATTAGATATTTTGGGTTGGTGGAAGATTAATGCTTCAAAATATTAGATACTTTCAAAAGTTGCACAACATGTTCTTGCTATTCCTATATCCATAGTGGCTTCCGAATTAGCCTTTAGCACAGATGGTCGTATACTCGACCAATTTCGAAGTTCTTTATCTCCAGCAATAGTTCAAGCACTTATTTGTTGCCAAAATTGGTTGCATCATGGTCCAATTTCAACTGATAATACAACCTTGATGAATGATTTGAAAACCTATGAAAACCTTGAATCAGGTAACATTTCTTAAAAACTTACACCTTTTATTTTATTATTTATTAATTAACATATTTTTATTCTAACATGTTTAATATTTTATTTTGTAGAATTTGGTGGAAAGTTGTATTTAGCAACGGATGATAATTAGTTCACAAATTATGATGCATTTATTGAAAATGTATAGTATAAATATATTTTTTTAATTTTTATATCTTCTGATTTAATTTATCATGTTATAATTCTAGATTATGAATTTCAGGAATCAAAGTGCAATGCTCTTGAAGTGCTTTTTTATTGAGATGATGTGCACATGAAGATTTATTTTTTGTGGCTTGGAGTGTTTTACGATAATGTTATTTGTTGTTTTTTTGTTAAGCCCTTTGAAGGCAATGGTTTGTATTTTGTAATTTGAATTTTAACTTATTGGTGTGTGATTGTGAGTGTGTGTTATTTATTGAAAAATATTAGTAAGTTAAAACATATATTGAACACAAGATTGACAATAATAATTTCATATAAATGAATATTCAATGGCCAAAAAAATTAATAAATATAAGATTGATAATAATAATTTAATACAATTGAATATTTAAGGGTAAAAAAATTAAATATATTTGGAATCTTCAAAGAAAATAAGACAATAGCAAAATTAATTGTAATCCCACCAGAAATCCATTAGAAGCCCATTACAAAGCCCATTAAAAAGCCTATTAAAGGTCTAAAAAAAGTCTCAAAAATACATATAAGTTTGTCTGGTTTTTTGGATAAAAAACCGGACCGGAACCCGCCGGTTTGGGCCGGTTCTGGTTTGGTTTTGGGTCACTTTTTTTTTTTTGGTTTGGTTGTTTTTTTTTGCAAAAGCCGAATCGAAAATGATCACCCCTATTTAAAATAATGTTTTTTAATTAGATTAAATTAATTTATTTTATCTTTCAACATTAAATTGGTTTGATATTGCCTCAATTGCTCCTTGTTAGATCCTACTCTTTTCACAAGATTTTTTTTAATTAAATTAATTTATTACACCCTTCAACATTGAATTTGTTTTATATTTACCTTCTTAATTAAGCCGGGGATTGAAACCTAATGATTTGAAACGTTTGAAGATTAACCTGGACGTAGAAGGTTCATCGAGATTTACTTGGTTTTTTCTTTTTTTTAGCTTATTTTTTTGGTCTCATCCTCAAATTATTTTTTTTCCAATTCCTATGGGATTTTTTATTCGTTTTGAAAAAAAAACATATATTTTTTTTTTGGTTTTGTTCAATTTAGTTTTTATTAGGATTTTTGTTTTTGAATTAAATATAAGCATCAAATGTTTTTCATCCTTTGTTTCAATTACTTGTGAGACTCGAGCCGACTTATCCCCTAGGTTCACTAGGTCATGAGTCAACCCGTCAAGTCGATCATTTTAAGCATCAATAGTGTATTTTGATTTTAATTTTTTTAATTTTTTTCTTTTTTTCTAATATGGTCCCCACTCACTTGATTTTTTTTTTATTATTATTCTTTTGTGAATTTGTGGACTTAGAAATTTTCAATTTGGCCTTTCATTTGAATATTTGATGGTATTTTAGGTTTTGACCCTTAATATTTTTATTTTAAATGTTTATTCCTAGCACCTTTATCAAATTTTAATTTGTTTTAAATTTCATCAATGAATCCATAATCTTAGTTTTTCTCGATTTATTCACCTGGGTTTGCTGATATTTTATTTTATGTTTTTTTGTTTATTAACTTTTTTCTTGATTTTATCTTTCATCGTTTGAAGTCTTATGGATTGACGGTTGGTATTTGTTTTCCTTTCTCTTTCTATGATTTGAAGCTCTTATTATTATTATTATTATTATTATTATTAAAAAAATACACTTGCAATGCTTTCTCATTGTTTTTTTACACTTCAAAAAAATCAGGTCGACCAACAATGAGGCGCAAACAATCTATCTAGTGTAATATAATAAAAGAAATCAACTTTTTTATTTATTGTTCACTCTTTCACAAAACATTATGAATAGAGAGCGTGTTTAAAGTTTGTTATGAAAGTTTATTTTTATCTTCTATTTTTTTGAGATTATAGGTTATTGGATCCTTAATTCTCAAAAACCCCATTTTGATATTAAAATTTATTTTCACTATTTTTAGGGTTTTTTTGGAGAAAAGAGAAAGAATTACTAAATTTTGATATAATTTTTTTTTATTCATAACAATTCTAACCTTCAAAATAATTATTATTTATGTTACATTGTTTAATATAGTGAATTGGGTTGTGTTTTTTCAACTTGAAAGCACCTAAGTCTGGTGCCTAGCCGTAAAAGGTCACAAATTCACTGGAACTGCTAGGCTGATCAAATACATGAGGCTGGAAAAAAGAACCTATGCTAGACCGAGTCCCCCTGATTTAGGCATCTATGAAACAAAGGATAGAAAAGGTCCATTTGCCCAACGTGAAGAGAGAGCAAACTACCATGATTATGCTTTCTTTTCGTGTGTTGACTTGTGAATATTTGTGATACAAGCATGGGCGTCGATGAGTACTGATGCAAAAGGTTTCTCCCATGGAAAATGAAGCTGTACTTGCAAAAGATGATTGTGGAATATGCCATATCTTCGAGGGCCTGAATTCGACAAGATGATGCCTGCCTGCCTGCCTACTCAACCTTTTAAATCAAAATATTCTTTACATTCTCTTTATATCCTTTTTTTCTCTTCCTTTTCCAATAAAATGGAATGGCAGTGAACGTAAAATTGCAAGTTATATATAAAACTCTCATTGCTTTAATAGCATAGATAAAAAAATAAAAAAAAATCAGCATAGACAGCTATATATGCAATGGAGATTTGATTTGGACCACAACATCAACAATAAAGAGTTTAAGAGGTGTAACACAACTGGTTAAGTTTTAAGTTTATTTTTTAAAAATTATCAATTTGAATACTATAAATTTTAGAGTTGTTGGAGACTTACATGATCGTCAATTTTAGAACTTGTGAGATTGGTCGAAATAAGCACAAACTGACTTGAATACCCACATTAAAAAACAAAAAAATAAAAAGAGTTCAAGAGAGGTGGAAGAAACACTTTTATGTGATAATAATCAATTGGATGTTTAGCTTAGTTTTCATGGTTATTGTTTAATTATATATTACTTAACTATAAATATAATGTATAAAGTTTTATAATTTATATTTAAATTAATTATTTTTATATTTGAATTTTATAAGATAAATTTTTATTTTACTAAAATGAAATTATTAATATAAAATTGAGTTGTCATTCAATAGTTAATGAACAATATTTTGATATCCAAAGTCTATACACACACACAACTGCTAGCTATTGTGATAACAAAACTCAGAAGGGATAGTACATCTTGTGATATTTATATCCCATATTTGTGAATATGAGAAATTTGAAATCTATGTATAATAAATAATTTTTTTCTGTGATTTTTTCTATGAGATTATCTCAATTATATATTTATGGTTGTAGAGTTTGCAAATTAATTTGGTTTAACTGAGGTTTTTTGGTTTTTTTTTTTCCTTCATCATTGAATTATTTTATAATTTAAGTTAGCTTTGATTGGGTTCATTTAATTTTTTTTATATGTTTATTTATTATTATTTTATTTTTTAAATAATATTATTTAAATTACCAATTTAACTAGTGACTCACGTCTCAAATTGTTTTTCTTTAGCATTCTTGTTTTACATAGAAATGAATTTTACTCGGCCGTGTGGTGACTTCAGCTACAAATTTAAAGCTGCATATAGAAATATATACCAATCCGTATTTCTAACAAATTTAATTTGTTTTTTATAAAAAAATAATTTTTTATATATTTTAGATTGTTTTAATATGTTGATCTCAAAAATAATATTTTAAAAATAAAAAATTATTATTTTAATATATTTTAAAATAAAAAATATTTTAAAAATTAATTATAACTGCACTCCTAATCATACAGACAGTATCATGTCTAAATCAATTGCTAAATTTTGTTGAAGTTGTTTTTAAATAAAACACACTATTTACTTGTAACATCATCTTGTCAACTCTGAAGAAATTGATTGAGCTGACAATGAAAATACCTAATTTAGCCTAAAGTTTCGAATTTATATATATATATTCTTTTCTTAAATAAGATAATATATTTAAATTGGTTTAACATCTTTAAGATGACAAATTGGGTTTGCAACTTTATTTATTTTTATTTTTTAAAATTTATTTAAAATAAATAAATTTTTTATTTTAAAATTATTTTGATGTATTAATATTAAAAATAAAATTTAAATAATAATAATATTATTATTATTTTAATATATTTTTAAATAAAAAATAATTATTATAATAACACCAAATAAGCTCGAAGTCAACGCGGAAAGACTCTCGTGACGCCATTTGTTTGTAGCAAAGAGATAGCTTACCTAACAAAAAAATCTTTGGAAATCAACTTCATTTCAATTCCCTATTTTCTAATCATTAAATTAGATTAAAAGAAAAAAAACAGTAGCGAAAGTGACATATCATAAGATTTGTAATTCCAAAAACTAACCTTTTAGGCATTTTTTTTTTTAATTTTTTTATTTTAAATTAATATTTTTAAATATATTTTAATATTAAAAATATTTTTTAAAAAATAAAAATAAATTTATTCTAATAAATTTTCAAATGAAAATAAGTATTACAAGCAACCCCTTATTATATAAATAATCATAATTTTTAATGGTTTTTTTAATAAAAAAATAAATTATTTTTATTTAAAAATATATTAAAATAATTTTTTATTTTTAAAATAATCATATACAAAAATTAAAAGTATAATTAAATTTTTTTAAAAAAAAAACTCAAATTTTTTATACCAAACTCTACTGCTCATGAAAATTACTCAAAAATCAAATTTATCTTCCCTTCCAATAGAATCCTTCTGTTTCTTTCCCTTCTCTTCAAAAACACACGCCCAAGGAAAAATAAAAACATTGCCATTGCCGTTTCAATTTTAGTCTCGCCCCCCCTGTTCCTGCCGTTTATCTCTCTAGGGTCTTGTTTTGAAAAAGGAAGAAAAAAAAAACAACAGAATTTAAAATCCAAAATTTCTCAGAAGCTCACCATCAAGATCAAATCTCTGTTCAAAACCCATTATTTATTTGCCCCAAATCAAAATGGGTTCAATTCAAAACAATGAAATGATTCGCTATTAAAACCCAAAATCATTCCCCTAAAAAGCCAGAAATTTTTTATTTTTCTTATATGAATTTATGGCATCGACAAGGAATATAGTAGGTGGTGAAACAACAACAGGAAACGAGAGGGGGAGGGTGTTAGCGATGAGAGATGAAGAGAAAGCTAAAGAGGACGATTCACCCTCTGCTAAAAGAGCTAAATTTGAGAGATTTCCGTTGACAAGATGGGAATTAGCTGCTGCTCTCGGAGTCTTTTTTGTCTTTTCATCGGGATTGTTTTGTATCTACTTGACAATGCCTGCTGCTGAATACGGCAAGCTCAAGTTGCCTCGTACTATTTCAGATCTTCGCTTGCTCAAGTATGCCCTCCTTTTCTATTTTCTTTTAATTTCAATTTTCTTCGTTCTTTACTTTATTGCTCAAATTTGGATGGGTTTTAATTTTTGTAGTTTTTTAGGGTTATTTGGTTATATATGTGAATTGATTGTTTGAAATTGCATGGATAGATGTGGGATTTTTACCTCAGATTGTTTGGTTTTTTTTTTTTTTTTTTTTTTTTTTTTTGTGAATCATAAGGATTTGATGGTAAAAAGTCAGCTAAATATTGATGGAACTAGTTTTCCTAATGAAAATACTTTGGTTTTGTTAGTTAATTTATTGATTGGGATACAGGGGTTGTTGAATTCTAATTCTGGAAGTTATTTTTGAGTGTAGGGAGATGTTGCATTGGAGTTGGATTTTTCATCTTGAAGGTTGATTTGATAGATTTAATTTGCTTTTCATGTGCAATTGTTAGTAGTTGGAAAATTTAGAAGTGAAAGGATTTATGTTGTTCGTGGTGAAATTCAGGAATGGGATTTAAGTTAGTCCTTTCATTCGAGACTATGGTGGAGGTCATGGAAATGAAATGAACTAATTTCTTTGTTCAAGATGTTGACCATAATTTTATGGCAGATTAAGTCATTAGGTGAAGTGGGAGAGTTTATATAGATTATTGTTACAATGCCGCAGATTTGGAGAGGCGAATCAGATCCTTAATTTTAGCCTGACTAGTCTATATAAATTGGGTAGATTAGTAATGTACAATCTCTGTGTGTTGGTTTTGATCTTCTAAATGTTTGCCCTGCATGCTTGGCAGTCAGAGCCCCAAAAGTAGTACTAACGTTGTTGTGTTAAAAAAAAAATTAATATTTAGTGGCTAAATGTTCTTGTCTATTACCTCTTTATATTCTTGTTCTAACTATATCGTACTTTTGCTGAACTACATTGCTCTATTTTGCTTCAGAGACAATCTCACAACATATGCAAATGAATATCCAGCACAATTCATTCTGGGTTACTGCTCTACTTATATCTTCATGCAGACTTTTATGATTCCTGGAACAATTTTCATGTCATTGCTAGCTGGAGCTCTTTTTGGCGTTGTTAGGGGGATTTTTTTAGTTGTTTTCAATGCCACAGCTGGAGCGTCTTCCTGCTTTTTCTTGTCCAAGTTGATTGGCAGGCCTCTAGTTAATTGGTTGTGGCCTGAAAAGTTGAGATTTTTTCAGGCTGAGGTACTATTCTTTTAATTTATTTGGAATTAACAATTTTACTACAATTTTCATATATTTGCTCTTCATTTCAGCAATACCACCCTAATTTGAATCTTTTTGGAATTCAGATTGCTAAGAGAAGGGAAAAACTACTGAATTACATGCTCTTCTTGAGAGTAACTCCAACGTTGCCCAATCTTTTTATCAATTTGGCATCTCCAATCGTGGACATACCTTTTCATATTTTCTTTTTGGCTACTTTATTGGGTCTTATTCCTGCTTCCTATATCACTGTCAGGGTGAGTTTTTCTACTTTGTTCCTGGCTTCTTTTGTGATTTTCTTTTTAAGACTTATTCATGTTCTTGCTATAGTGATTGCTTTCCCTTTCAAAAATTTGTGTTGCTTGTTTTCATATCATCTCTGGACTATCATCAAAACAATCACATATATTCATCAAATATTGCACCACATGGTAGTTCGCGAGGAACCTTTTGCTGCATATCGTTAGTAGTTCATTTCATTAGTTCATCAGTATTAGTTCGGATTGGATAAATAATGATCACCTGGTGGTGGCAAGAGAAGTTTATTTGTGCATCTTTGTTAGGTGTTGGATAAGTACAGATTAGTAACTTCCTGGATTTGTTGCTTGACGTAAATGTATCAATTTTATGCATGATAGTTGTGATAGATCTTCTGCTACGTTTGGAACTAGAAATAGCTTGGTAGTGGCAGTAAAGTTGTCTGGAGTGTTTTTCTTAATGTGAATTTCTTTAGTACTTTGAGTGGAGTGTCCTGTAAATTGTAGTTGCTAATAACAATATTTATCAGCATTGTCATCAAGAACATTGCTACCGGGCCCTAGAGATGTTTGAAATGAATAACTGATGTTCCAACATTTCTATTCATCATCTTGCTAATTGTGTTCCTGCCTCTTTCCCAACATCAGGCCGGCCTTGCTCTTGGGGATCTCAAGTCAGTAAAAGATCTATACGATTTCAAAACTTTGTCTGTGCTCTTCATTATTGGGTCCATTTCCATATTCCCTACCCTTCTAAAGAGAAAGCGAATATATGAGTGAAGGTTGTATTGGCCAGTCTCCCCGCCAAAGCCAGCTTAAGAGACATCTCTTGCTGCTTGCTTAAAGGATCTGAAAAATGCTGCAGAGTGGCATCCTTCTTTTTGCCACAAATTACATGACACCTGCTTCGTTTGTGACACAGATGGGTTGATTATTCTCCCCTATGATGACGATAAAGTATAAAGTTCATGCATAATCTCTTATAGTATATATTTTTTATTTTCCCATGAAATGGTAATTCAATGATCTCCCAATATGGATTATTTGTACAGTTGGGAGCCAGCAATGCTTTAGGAAGGTGTTGTAATCCCTTATAATCCTTGAAAGAATCTTGAAAGATTAAGGCTGGGTTGTATTGCTGTTGTTACATTTATTTAAGAACTATACCGAGATGGTATTGCCAATAGGATCATTTGGCCTTCTGGTTTTGCCTACTCATTAATCAATAGAAGACTAGAGCAGAAACATGAGCAGTTGCCATGAATTGCATTCGAGCAATGTGGGATGACAAATGTTGTGAATGCAACAACTTGTGCAAGAACTGGACATAATTATGTCAGTTTTACGTTCGGGATGCAGCAACTCAGGAACAGATTAAAAGACTGTATAGTCCTTGTTCCTGGGCACCTGGCCTATGAGATTTCTGAAAACTGACATGCAATCCAGGCCTCCCCCGGTAATTCTCAGTATGTAAATGCGATGAATAGCCTTGTCATGTTAAGAGACGCGTATCGGTTCCTCGTAAGGTATTGAAAACTTTAGAAAATCTGTCAACAGATTTGGCCAGCAAACAGAAGGCGTCTCTGAAAGCGTTTCTACCTGGAAATTATGGGAAAACGCCCCATGTTTGGTAATGCTCTTGCTGTCTGTATGTTGGAGAATAAACAAGATCTCAATTTCAATTAACCACACCAACATTGAGCAGTAGTTTCATCTTATTTGATTAGCAATCTAGCACACATCTGAAAAAGGTGGAGGCTTATTATGGCCGAAGATACAAGAACGTCGTTTTACTTCCAAACGTTACGGAGAGAATTACGAAGGAAAGAATGAATGAACAAGAACAAAATTGCAGAGAGAACAAGATGAAAAGAAACACGGTAGCATTTTCAAAAATATTTGGCAGTTGAAGGTTCTTTCCATCAATCAAGATAGAGTTATTAAACTCAACCCCGAACATCGATCCAGCACAAAGTCAAAACAATAATGTTTTGACCAGGTTACAAGTTCACTGAATTTTTTAACTGGATCGCACCAGATCAACTCCCGACCAGGCCAGATTCCATGTCAACCCACTAGGGTGGTCTGTGTTTCATAATAGTGAATCAAAACAGGCGCAAGAATATAGGAAGTGTTCCTTCATTTAAATCTTAATCATCAAGGTTCGCGATAACTCATGTAATGTTGAGCTGGGACAGCCGAATGCAAGCAGACTTGAGATCAACCACATGGCACAAAAATTCATGAGAGCTGGACTTTTACGACGTCCAAAGCAGTTGCAATGGCAATACCAAAATGAAAGGGTTTGGATTTCTTCCCTTTACTTTGGAATAGTGGCTTAAATTGGGTAGAGGAGACTGTATTAAAGAAAGAAAATACAAGAGTTAATGAGTTAAACCTCCACGTAATGTAGGCACTGGTTGTTGTTCCTGTCATTGACACCTTATTCAGAATGGTGTGCTGAAGAACAAAGATTGAATATTATGACAACCTGGCACGGATTTGCTAAAGCGAGTCATTATATGGCGAGATGATAACAATGGAGTTTCACATCACTACTGCAGAGAAAACACCAAAAAAATGAAGAATCATCAACAAACAAGCTGCGGGGAGATAGCAAGATGAGAAAGAAAAGAAACGGATATAGGGTTCCATCCAAAGATTTGGATAATTCATGGAGACCACGAAAGTCTTTACTCATGAGACCACATGAAAATCATCGACAATCCACCAGTGTGCTCTCACGGATGTATCAGCATGCCACACTACATTCTTGCATACTACAAATAATTCATTTATGCAAAATCGATTCTCATAATTTAACATCATTGCCCTTTAAGGGGAATTACAACAACAACAAAAGTAAAAGAACAACTTCACAAAGTATCAAGAGCTGAATGATGGAGTCTGAGCATTTTTGGATGAACTTCAAGCATTCATCCAAAACTCTGCGGGAAATCTTATGAATCAAGAGTAGATACTGGGTAGTCTTGATAGCCAGTGATGCCTGTTATCCTTATCCGAGTATTTGGCTGCATGATTGAGTCAGAGCATTTTTAAAAATATCTGGCAGTAGAAGGTTATTTCTATCAATCAAAGTAGACAAAAGAACAAAGGGAGTCATCTTTCATTTAAATTTCAATTATCATGGTTAGTGAAAATGATTGCGACCCTGTCTCATTTAATGGTAACCCATGGTCTAATTTGAGTGGAAGGGATAATTAAAAACAATTAAAAAAAAAATAACAACAAAAGAGTACAGTAACAAGGAGAGGTAGGAGAAAACTTGAGGTGAAAGACAAATTTTCTATTGGCTACTGATCTTGAGCGAATTTAACTGGAATTTTGGAAACTGGACTTTATTTATGTATTGGTATGACTGAGATTTGAAACCACAAAACCCCAACTGCCACCTAAGTAAGACCAAGAGCATTATTTTATTTCCTCGTTCTTATACAAAAAAATAAAATAAAATATGAACATAAAAGGTTAAAGATGAAATTGTCTCATGCATTATTTTTATAGAGAATAAGAATAATGAAGCAATAAGATTTTTTTTTTTTTTTTTTTTTTTGTGGTTACTTTGCATGTGTATGCTTGAAGTGAGAAGATATTAGATATACCTGTCGATGACCAATATTTCTCCTATAGTTCTTCTTCCTCTTATATTTGAAGACAATCTTTTTAGCATCTAATCCCTGCAATTGTTATACAAGTGAAAAATTAGGGAACCTAAAGAAAGGCGCAGGAAAAAAATGATGAAAGCAAAGGTCACCTGAAAGAAAAGATGCATATAACCACAGTCATGAAACCTACCTGCTCTTCAACTAGGGCATGAACAGAAGCATTAGTCACCACTGGTTTTCCAATATAGGCACTTGTTCTTGTTCCCACAAGTAACACCTTATTCAAAACTATCTGCAGAAGAATCAAAGGTTGAACTTTTAAATCAATGCAAAATGCAAACTTTGAAAGAAACTAGAGCCAAAACCAGTTACATAATGTTTCTCTAATAGGAAAAGGGAATAATCAATTAGATCCTTTCTATCATCACAAAAGTGTTGCAATCTTGCATATTGATGAATAGATTCCATGGTTGAGTATCACCTTTTTTTATTAACAACAAAGAAAATCCTAAGAAATAGGAGCAGCACCAAGATTTCTTCTTTATGGAGGGAGAGAAGAAATAGGATGAAGTAAGATTCTAAAAGGAAGAAAAATTACATAGAAATGAAAGCTGGATGAAACACCAGAGGTCATGTTAAGCAAAACCACGTGACATTCAACTTGCTAAAGAAAATCTCCCAAGTTCTGTCCTTAGAGTAAGAATTGTACATAATTTAGTTGTGATGGTTTTAGTTTTAGGATGCTGCATGTACAAAACATGTTGAACTATGGACAGTCCTCCAACATGGGCACCTGGCTTCAGCTTTTCTGAAAGCCATCTAGACCTCTCCTTGGACAAATCTTCAGGATGTAGTAGTAATAAATAGTTCTTGCATCTTACGGAAGCATATCATTTCCTTCCCATGAAGGATTAGAAACATAAGCGAACCAGCTAATTGATCTGACCTTCTAGCAGATGGTTTCTCTAAGGGTTTTTTTTTTTTTTTTTTTCTAATGAAAAACATATCTTTTTTCGGTATCTTTGGTTACCAAAGACATTGCCTTTGGTTTATCAAAAGCATTGCCTTTTGGTTCTTGACATGACTAGATATCCATGAAATCTAGTCATGGCTAAGTCCTAGATAACTCAATCAATTTTGCAACATCTGGTTCAGCAGTGATCCAAAAAAAGTTATCCTAGGAAATACAGCATGTGGGGTTATCGAAAACATGATAAAATTTTGGAAAGAACGCTTTTACAATCAAAGCTTTTGGAATTCATCCAAATGCACTGTTGAAATTGCCTCATAAATGAGGAGAAATTTCTGTGTAAGAGAATATGATCACTGTATAAAATATTGGCAAATGTACAGAATTTCATGTGGTTAGAATCACTGGCAGTAAGCAGTATTCTCATCTTGTTTGATCAGAAATCAAGCGTGCATTTGAAGATGCTACTATGAGATTGGAGCTTCACATTCACCATTACAGAGAGAGAAAAAAATCCTTTGGCAACCCCAAATCAAAGTTTGAGTAGACACGAGAACAATTCTTACCACATAAGCAAACAACACATACTAGCTACGTGGGGGCTGCAACAAACTTGTAAACCATTTTAACTACTTAAGATCTACAAAGAAAATGATAGCAAACTATACCTTGTCATTGACATTTGCACCTTTTAGCCTCTGAACATAGAGCCATCGCCCCGGTATAACAATATACTGGCGAGATCCTACCTGTAAAAAGAATTGAAACCCTATCCCCGGATCATTAAGCAGGCCAAATTATGCAAAAGGTGACTAGCAGGGAAACCATAATAGAACAACAATAAATCTTCTTGAAAACCTCAAAAACATTGCATTCATCGTTGGATAAAAAACACACATCAGTCGTTGATGAGTAAAATATTAGTCTTCTAAGGCACAAATGGCAGCAGGATTATAAGTTCAAACCAGAAAACCATCTAGCTAACCATAAAATTACACAAACAAAACAAAACAAAAAAAACCCATCTGGGCACACAAAATCAATCCAAAAACATCAATATCAATCAAAAACGAAAATTTAAAATGCCAAAAACAAGAATTTCAACTCCCATTCAATACTCACCATAACAACAGCAAAAATCTCTTCACGCTTAGGTGGCTCTTCCTTAGCAACCTCAACAATCTGCGTGGCAGCAGGCTCAGGGTTAGCCTCTGACACAGGTACTTCAGTCTCTGCTTCAACAACAGGAGCTTCAGATTCAGAGACTTTGGGCCTGGCAAAAAATGTAGGTCTTTTAGAGAAAATAAGAGGAGAGGAGAGCTTCTTAGTGGTGTTTGAGAGAGACCCAAAATTGGGTTTAGAGAGACAAAGGGTTCTGGAGAGAGGAGGGTTTTGGCTTTTGGAAATTTTGCATTGAGTGGTTAACGAAGAACAGAGAGCCACTAGTGCTGTCGAAGAAGAAGCAGCCATTTTGGAGAAGTGAGAGCAGAAAAAAAGCTCTCCCCCTTTTGTGCTATTCTCTAGTCTTGGCTTTGAAGCTGGGGAGCTTGGGTCATTCATGGACTGACTTATCCTATCCGTTTGAAATTCAATTACTAATATACCCTTGACAACTCTTAAGTTTTTTTTTTTCTTTTATTTTAAGTTTGTGTATTTGTAAATTTCCTCGAATTAATGAAAATTTTGAAATTTGATAATTTGAAATTTAATTAATTTATGGCTAGAATTAAGCCAAGTTTTTTAAAAAATATAAAAAAATTATCATGATAGACTGGTAAAACTATTAAGAATAAATTTATTTTTATTATTTAGTTTATTTTTATTTCATATTGTATGCTCTACTTTTGGACTTTAATGGCAAATAAGAGAGAATATTTTATTGGTCGTGATATCGAACCTTAGGTTATTTTTTTTCATTATGAACATTAAGTAATTAATAATGGTTTTGAATTTTTAGACGTGAAACTAAAGGCTAATTATGTCTCGTGATTTAAATTAAAATGTAACTAATTATAAATTTCATATTAACTTAATAATAAACTATTTTCTTAGAAATGTTTTTGTTATTTATTTTAAAAAAATATAAATAAAAATTAATAATTTTTTTCATATCAATATATCAAAAAAATTCAAATGTTACAAAAAAAAATAAAAACGCTGTCTTTTTTAATTTTTTTCAATACCTTGTAATTTTTTTTATTATCGTATTTTATTTTCACTTAAACATAAAATTGATGTTCTACACCAAAATATTTCTTATTCTTCAAATCTTCAACATATATATATATATATATATATATATATATATATATATATATATATATATATATTTTTGGGGACCTAATTGAGGTGTCCTTTGAAAATCACAGTCAATGAATAATTTAGTGAATAACGAAAATTGTAAATGAAACAAATTGAAAGAGAAAAAACAAGAGCCACGTAACGCGTAAGAAGCCGACGGTTGTCTCCCTCACACGGCGGGGATCCCGAAGATTAACTACAAAGGAAACTTCGTTGCTAAGCATCAAGCGAAGTGTAATCCTTTTGAATTATTTAGAATTCAGCCATAACTTTCTTTCTGTTTATAAATAAGAGAAGATGAAGCAGAGCTCAAAATCCAATATTCACAGAAGAACCAGATTTCCCTTCTCTTTCTCATCATCATCACCGTTGATTTTGTTGTTGGCTTTGATCTTTGTAATCAGAATGGCCGAGTCTGTTCCTTCGACGGCTGATTCATCATCAACAGCATCGGTTCAGATTGTCTATACCGAGAGACCTCAGGACGAGGAGCCTGAGGCTTACCATATCCGAACCCTCGCCTCTGTTCTTGGCAGGTACTGTACTGTATGGTGTTGTAATTCAGATCTGTATAGATATTTATTTATTTATGCTTTGGATTTTAAGGGGTTTTGTGTTGTGTGTGTCTATAGCGAGGATGCTGCAAAGGAGGCTTTGCTTTATAGTTATAAGACAGCAGCGAGTGGATTCTCTGCCAAGCTGACACCACAACAAGTTGAACAAATCTCAAGTATGCTTCTCTGTTCTAGTTTTTTTTAATTGAAATGATTTCGTAAGTTAATGGGATCTTTTTTCATGAAAAAAACTTGAGATTGTTGATCTTACAATGTGAATTTGAGGTTTTCTTTGATAATAGTAAAGGTTCCATTTAAATAAGAATTTTGCAAGAATTTCTTCATGGATTATGGATGTCGTGAATTCTGATTTCCATTAGCTGTTATAATACCCTATATACTTGAATTATGCATGGAAGCTTGTTCTTTTCGTGTTCTTACCATTTACTTTCAATCTAAACACTTGAGTAAAATCAAGTAAAACCTGTTTAATTGTCTTTCATTATTTTGTTCACTACACAACTGATTTCAAATGCATATGATGCCTCTCTTGCTGAACGGATCTGAAGCTGATATGGGGTGTATGATTGTTGGCATCATATGGAGAGCTTCTTCTTTCTTGAACGAAATATATTGTATTTAGTGGTTTGAGTGCGTGTAAACAACTCTGTTCTATTGCGTGTGTTGAATGTTTTTGACGTTGTTTAATTTTATGTAGCATTTTGCATTTGATATATTTACAAGTAACCTTTGCTGCCATTAACGATTTACTTGACAAATCTTTCTTTATATTCATGATCATATGCTTTTCGTTGCAGAACTTCCAGGTGTTCTTCAGGTTGTCCCCAGCAAGAAACTTCAGCTGCATACAGGACCTGGGATTGGGAGGCTGCATTAAATAGCTGTTAGAGCCTTCCCCAACTCTTCCTTCGTGTATGAACAAGTTTATCCCGTGTCCTGTGTTTGTACTGCAACGTTTGACATGTTAATAAAGTTCTGGATCTAAATCTCGTATAGTTTTTTACATTGTTTTAATATGTTATGAATATGATCTCCATCAGAAGTTCAGTATCTGACGTTTTTCGTTTATTCTTAAGTTTGAGATGCGCTTAATTTTAGCATCAAGAGCAAGTTGGGGAGACATAGCTCTTTGTTTCTACTTTCTCTCGCCAGTTCATGTCTGCCAAAGCAAATCTCTACATGTGAATGTTAAAAATTAATAAAGCACTTTGAACAAAAAAAAAAAAAAAAGGTGTTATTCCAATCAGCATACTTTGTGAGGATGGTAAAAATGATTTCCCCTCCGCTATTTTTCTGTTAATTTATCCTAAAAGTAATCAATAAATCACATATATCCATCATGTTCGAGTGTAAAAATTTATGAATTTATAAGATTAGGCGAGATGTGAGGTGTATATAAACTAGTTTAAATATCATATTAATCTAGAAAAAAAAAGATAACCTTGTTTCAAACCTTCTTACCCTATTTCTCGCAAGAAAATGAGCAAACCAAAAGATATAAATTTAAAAAAGAAAAAAAAACCCTTTTTCTTAATGAATTTTCTCTATCAAGATGTTTTGATCGAAGTAAAATTAAAATATTTTGCTTCCCATTTGTTTTACCATTGTAACTCCATAATAAATAAGCATAGTTATCAAATGGTTCTAAAGAACAAACCTAATTTAAAGCTTGGATTGTGAATTTATTTGATCAATCTCAATTACGTTTTAGTTTTTAATAAAACAACTTGATTGGAGACAATTTTTTTTAAAAAAAAACTAAAATTATTTATTAAATTTTATCCGAGTTCAACTTGATTAATAACTACATAAATAAAAGTTAAAATTAATTAAAACTTAAAGAAAAAAATAATAATTGTAGAGTAAGGTCCTACATAATCTACTTTCCATGAACGGTGATATGATGACCTGTTAGCAAAAACTATTTGTTTAATTGTTTCCACCAATAAAATTGAGCCCCAAAAATCTTGCAATAAAAAAAAATCATCCTGAATTGGAATGCCACTTCAGCTCCCATAATAGAGAACTCAAACAAGAACAACCAGTCCCTTCCCTTCCTTCCTTTCCTCAAGAATTGAGAGAAACCAAAAAAAACCGAAAAAGGTTCAAACTTTTCAAAAAAAAAATGAATGAAGAAACCAGCAGAGCACCACCACCACAACAACGACCATCTTCAGCAGCACCACCAGCATCAAGAACACGACCAACAACAAGAAAGCCCGCAACTTCAGTTTTGCCACATCAAACCCCAAGACTTAGAGACCATTATTTGTTTGGCAAGAAACTAGGACAAGGTCAATTTGGAATCACGTATCTATGTACCCATAAGGCAAGCAGCGCTCTTTATGCCTGCAAATCAATTTCAAAGAGGAAACTTTTATGTAGAGAAGACTATGAGGATGTTTATAGAGAGATTCAGATCATGCACCATTTATCAGGGCAACCAAATGTGGTGCAAATAAAGGATACTTATGAAGATTCCATGTTTGTACATTTGGTTATGGAGTTATGTGCAGGTGGTGAGCTTTTTGATAGGATCGTGGCAAAGGGTCATTATAGCGAGAAAGAGGCTGCTAAATTGACCAAAAACATAATTGGGGTGGTTGAGTATTGTCATTGTTTGGGGGTTATGCATAGAGATCTTAAGCCTGAGAATTTCTTGTTTGATAAACCTGGTGATGATGCCAAGCTCAAGACTACAGATTTTGGCCTTTCTGTCTTTTACAAGCCAGGTTGTTTTTTCTTTACTTCTTGTGGCGTTGTTTCTTAAGAAGAAATTGTGGTTTTGATCTCTCTTATCTTGTATAGAGAGGTTTCTTTTTTCTTTTTTGTTTTGATCTTGAACCTTAGTGTATGATTGGTAATCTTGCATTCTTTGTTGTCTTGGAATAAATATTTATAAATTTTAAAGAAATTTCTGCCCATTGTTTTCCTCTGCTCTTTCTAACCATTGATGACCTTCTTTGGGTAAACTTAAGTTGCTAGGAATGACGTGTATGCATAAATGTTTCCTTGGTTTCTGAATGGTGCTTCATCAAAGACGTATGGTTTGCTAATTTCTCTCCTATTCCTTTTGCCTACAGGACAATATTTTTATGATGTAGTTGGGAGTCCGTATTATGTTGCACCAGAGGTTTTGCTTAAGCACTATGGTCCTCAAGCAGATGTCTGGAGTGCGGGTGTTATCCTTTACATCTTATTAAGTGGAGTTCCGCCTTTTTGGGCAGGTAGCGATCCTAATTCGTATTTTCTCTCACTCTCTGCAGTTCTAGTCTTGCAACGAAGTGTATTTAACTTTTCCTACTACTTGCAGAAACCGATTCAGGAATCTTCAGACAGATTTTACAAGGAAAACTAGATTTAGAATCTGATCCGTGGCCAAATATCTCAGAAAGTGCCAAAGATTTGACCAGAAAGATGCTTGACAGGGACCCGAAGCAAAGGATTACTGCTCATGAAGTCTTGTGTAAGTGGTTTCATTCTTTTGCACCGGGATATTATTAGTTTTGGACTTTATGTAACTAGTAAGAACGCAGATATTTACTAACCTTGCTAAAGTTTTTTTATCTTGTTCAAGACATAAAAGCGATTGTTTGTACTATCAGGTAACCCATGGATTGTAGATGACAGAGTTGCTCCAGACAAACCTCTTGATTCTGCAGTATTGTCACGTCTGAAGCATTTCTCAGCGATGAATAAACTTAAAAAGATGGCTTTGCGTGTATGTCTTATCCTTGCTTTTCCTGTTACCATTTTCCAAGTAGACTTCTGTAAGCATAGGAAATTTAATGACAGGAATTTGATAATCAACTTAATGATTCAGTTAATTTTTAGAAAGTGAAAAGCATCTGCTTTAAGTAATATTCATGGGAAAAAGAGGCAAACAACTAAAATTAAGTTTTAATAGTAGGATAAACTGAATGAAGTTTTATGTATAGTGGCTCGCTAGTGTTGAAGAATTTTTATTTAAACTTCAAAATTATGAAAATTTGTAATATCCAGATAATAAGCAACTATGCAACAGGGGGAACTTTCACCCAGTTAGACATTTTGTTCGACTTAAGAATGGAACTGCATGCTATGATAAAATATTGGGTCTGCTGTTCTCTGTTATCTCTAATTGTGTTCTGTAGAATCTGCTGTGAAACTTGGTGGTCAAAACCATTTCTCTTTGTTGGCTTTCTACGATAAGACAGCTACTTTATGATAATTATATAAATGGTGCTTTCATTCTTGGTATTGGGAATTTCTTTTTTTCTAGGTCATAGCAGAAAGGCTTTCCGAAGAAGAAATTGGTGGTTTGAAAGAGTTGTTTAAGATGATTGACACAGACAATAGTGGGACAATAACATTCGAAGAACTTAAACACGGCTTGAAGAGAGTTGGTTCTCAGATGACAGAAACTGAAATCAAGGATTTGATGGACGCGGTAAACACCTACAAGAAACTGGAAAAAAAAATAAAAAAAATATTTTTACTATTTCTTTGCTTTTGTGCCTAACAGTCTGAACATGATTTTTTTGTATTGCTAACGAGATTTTCTGGATAGCTGCTGATATGTTTTGCTAACCATGCACGAAAACTTCTACAGGCTGATATAGACAACAGTGGAACCATAGACTATGGTGAATTTCTTGCTGCTACTTTGCACTTAAATAAGATGGAGAGAGAGGACAATTTGGTCGCAGCTTTCTCCTATTTTGACAAGGATGGTAGTGGCTACATCACGATTGATGAACTTCAACAGGCCTGCAAAGATTTTGGTCTTGGTGATGTACGTCTGGATGAGACAATCAAAGAAATTGATCAAGACAATGTAAGTCTGTATGTTTGTATTTGGTCCACATCTAATAATCCCACTTTCCTATTTAATCCTAGTACTTTGTATATATCACCTTCATCATCATCGCCATTATTGTCACACCAAAACGTCTTTTTTATGGGTTCCATATAAACATATATGGTGAAGAAATATCAAACTTTAGGGTCCATTTGGGTTAAAATTGCAAGAAATTAAATTTCAGGGACCAAAGTGAATAGGCGTTGATACTATAAGGGGTGCCTTAATAATGGCTTAAAATATTTTACCTATCTGATCTCTTACATTCAGATAAAAGTATAATGACGGTAATTTTAGCCACGAAGTATAATTAAGGTTTTGCTTGTGGGCTTGAAGCTTGGTCGAAGCAGGCCTTTGTCTGCACATATGAGATTTAAGCAGCTATTAATTAGCAAGGAGGAAACTGATTTTCTGGATCTTGATGATTCTTCCAGACGAACGCACAGATAATAGATGGAAAACAAAATCTAGATAAGTGGTAGGAAAATCTTGCATTTTCTCCCCAAAGGTTGGTGCTGGTTTTTCCCGTCTGTTTCACTGCACTGGGATTACGGTATTCTTATTTGCTGCAACTGGTTTATTGCTGATGAAGCCTCATGCCAGGAGATGATGATTCCAGACCTAAATCTGTTGCTTCTTCCCAGCCATAACCTGGCACTACCTTTGCTAAGCTTAATATCTTTTAAGTTCCAAGTCCTGAAGGCAATGTTGCTAATATGTCACTTTTTACAGGATGGGAGGATAGATTATGGGGAGTTTGCTGCAATGATGAGAAAGGGTGATGGAGGAGTTGGGAGGACCAGAACCGTGAGAAGCAACCTGAACTTTAATTTGACTGATGCTTTGGGGGTTGAAAACGCAACCTCAGATTGCTAAATGAAGGCAATAGTTTGTGCAGCTACGAACTTGAAACAGCAGAAATTGGAAAAGCTAAATTCTGAAAGCTAGCCCTTTTCTGCGTTGGGAGGATTATGTTGTTCTTAAGTTACCCAATTGAAGCTTTACAATAGCATCTCATTTATCATTGTGGTTTAACCACAGAAACAGATGCCAACACCATTGACTTTCTGGCCACAAGACTCTGACATTGTTGTAGATGTAATACTTTGAGACATGGTGGCATTTGTCACATTCTGTGCGAACTGCAGAAAATGTACAAAAATGCTTGCTACTGTTATAATAAATCCTGTTACTTTCATTATATGGATTGCCTAATTGATGAACATGCTCGCGTGTTTTTTGTCAGATAGATGAACACTGGACTTGTCAGTCGATAGATAAGAAGTTGTGAAGCCTTCGAGTTCAGCTAAAAAGTGGGTGGGGGACAATAGACAGTCTCAACACTACTTGAACTCATGAACCGTTCAATTGCAAGATTAGATCAAGAAGAGAATATGATTATTTTTGTAATATTTTGAAAATGAAATTCCCAGTTAGTTTTAATATTGTTATTATTAGTTATCAATTATGATTGTTGATTTGTTGTTGTTATTAATCTCAGATGAAAAACCGTGAGGATTGCAATGTAGCAATCGTTACCTCAGTTCAAGCAAACAATGAAGATCTTACAATGGCTATAGCAAGTTTAGATCCTTTACTGGTTCCATGTCCTACCACTGATCCTAATGGTAAAAACCTCCATCCTCTGGATCTAAGAAAAGAAATGCGGCAGGTATATAGAAAAAAATCACAAATTTCGGATCTTGAAAGTGATTTTGAAGCTCTTTGAGCTGCATGTAAGTATTGTGAAAAGTACTTGGATGTTTGAACTTAAGCAGACAAAACGTTATAATTATAATGAGTACACAACCACTAAAAAAATGAGTTACTTTTTACATTATTTTGTCAGAATTTGATGTTACTTTTCATTTTACTACTGTAAACGATTGTTTGAAAATTTATGGAGAAAAGAAGAAATTAAAGAAACTATTAGGGTTACGTGTTTGCTTAACAACTAATAATTGGACATTAAATCAAATTATTAACTATATGTTTTTGATAGGTCATTGGATTGATAATGATTATGATTGTAATTTGCATAAAATAATTTTAAACTTTTATAAGGGTGAGCTAATTGGCCAAGTAATTAAGAAATGTTTGTTAGAATGAGAAACTGATAAGATTTGTATTGTTGTGATAGACAATGGAGGCTCCAATAATATAGCTATTACGTATTTGAGGAGACTGACAAGATTGGGGAACTAATAATTTGTCTGAATAAACGGGTTTAAAGTTTAATGAAACAGAATCAATGAAAATTATATTTCTTAGTCGAGGGTTCAGCAAATTGCATTTGAACATTCAAAGGGTTTAAAGTTTAATTTCTTTTTATTTTTCGATTGGAACTAATGTTGGCCCAGAGTGATAAAAATTACTCCTGTAACTTACTTCTGTTTGAAACCTTTTGTTTTCGTTGTAGTCCTTCAGTTCGGAGATTGAAGACTGAATTAAAAGCCATTGGATTTGTTCTATTGATATTTTTTAAGCATCTAGACTAGCTATATTCAATTACGTCATATAGCGTGTAACATCTTAGCACTCCTAAATTAGAATTTAATGGATGCATATGGAGTTAATTTAGCTAAATACAAAAAAATAATGCATCATGTAATAACACTGATTCTTAATTCCCAAAATACATAAATACAATAGGATAGGATAGGATACTCTATTTTCTTTTTAAAAAAAAAAATTACATGTTGCATTACGTTCATACATTCACATTAGTCTAAAGAGGACTTCAGTTTTCTCTATGCACATTCTTAAAACAACTACTACATGTGTAGATCTAGGGTTTAGGGTCTTAAGAGTATAAGGTTTAGGTGCATGAAAACTAAGAAAACAAAAGGAAAAAGAGATCCTATCAATATCTAATTCTTCAATTCAGTTCTTCTGGAATCCTATTGAAGACACTATATTTCAAATCCTTTAAAGTGTTTATTGGCTGCTAAGGTATAAGATACTATAAAACACACTACCAGAAACTTGTTATATACAGGCACTCTGTCACTTTGCAATTTGAGGAGCAAATAATTAAGACTAGAATGCAGATGCTTCAAACTACGATGTCCATAGGGTGTGCATAGCATGTAATTGACTTAACTTAGAAGACTTCAAGGACATTTTGTAGAGCTCCCTGAGTTTTCCAGCATCTCCGCACTTGCTCGACGATGGAATTGGCTGTGCAAAAGCAGCAGGCTTGTTTGCATTTGCAGAGAGTGCCAAGGACAGCATTTTCTTTAACAGCATCTGTAGTTGACCCCAGAATTTGGAATTTATCTCAGGATAATCAGTCCCGAAAGAATCTGATATTGCATCGGATATATGACGTCCTTCAAGCATGCGAGCTAGAGCTGATTCTAGCATCTGGAACAAAAGCAATTAATCAGTGCCTCTCCAGTAACTGTGATATGAATGCAGTCATAAAGATTAAAACAAAAATAAAAATAAAGGATCTGAAAAAGGCTCAAACAACATGGTAGTAGGGCGTGGGCGCAATGAAATGGTTCCTAAATTACCATTACATACATCAGCTCTTCATCACAAGATGGCTATACATGGCTTCTGATGAAAATGATAGTGGAAATAGGATTAAAAGTCACAAAAAGTCCCCATTACACTGGTATAGATGAGCTACCTTTCATCTTTAAGAAAGTTGCTGAGATTAAAACTGATAACCAGTCATGGCTCAGGAGGGCAAGAGAGACCAAAAGGAAACAGCAGTAAGATAGTGAGTAGGAATCGTTTAGATTTTTTTGCTGAGACAATCATCTTTGTCCTCTCCACCTCTATTCCTATCCCAACATTCAGTCTACTTGATCAATAAATACTAGATTACACCATGTCAACAGATCCCTCTTTATCACCGAAATCTGTCTTCTCTATTAGCTGTTAATGGAACTTCTTTAAAAACTCAAACCTATGTCATCCTAAAGAAAAAGGCCACGAAATATTTGCTGTTTCTTGAGAAATTCAGACTTGGATGCATCATGTCAGAAAGTAAGGATGGGAATATTAGGATCTCATATAGCAAAAAATGGTCAAAGAACGTACCACATTTGAGTGTAAGGTGCTCGAGAGGCTCAATGAAAGAGCTGATCTCTCAATAAGAATAGTCAAATGCATGGCAGGATGTGTCTTAGGACTGTAGAAGTCCATTGCTTTTTGCCAGTTCCTCTCAGCCAGGCATGCATATTGCTTCACCCGCTGAAGATTGTTGTTTCCATTTTTATTTAAAGTGGTATTCTTTAGATCCAAATTCAAGAATTTCAAACAGCAATCCCTCTGGTAGCTAGCAAGTTGAGAGCATGCATATGCAGCTTCTTGTTTCCGTAATTGACCCAGAGATTCATACACAGTCAATGCCTCCCTAATGGCATCATTAGCTGAAATCTCATGCTTCCTCACTTCTTTCCTGTCTCTTTTTTCATTCGGACTAATAGTAACAACAGGCATATCTTCCAATGCTCCATTTTCATAAACTCTTGTGGTAACATCTTCTTTAGCCAAAAGCATGCCAAGCCTCAAATATGTATGAGCAAACTGAGTCTGAACTTCATTTCTCAAGACAGTTGGCACCGAATCATCCTCTTCCACAATAGCATTTAGTTCTGCTCTTGCTGCCCCATAATATCTCAGGGATTCACTGTATTCTAGTTTTGCAGTTTGCAGAGCTTCCTTGTATGCATTCTGGAAGATTGGATGTGATTTGAGATTTTCCATCTTGGACACCATCTCTTCAGCCAAAGCTCGTCTACCATGGCCCAAATTACAATTAATTAATATGATGTTGGCATGGTCAGAAACTTCTCTGAACGCATCTATGGCATCTGCAAATGCAAGTTCAGCTTTGTTCAACTCTTTTCCTTCTAGCCTATTCCGACCCATTTCGTTACAAACCCACCCTATCTTTTTAATTACAGATTGAAGTTCTGCTGAGCCAGTAGGAAGTCCACTCAATGCCTTTCTAGCTTCTTGGTAACAACTTAAAGCAGCAGAAAGATTGTATTCTGCATCTCTGACAGCAGGATTGCTAATATATTTAAATATCCCTCCTTTATTTGGTTTAGGTTTTTCTTTTGAAGTAGTTTCACTTTGAGAAGGCAAAATGGAACCTGCATCATGTGTTTCCAAACCACCCTCTAATACATCAGAATTAGTATCTGCCAAGGAATTAATCTCATGCTTATCAACTGCAATTCCAGAAGCTTCTATTGCAGTATCATTATCACCTCTGCCAAGCTGTGGATATTCTCCAGAATTCTTCCTACTTTTCTCTTTGTGATGTGCCTGGCCATCATCAGAATCTCCCATGAGTGAGTAGGTGGCACCCTTAGCATGGGATCTTTTACTGTGCTTTCTACCATAAGCTACAGAGTGTTTATCTCCACTGCTACTGCTTGCACTGCTACCGCTACTTGCCCTATCACTCTGGCAGCTGCAATTCACCAAGGAGCATGAACTGCAGTTCTGATTATGCTGACCCAGCTTCTTCTTCAGCCTCTGGACTTCTTTCACGACCTCTGTTGATATTCTCAACTCTCTAGCAGAAGATTTTGTCTCTGATTGATTTGAGAGCACTTTACCCTTCATGAAATGGAACTCAACATAAACATCACCAACCAGTGTCCATGCCTTGGCCCAAAAGAGGTACGTAGAAGAAAACTGCTCATAAGCAAGAAACCTGTCATTGGAGCTGGATTTCACTTCTTTTCTGTTGCTAACACATGATATCATCTTCTCATCTCCATCATTGCATTTTATTGAGGATGAATAAGTAACCATTGAGGAAATAAACCTACTGTCTTCCAAGAACTGTGGCATTGATCCGTATACAGCACATGCTAATTCTACTACCTTCAAAGCTTGATGCAGCTGTTTATCCTCCTTATAAGCTTGTCCTAGTGCCAAATAAGATTCTCCAAGAAGAAGAACTAGTTTCCACAATTTTTCATCCACTTTTGATGTTGGTAGCCACTGTCGGATGTCGCAAACTTCGATACAATCAGCATCACCACATGCACAAACAGAAAAGTTCATCGAGGAAGGTAACCCATCAAAATAACTGCCTTCGTCAAGCAACTCTGAATCAGAACTTTGCAGCTGGTGCATCCATCTGAGCGACTTGATAGCTTGAGAAACATGATGTACTGCAGCTAACTTAGAAGAGACTGGCTCAGCCACAGTTTGCACCGCATGGGGAGGTGTTGGGGAAACTTTGCACACAGCAACCATTTCATCACTACTGGAACTAGGCAAAACTCCCAAATCTTTTGATTCAGTATCATCCAATGATATCAAATTTCCTGGAGTCGAAATATTTGACTCCAAAGTCATTTTTACTGAGGCTTCTGATATTACTTCCTGAAAACCTTTTCCCTCTTCACTCCATCTGTCTTCTGCAACTGAAGAGACATTTTCATAAGCAACTGATTCAGAGAATCTACTCAAGGGGTCTGAGGAGTCAACTGGAACTGTAAATTCACATTCTCCTGGGAGTGATTCAAACATCAATTCCAGCTCCTCATCATGATTCAAAAGGAGCCTTGCAAATTGTTCATGAGCAGATGCGCGCACCACCTGTTTATATCATATTGTTTTAATCATTGTGTCCTCAATCATAAGTTTTTTTAAAAAAAAAAGAAACAAGAAAAAGGACCGCAGCCCTCAAACTAAATGTTACTCGATATTCAAGAAAACATAGATACCAGATGGTCCGGATCATCTAGAAATTCCAAACATTGTTGAAAGAATCTGGCACACTTGGCCCTATTATTAGGAGCCTGCATGAGAAAAACTAGGGATTAGAAACACCGAAACAGCTTGTTGTAGTTTCTGAAGTGTTGTAGCAGTACATAAGTTCTACTTATTTTATACCATTGAAAGGGAAAGCCTGTGAGCTATACGATAAAGGAGAGTTCCTAAAGAAAATAAGGAATCGCTTCTCCCTCTGTGCAATAAAGAAGGCAGGGAGCTTGTGCCATCATCACAATCGTTGGAGGAATGAGTTTTGGGAATAACACAAAGATCAAAAAGTTGAATCATATCTTCACCAGCACTTTTATAAAGCTGTAAAAATTTCAATCCAGATTAAAAAGGCTGCATCAACTGGAAGTCTTAATTAAAATATAAAAAACTTCAAAACGATAAAGTCAAAATGTATTTTAAAATCACTTTTGTACCCAGTAAGCACCAGGATCTTGCTTGCAGTTTTCTTCAAGGAACCTCAAAACAGAAAGGCCATTTTGTTGGACGACATGAGGATGGAAAGCAGGAGTGCCATCTTCAGAGATGCCTTTTAACAGAAATATATCATCTGTTTTAAGTAGCTCATAACCCTGAACAACACCATCTTGATGATAACATATGGCCAGCTCAGGAACACTAGCCATGACATTATCAAGCCAGGCTTCGAGCCAAGTTAACGGAGTGACCTGTTAAAAAGGGAGAGAAAAAATTAGAAGACGGCAAATCTTAAAACAGTGACAGGGTTACTATTTTTTCATTACCTGTCGAGTTACATCCCATAAATGCAAGCTGACAGCAACGTATTTTTCATTACTGAACAGAAGCAAGTCACTTCCTAAAAGCATGCGGAAATTGTGAAATTGCCAAAATAAAACCCTTAGAAATCCATCATTACTGACTCTTTTATGTTTTTCAGTTTCTTGCATTGAGCTTCTGGGCTTCTCACCAAGGTGCGAAGACTTCTTTACAGGATGATGGCCCTTATTTCTTTTATTTTTTTTACTCTCCCAAAAAAAGTTATCCTGTTTAACATGTGGATATTCTGAGCAATGGTTGAATCCTTCATTTCTAGTAACATCATCACTCTGCCCCACAAACTGGGATGCATCTCCCCCTGGAAGAACAGATGAATTTGATTGCCCCTTTGATGAAGCGGGATGGGTGGGCGGACAATCACAAGCCTCCATTCTAACTGAGTGCATAGCAAAATTCAAAAATAAAGATTTATCTGTGCATTTTTTTGATTGATTTTTATGTCTTCTGACCAACCTTTCTCCCTCTTCTGCATCGGGTCTGCATTTAACAATATTCAAGATGTTGAAATATTTGCAAGAAAATTAACAAAACTGTGAATATAAAGATACAAACCCTTTGTTGAGAACAAGAGTCTGTCCAATACGGTGTACTGCAATTGATAATCGAGCCTTGGAATATGGTATTTTAAAGATCTGCTTAAGAATGTCAGCTGAAGCAATCACGTCTATTTCATCTCCATATTCCACCAAACCAGATACAGCAAGGGCTTCACATTTCCTTGTAAGATTTGATGAGATGGCATCAGCATCCCAAGGAAATTCTGCCAAGTTTAAAATCCAAACTTATAAGTTCAAAAGTTACAGCTTAAAAAAAGATGAGGAAATAATTGAAAACCTATACTTGCACTTCAATTAGCATGAAAAAAGTCGAAGAATCAGATAAAATAACTAAAATTTTTCATTAAAAGTCCTAAAACAATTCAACGCACTAAAGGAAGTTTGAAGCAGACAGCTAATTCCAGTCCACAATGGATAACTGAAACTTCCTATTATAGGACATACCCTGCTAACTAAGATAATAATAGAAACTCCATTATATTCCTAGGGCTTATGGCTAGCTGATCCTCCATATTCTAAACATAACATAAAGCATCCGATTACAGCACGGACCATGCACTATTCAAAGACACATCCATACTAGAAAATAACAATTTTAATTGCCCTCTTAACCGCGACAAGTAAAATCACTAAACAAAAGTGCTCAACCAGAACAAGTGCCTCAAAGATACTAAAACATGGCAATCCAACATACTCTTCTACCAACTCAACGCATAAACTTACTACAATCATCACATTGCCACCCGCAATAACAGCTTCGTTAGATCACCAGTAAAAGATACTCTTTTTCGTCTTTCTAACCAAACATATGCAAATTCTAGCATCTTTCTCGAAACAACAAAATCCTTAATCATAGGCCACACCATTCATTCATTTCATCAATGTCACAACTCAAGGTCGAAAACACTCAATCAGTATACAAATTCAAAACAAACACGTCTCCACCATCATTATTATAACAAAACGCAATAAATAAAAATTTACCTCCTTTGAACTTAGACTGTACAGCAGCACTAATCGGAAGAACTTTCTCCGGCAAGTTAGAAACCACAGGGAGAGTATTCAAATCAGTCTCCGTCGGCAACATCCGGTACCTCGGTGCACTAACACTACATCTTTTAAAAAAAAAAAAATTCATAAGTAATTATTTAGTTTATATACATAATACATAACAAAATAGAGAGAAAAAATAATTATTACGTTTGGCGAGAAGAAGGAACGAGAGCGGAATTGAAGGCGTGGAAAGATTTGTCGGTCGGAACAGGGATAGAACCGCAGAGAAAACCGACAGGTGGTTTAGGTCTAGCGATTTCCAGTGTACCGACGCGTTGTAGTTCTCTTAACGAGCTTGATTCTGATTGCAGAGACGGCGGCGACGGCGACGGCGACGGTGACGGTGATTGTTTCTCCATCTCCATCTATTCAATTGGTTTAGTAGTATTTATCTCACTTATGCTTCAATAACTGAATCAAAATGCTGCTGTGGTCTTGTTTTCAGGTTGATGGTGATTTTTAGTTGTTTCCGTTTCTTCTTTCTCTTCTAGAACTCGCTGGAAAATGTACTTAGGACAGCAGCTGTTCAAAATTCAAAAGGCAAATCAAGCCTTCCTTCGCCTCCTCAAGTCCCTTCCACCCGTAAGGGAAAAAAAAACCATAAACGTCAAGTCGTCTATTGTCTTACAATTTTAGACGACGACAAGGTTCCGATTATACATCGCCTAATGGACGAGAAGAGTTCAGTAAAACATTGTTGAAGCATTCATTCTGTTAATCAACGCTCAAATCACTGTTCATTACTTAATTTACCTAATCAGCTAAAATATACCATTTCCTTATAAATTAAAATTAAAAGATATTAAGAAAACACTATCAACGTGTTCGTTATCCTTAGCAATAACTTGATTTTGTTTTATTTCTTTCAAAGTGTTAATTAAAAGAGATTAGCATGCTAATTTGATTTCTTTCAAATCATTTATTAGTTTAGAGAATATTTAAAAATAATATAAATTATATTTTAAAAAGTAATTATATTTTAAAAATTTAAATTTTTATTTTATAAAAAGTTAATTTTATTTTATATATTTTTTATTATTTTGATGTCTTGATTTTAAAAATAATTTTAATATAAAAAATATTTTAAAAAACAAACATATCCATATAATTACATATAATAATTTATAAAAACAAAAAAAAAATTAAAATCATTTGATATATATATTTGGGAGAATTACAGTTAAAGCCATTGAGGCAAGAAGAACCTTTGGGAAAACTACAACTTATTAAGCTTTTAGACGCCTTAATGCGAGGTAAGCCAATAACCTATACCCCACGAACATGAATATCAGGGCAATAACACTAATTGCTGGGTTAATTTGCCCTGCGACGTCTTGTTCGACGAACTTACAGCTTGCTCTATCGCTTCCATGAGGTAGCGAGCAACCCAGCAAAGAAGAAAGATTCTTGCCTCCGCCATATTGAGCATTAATAAGAAGCTTGTAGGCGTAAAATGTTGTAGAAATGTACTTGATCCAAGCCATGCACGGTGGCAGTTTGTGCACGTAAAATCCTCCTGTGAGCACAAATGCTAGCATTGTGATTGTAACTATAGTTGAAGCTTGCTTGGCATCCATTATTGCTGCACCTAAAGCAAGGCCAAGACCCTGAGAGACGAGCACGTAGCCGAGTAGAACCAGCAGAGTCAAAAGGAAAGCACCCAGTTCGGGTTTCAATCCGGCCATCCAATACGTCACAGAAAGAAAAACTGTGGGGAGGATGAGCTCCATCGGCAAGTCTCCGACTATTCGAGACATGAAATATGAAGAGAGGGTGTACATACCGGAGGCCCTTTCCTTCACAAAGATTGCTCTTTCTTGAGGAAAAACAAACACCGAGTTAGAAGATGGGAAGACCCCCCAAAAAATTGACATGAAGAAGAGGAGACCCAGACGATCTTGAATATCTCGAAAATCCGAGTGCCACCACATTAGACCGGCTAAAACTGCAGCCATGATTACTTGGGAGATTCTCAGAGTGTTGAAAGACTCATGCTTTCGTTCTTTGAGGCTTCTTTGAAGAAGAATGCTGAATTGGTTGAACCAGGACGAAATGCTAATTCTGTCGACGCTGCTAATTCTATGTTCTTTGGAAGAATGGCTTCCCATGAACCCGTTCTCTTTTGCTGAAACACTACCATCCTCCATGCACGCAGCTTTCACCTTCGGAGCTAAGAAAGTGTTATAAGATGCAATGAGAGATTGCTTTACATTCGGATGATCTCTCAATTCACTTGCACCATCAAGCTGGCACACACCTGCATAAGTTAACCAAGAGGTTCAAATTTGTTCAGGTATAGATTATATCCAACAAGCTGACATTAAACCAGCAAATGTTCAATATTTTTAGTAACAATCAAGCCATGCATCGATACATAGCATAAAATTTTGCAATTATTAAGCTATTCACTATTCAATCACGAGGCCACTACAGAACCTCAAAGCTGAAATCTGTTTATAAATAACTCCCCCAAAAATGTATACAATTAAACTTCCTAGCTGGGATTTACAGAGATTGAGATTTCTTGGATTAAAAACCTAATTTTGAGATTTATAGAGCTGTAGCCTGTTCATAAAAAGAACAGGGTTGTTTTTCCCTTGGAGCTCAAAGTTAGATACAACGTTGCAGTTTAATCCATGCTGCTTTGGACATGCAGAGATCTTTTCAGAGTGCCAACGGACCAAAACAATTATATGTATGGGAATTTAACCTGAATAGACCACTTCATCTCTTTTGGCTGGGACCTTTGGAATATAACTTCAATATGCTAGCTATTATTAGGAACAAGTGACGCACCGATTTTTTAAAAGAGGGTATTGCTTTATCAAGCTTAGATAGAATTTCAGAATAAGACACAGAATCATTGGGATACATGGCACTGAAAATTAAGGGATAAGTATCCAAAGAAAATGCTTAATAGAGTGGAGCTGCTTTTCCCGGAAGCAGAAAGTGAGAGGGGAGGAGGGAAATTCCTGCTGATGATAGCATAGGATCATATATATATATATATATATATATATATATATATATATATATATATATATATATATATATATATATATATAAGATATGACCAGGCAGCGTCACTAAGCTACAGCAGCCAGCCAAATTCATAGTAATGATCATACCAGTAACATGTGCCTTATACGTCATTTATATGAACCCAAAATCTACCAAATAAAGAATGAAAACGAAACAAGCAGACAGCTAGAAAGGAAATGCACTAGAGATTAAAAAATAATGGTGATTACTTTAATGCTGAAATTCATGTTATATGCACAAAACTATAGAGCGAGTAATGAGCAGCACAGGTTAGCTAACAAAAGCTGACCAATCTTGGTGGTAAGGTGGGTGTCCACTAGTGTTTGTGCTGCTATAGAATTCAATTAGTGTACGATTTCAATTATTTTAACATCAATCAGAGCAGATAAAGTTGTTTTATTAAACTTTTCTGAGAGAACGCCCTAGGAAAATGCAAGACAACCCAACACGTGCCTCCCCCTTTAAGAAATCCTAACCTAAGAGTCGCGAAAAGGCTTGCAAAAGAGAGAAAGAAAACATCTTAAAGACTTCTGTAGTGTGGCCGGCCGTGCAATCTTCAAAGTGTTCGAGTCAATTTGAAAAACAATCATGCGTAGCAAGCGCAGTATCTGCCACTAAAATCTTGACACTTGACCAAAAGACAGAAGAGAAGAAAGAATCCATTGACATGGCACGGAACTGAATAGGAAAATCACTGTTACAACCACTGCTAGACAAGGATCACAAGAAGTTGGTCAGTGGCCACTATCTTTTCAAGACAGACACCACCCACCATAAGATCACACACATCAAAGCGTCACATAGGACGGCAAATTCTCCTAAAATGTTGATACTGTGAATAGCAGATTTTACCAAGGAGAGGGAAAATGCATGAAAGGGAAGATCAGGATTTAGGAGACAAAGCATCAGAATTATCATCAGAAAATAATATCGTCACATGTTACTGGCTCTTGGACCCCAACTATGTTTTTGCCCAAACTTCCACGTTGCCAAAATCTTTAAACCTCTCCCTACATGTCCACTACTAGCTAGCTAGGTGGATATAGATTGATTAGTAAGTAGAGAAGGCTAAAGACACCAATGATCAAGAGACAACGATGCCATATTTGCCACCTTCAAAGTTCTCTTGAGACCAAAAGATGCTTTCTCACGCTATGAATGGCGTCACCAGTATTTTCTCCACCTTATCATCATGGTGTCCAAGAATAGATTACAATTATTTATTTGCGGACTTAAAAAAGAAAGCTTTCAAAAAAGAAAGAAAGAAAGAAAAACAATAAACAAACCTCTCCAACGTTTTCAATGTAATAAACCTAGCCTTAAACAAGATTACCCAAGGATTTTTTTTTTGGTAAGCAAGATTACCCAAGGATTAATAAAACTACAAGTCAAAAGTACACTTAACCCTAGGCTGCAAACCTGTACTACATTAATTATTTATTTGCGGACTTTTGTCTTAGTGGCTTGCCCCCACCCATCTATTCTCAGCAAAATAATGGAAGCAATAATATTTAAACGTACATTCCAAACCTAGATTTCAAATATTATATATAATTTGATCGAATGGGGTAGTGCCAAACAAAAAGATTGGCATGCAATGAATATATTTCCTTCAAACTTTGAGTGTGCTCCACAGAGATAATCACAACGCTCCACAGAGAGATAATCCTTTATTAAAGTATAGCATGCTACAGTATCAGCTTAATTACTCCATAACCTAATTCATCTCCTAACATGAAAATACTTCGTGGGTCTATTTCCTTCTTCAATTAAGAAACTTAATTTTGGCAAAAAATATACGACGATCCCCTTGAACAGTAACGACACCCGGCACTCAATATTGACAATTTCTCTACATGATGGCTTGTGATAGTTCAAGGAACCACTCCTCGAAAAGTTATACAAGTCGGTCAACTCAAGTGTTCGCCATCATGTGATTCGATGTTGTATTGTACTCCATCCACTCCGAACGAAAGCAAATGATGTGATCCTTCGGATAAAAACCTTGACATAGCTAGTCAAAAACCATAGCTAAGGTCAGGTTCAATTCCTAGGTTGCTCATATGATGGCCACTGGAGGCTTACATGGTCGTTAACTTCAGGGCCTGTGGGATTAGTCGAGGTGCGCGCAAGCTGGCCCGGACACCCACGTTAATCAAAAAAAAAAAAAAAAAAAAAAACCATAGCTAAGGATATATATGGCAGCAGGGTCCCTTCTAATTAATACCATCTTCTTTCCTCTAGCTAGGGGTGTGTATATGGAGTACTTTTGGGTCCTATTTTGTCCTTTGCTCGGATCCCACATTGGGAAACTATTTCCGAGTAACATTGTATTCTCAACAAAAATTAAGAAAGGAGCCTCTATTTCCATCACACAAACATGAGAAACTCAACCCTTGAACGGCAGGTTGTTCATTTTAGAGATTGTTTAGCAACTATAGTTTAATGTTTTCCGAAATGAAGAGGCAAATCGCAGTTTTCGATGAGATATGGTGGAGTATATAACACGCGCTTGATCAGATCACACGTGGAAGAATTAGGGCGGAAAGGTAGAAAAGAAGGGAGCAAAAATAAAACAGAGTATAAGAAGTCAAATCGAGTTGGCTAAAAGAGGGAAATAAAGGAAGGAAAGGAGACCATCGGAAAGAAGACGAGGACACGTTGAGAGCAACAGAAGAAACATTGTTCGCCATTATTACAGAACAATCCATACATCCATCACGATCCCAAAAATCAAAACACGCATCACACTGGAATAATTATTGATTCATCAAACCATTATGATCACCACCACCACTACGTACCATCCAACCACCACCACTAGGTAAGGCAGCTAGCTGATCACTTTGTCTGGTGTTTTTTTTTCTTAGGTCTTAGAAAGGTGCTGGTAAAGGCGTATATATAATAACTCCAACTCAAAATCAAGATTAAAAAATGAATGCCAAGTCATAATCTACAAGATATCCGCACACTCACGGCCTCTACAGCTAATGTGGTGTGGCAGAAAATAGTTATTGCAGTTTCAGTGGGTCACCATAACCTAGTGTGGGTCTGCCCCTGCAGAACTTAGAGTTATACCAGAAGGGACCGGGATTGTGTGTACAACTCTACTATAGCTTAGCTCTGATCACCGATACAGATGACATGAGAGGAAAAAAAAAGTATGGAGAAGCAGTAGTGCATCGATCTACATGCCACATGATGTTGCCTTCATAATTGACCACCTCGACCTGACTCTTTTGCCGTCTTCATCAAGTCCTACAGTTATCTCATCTTTTTTAGGCTTCCAAAACCTACTTCTGCTACCATCTTAAGCCTTAACTACCCCCACCAAGTTAATGTTCATGGGCACATTGCTTCAAGGATCTATCTTCTAGCTAGTGCTACACAAGTGAAGGTTTTCAATATGGAACAAACACGTGCAATTGTTGTTAACTAGATACGAAGGATTCTGGTCATGCGCACAACCGACTAGGAAAAGAGAGAGAGATAAGATAGCACAAACAAAATTACAAATTAAACAGAAGATTGAAGCATACGTACCATTAGCGAGATCAAGGAGAAAATCAGCAGGATTCATGGGGAAAGACGGCGAGTATCCAACCGACTCGAAATAGGTCATAGCTTCACTTCCCTTGCCGAAATACAAACACCTTCCTTCACTTAACACCAGAACTGAGTCAAACATCTGGTAAACTCTACTTGAAGGTTGATGCATGGATGTAACAATAGTCTTTCCCTTTTGTGCAAGTGTCCCTAATGTCAAAAGCAGCCTGTAAGCCGCAGTTGCGTCCAAACCTGACGTGGGTTCGTCAAGAATGAGCAAACTAGGGTTTATTAACATCTCGTGTGCTATACTCACTCTCTTTCTTTCGCCACCAGAAATCCCACGTATAAAACTGTTTCCGATTATTGTATTCCCACATTTTGTTAACCCCAACTCGGATATAACTGACTCAGCTACCAAAGTTTTGTCTTGCTTTGATAGTGATTTTGGCAAGCGAAGTAAAGAGCAAAAGACTAGGGTTTCACGGACTGTAAGGTGGGGATAGAGGATATCATCTTGAGTAACAAAGCCAATTCTTTTCATTATTTGTTTCGCTGGTTTTCTGTTGTTTGTGAGCACTGTTCCTGTGAAACCGTTTGCTTGGATTCTTCCAGCAAGTGCATTAAGAAGCGTTGATTTTCCACTTCCTGATGGACCAAGAATGGCCAGGATTTCTCCTGGGGATGCCATGCCAGTGATCCCATTCAAGATTGTACGTTCTTGAAATTGATCAGAAACTGTGGGGCCATGGCCGAAAATCCTCTTGATATTACTTCCTTTGTTCTTGTTCTCAAATTTCACTCTATACCCCACGTCCATAAACTGCATGAAAAAAACAAAAACAAAAAGGCGTAAATGTCAAACTTATCGTCAAAATTAATGAGTCGAGAACGAAAGAAGAAGAAGGAAAACCCTCTTGCTAGAATCCTTCGCAGTACCTTGAGCGTAATAGGATAACAAGACGACAACAATAAAGATGGGAGGTCACAGGAATCTCGAGGAGGAGGAGGACAAACTCTGGATTGATCTGGGCCGTCCGGTGAGTGTCTCCTGGGAGTTTCTACACCAGTACTAAACATAGGCATAATGGTCTTTTTCTCTTTAGTGAAAAGGGTAAAGGAAAAAATAAAAGAAGAGAGGAGAAAGGAGGGGGACAAAGAGAGAGAATTGATGGGAAATGAGGGTATTGTTTTTATATTTTGGTTACAGAGAGAGGGGGGGAGGGGAGTGTAGGGAAGTGAGTGAACGAGCGGATGATGAAATCAAGAATGGAGAGAGACCATGAGGGCGTCGCAGAGAGGGGTATATATTTAGGAGAAAAGGTGGCGAATGGTTGCCACGTCAAAGTAAAACGCCAACAGGAGATGGGCTACGTGTCAATCAGATGATCATGTGACAGCTCTTCAAAAGTTGTTCCAACCAAAGTGATCAACCCAGCACCGTTCACTTTCAGACTCCCCTTTCTTTCTTAGATTCTCATCTCTATTTTATTTTATTTTAATTTTCTTTTATGTTTAATAATAATAATAATTATTATTATTATTATTATTATTATTAATATTATTATTATTATAAATCTTAAAAGAGAGAGAAAGAGCTTTGAGAAGTGGGAGCGTGGAGACCGGCGAGGTGGAAAAGCAATTATTGCTATATACGTAGAGCTGGATTCTAAAAAATATCTTGTTTGTGTACTAAAAAGTAAAAACATTAAGATAGTTGTGTGTGTCATTTTTAGAGTATACTTGTATAAATTTTTAATTTTTAATTTATAAATTAAATTAGATAAAAGTTGACATGATCAAAATTTAATTTGCATTTAATTTTTAAAAAAATTAAATTTAAATTTTTTTAAAAAATCTTAAAACAATGCTTGTTTAAATAGATCCAAGTTAATTTAACCAATTTATAAGTCAACTTCATTATTATTATCTCTGGAATATTGATCGATGTTCCTTCTTTACACATGATGTAATGTATCTCTATCGGTGTGTGATATATATAGTCATAACTCTTTCTCTTTTTTTTTTTTGGTTAATATAGCTTTATAGATTTACCAAGCTTTACCTTTATTCTTATCATTTTCAATTTCTAATGTTACTCTTATGGATTACTAAAAGTTTCAATATCATTATTAAACTTTTAAATAACTAGAAGATAAAACTCATTATGATTTGTTTTTCTGTCACCTTTTTCTTTTCCTTTCTTTTTCCCTTATAATATCTTTTCAAATTTTTGCTCATTGAATTTCAAAGAAAATACTAAAAAAAATAATCCAAAGAGTGGCTCATATAAAGATAATATTGAAAATTTTACACTGAACGAATAAAACTAATATATATACACACACATCACTAAAAAATTATTATGTTAGCAACTAACTAGTTCGTTACAGATAATATTAAAATTTATTGTTGATAAAATTTAGCAATGAAATTAATAATAGATAATTTCGAATACAAATAATAGATGCTAATTTTTTAGCAATGAATTATCAATTATTAATTTGTTTAGTAACTAATTATTTATTGCTAAAATTCAGTTGCTGAATGTGTAAATCAGTAATAAATTTTTCATTGCTGATTAAAAATTCTTATCCAGTTCAATTTTAATTTTAAAAATTTAAAATTGATTCCGCTAAAATTAAATCTAATATGAAAAAAGTTAAAATATTAATATTTTTATTAACTCAAAATCAAACTCAAATTCCCATAATCTGCCCTCTTTTGCATTTCCGATGCCTGCGTTATTTCTTCGTGTCCATTCATATCGCAAAGCGGGGCGACGCCGGTTGGTTGAAAAGAGCAGGGACAACCAAGACCCCCAGAGAAAGCTTTGCTCGATACCTAGAAAAACTTTGTCATTATCTCTCGTTGATTTCTATTATAATCCCAAATTAAAGCCAAAAACATCCCCCCCTCTCTCTCTTTCATATATCTCTCAACTACTTGTACAGAAGAAGTTTGGAAGCGTAAATTAACCGGAGAAGAAATTAAGAAAATAACAAATTATGTTTGTGAAAAATAACGCATGATAGAGACAGTTAAAATTGAAAGGGACATATGGGTTTCGTTTCTGAAGAAGGAATAGAAAAAGAAATAAGGGTTAATTAGGTTTTTGTGGAGAAGTATAGAAAGGGATAATATTAGGTTCTTCCAGACAATGAAGAAATTTTGCAACTGTGGGGTTCCTTTTGTTTGCCGGAGAAGTATAGAAAGGGTCATTATTATTTATTGTGTTTTATATATAAAAGTTAAAATTTAATCTTTTTTTTAACGGCAACCATGTTAGCAACAACAAATTCGTTACTAATTTTTAATATATTAATTTATTTTTTAGTATTTAATTTTTCATTGTTAATCCATTGCTAATATTAAAAAATTCGTTACTAATACTAAATAATTTTATCCTTTCTTTTTTTTTCTTAGACTTTTTTTAGCAATTATCTAGGTTGATTTTGGACTGATTTATATCGAGTAAAATCACACATGATTTAATTTTAAATTTAGGCTAGATAAAAAATCATGTCATGAAGTATTTTCTGTCAATTTCATTATTTTTGTTTTTCAATTTCATCCTTAAACTCTTTTACTAGTATGTCAGTTGCTTTTAAATTAATCAAGTCGACTAAGTCATGTACAAATAACTTCCACACAATTTAATTTTAAAGCCGAGCTAAACAAAGATTTGGTTCAAGATATTTTTTTATATCAATTTAATCATTTTTTTTCAATTTTATCCTTATATTTTTTTTACTAGTCGGTTAGGTTATTTTTGAACCGGACAATTCAACTAAGTTATGTTAAAAAAAAATTTACATAATTTAATTTTAAATTCAGACTAAATAAAGAGTCAAATCAAAAAATTTTAAGTTTAATTTACTAAACTGATTTTAATAAAATATTAAATAATTCTCCATAATCTAAATATTTTTTTTTTTATGTTTAGAAAAAATATTAATATAAACTGCAACGTCACCCTTTCGTCAGGCTCAAACTTAAAAACTTTTTTTTTATTAGATGGAGATGCATTTTCACATATCCATAGTTATATATTATTAATGCAATGAATTATTTAATTTACCTAATAGTTATATAGAACATGTGGACAGAGAACCTAGACCCTTTTTAATTTTTTTAACCTTTTATGTGAGAATGAGAACCTGGAATTTTTTTTTATTTTTATGCAGAGTATCTTGAGTGTATAGAGAGAGAGAGAAAAACATATCTCTTGACTCAGCTCTTCATGATCTCAGCCAACTACGAATAGTTAAGAGAACCTAAATTTTATTGTCAAATGACATGTCTCATCGTGTATTGTTCTTGTGTCCCTTCTATGTATGACATTATAATATAACTTAAAGAGATAGTGCTTTTTATATATTGTGTACCACTTTGCAAAATAGTGTTTTTGTTTGTTTTTTTTTATATATATTTATATATATTTTTTTAATTTTTTAATTTAATATTTAATTTATTGAAGATTAAACTTTATAATTTATTATAATTTTTTTTATATGCTTGATCTTACAATCTATATTATGAGATTTTACGGGTTAACTCGAAAGATTTTTTTTTATCTTTTTTTAATTGATATTTATTTTGCAGTTTCATTCTTCAACATTAAATTGATTGAGAATTATATTTTATAATTTATTTTGATTTATTTTTTATAAAATTATCTTAGTCTTATGACTCGAGCTGTAAATTTGATGAATCAACTCAGATAACTCAAGGTTTTTTTTTGTTATTTTTATAAAAAAAATTCAATTTTATTCTTTAATATAAAATTAATTATAAATCAAAATTTATAATTTATTTTATATAAAATTATTTTAATTTTATAGCTCGAATCACATATCAAATTTAATTAAAGTTGGGTGCAGAAAAGTTTGACCAACATGCGTCAAAAAAAGTAATGTAGAAGCTTATCATGATGACTTGATCATGACGGTCCTCATAAATGAACAAAATTCCATTCCACCATTACTTTGCTATGCCAACGTGATGTTGAGAAAAACAGCTGTGTAGGGAGATTTTTTTTTTTCTTATCCTTTTTCCATCATAATATATAGATGCCGCATTTATAAATCATATTAATTTTTGTTTTTGTGAAGAGGGCGGGTCATTCACACGAAAATTGACGATATATATATATATATATATATATATATATATATATATATATATATATATATTCTCTAGTTTTGACATGAAAATTGGAACGTGATTTAACAAAGTGAGATATGCATTCACTCACCAACTCAAATAATTTTGTATATGGCAGATTTTAATTTTAATTTTATTTTTTAAATTATTTTTTAATATATTTATAATTACTTCTTAAATTTTTAATTTCATATAATTTTCTAATCATTAAAAATAAAAATCATGGGCCTGTAACAAAACAGCCTAGTTATGTGACCCTAAAAAGTTACGGGCCTCCTATAATCTTTTAAAAAATATTTTTTATTAAAAAATAATTTTTTTATATATTTTGAATTATTTTAATATTATAATTTTAAAAACTAAAAAAATATATTATTTTGATGTATTTTAATATAAATTTTTTTAATAAATTTTAATATAAAAAATATTTTAAAAAATAATCACAACTTCATTTTCAAACATATAAAAGTACAATTAGATTCTTTTCCTTCAATTTATTATGTATCACATTATTCTAAGTACCCCTGATAATTTTTAATCTCATGATGTTTCCCAGAAGAAGAAGGTTCGACAAAGATATTAGAGATAGAAAACATATATTTTGCGAAACACGAGAAATTAACTGTGTTCTTGATGCAATGACCAGTCTAATTTTATGTAATTTTCATTTCCTTGAAAAAGTCAATTGTCATATTACTCTTTATGCATGAAATTCATTATTAAAATTATATTTGATTTAATGTCTGATTTATATCTTATTCAAAGCAAAAAAATAGCGTCACTTTTGCTATCACATGGCCTTGTATTAATATATTGGAACTCTATAACTTTATAATCACTTTCAATCGACGAACCTTCGTTTTAAAAATTAATTACACCGAAAATTAAATTACATCTGTATTTTCTGGACCACAATAACTATTAATTAATTAATTAATATTCCTAGACATAACGTCCATCACGGGTGATGGACAAAATGTGGAGCTTAAGGGCCTTGTTGGTTCATAAAAGAGAAGAAGAAGAAGAGAGGCTTGTAAATGAGTGGCTGTGGTAACTGATGTGATCTAATTATTGGGAAAGTTAATGGCGACATTTTTATTCCATTTCTTACAATATATTACTTAATTTATATCGAAATTCCATAATCCTGTTGTTTTTCCAAAAATAATTATAACCATTACAAATATATAAATGATATAACTTTATGAAGTATCAATATTTACTGATTAAAGGAATATTTCTATGAATAATTTGGTGTTGTGTGGGTAATGACAACAGCATTTGAGGTAAATGGACAAATACTAGTGATCTGCATTAACTTGCTCATAAATTTAAAGTTATTTCTTTAATCATCATGCACGCACACGCAGCCATGTATTTTTACATATTTAAGTTTCCATTTGACAATGCAGCTACGGCTACATATATAACTAAAAATAAATATAAAACTAAAATATTTGGTTAAGTTGAATCACATTTTAATTTCATGTAATTGCCTGTTTGGTATTAAATTTGAAATTGTTTTTGGAAAAAATTCAAATTTTTTTTTTGTTAAAATTGAATGCGATTTGTACTTTTTAGATCGTTTTGATATGCTGATATCAAAAATAATTTTTAAAAAATAAAAAAATATTATTGCCATGCTTTTCGGCACGAAAAGCACTTTGAAAAGTAACAGCAATCACACTCCCAAACACCCTCTAAATCTCACTTAAAAACAAAGGTTGCACTGAGGTTCAACCTCAGTTTTTAAAAAGCAATTTACAATTATTTTTGTGTTTGTGTTCTCCTTTCTTTTACTGACATTACTAGTTAATTAACACAACTTTTCCAACCCGAGCTAACGTCCTTTGTTTCCTATGCACAAATTAATTAATTCTAATTTTTTTTATCATTCATCTATTATTATTGTTATGTTCTTTATTTTTATTTGGCGAACACCAATACAAGCTCTCTTCTCGCTATCACTATTACAAGTTAAAAAATCAAGATACATGCCATAACCAATATGGCAATATCTCACAAATGAAAGCTCTCCTATTATTTGTTCTATATATATATATATATTAACATTTACTTAAACAGACAGACATTTAATCTATTAATCACGCTGATGAATAAAAAATTAAAGAACTCGGCTTTGAAAATTGAATTGTTACAAAGTACCTTACATTATTTAAGTTATGCATGTAGTAAATATATATAATACATGATATAAGATTATTTAACAATTAATAAATACATAATTAATTATTATACATATAATTTCTAAATATAAAATATGTCTCGAACGAGATATATATATATATATATATATATATATATATATGTTCTCTTTAGTTATTTTACAATCAAATCTTATACAAAAATCATATTAACCAAACACAACAAATTGCTTTTTTTCAATCATAATTTTAATTTTAGTTTTAACTAAACAAATCAAAATTAAAAACAAACCTCATAAAAAATAATTTTTATTAAACTATTTTTTAAAAATCACAACCACAATATCAAACAAACTCTAAAGTATATAAATTTGTTTTTTGGTGTACAAATATTTTAAAAAATATATAATTTTTTAACTTCAAATTATTTTTTTATATATATTTGTATATTGTTTTGAGATATCAAAATAAATTTTAAAAAATAAAAAATATATTATTTAATATATTTTTAAATGAAAAATATTAAGTAAATAAATAAAAAAATAAAGTAATCGCTCAAAACCGCCCATTTATTAGTTTCCCATTTTGTACCTTGTCGTTTCCTTTCCCCTACTACTTGACATCAATGCCGTCGGGTCGTTTTTGTTTATCAATTATATTTTCTCCAAAAATTTTATGTTTCAAAAATAGTGGCATTAAACTACAAATTGCAAGACTTCTCCGCTCTTTGGATTTATAAAATGCATGTAGCAAGGTAGCTCAAGAGAAATAAAAAAAATAGAGTTGAAGAGTCTTGTGCGTCTCCTCTCTCTCTCTCTCTCTAAAGTTATGGGCTCCTCAGCAACTCTCAGTGACCGTGCCCAAAATGTTCTAAAAGAATGGGACACCACATTTCCGGCTACCAAAACTGCTTCTTCCCTCCGAACCGCGTCTTTTTCCTCCTCCTCCTCCTCCTCCTCATCATCATCACTCTCATCGTGCTCATCTTTGTATATTCTTGATGATTCACCCCTTAGTACGGCCACCCCACTTCGACTTTCCGGCGTTCCGTTTTCTTGGGAACATTTGCCTGGAATTCCTAAGAAACAAAGCTACAAGAAAAAGGACTCTTCATTAAAGGACCTCCCATTGCCTCCTCCTGCTGCTTCCACATCAATCTCCAAAAGATCCAATTCCGGGGACATCGGGATTCGAAAGAAAAACAGCGATGATAGTTTTCGAAGGGATCCATTTTTTGCTGCATTGGTTCAATGCTCAAAGGATGACGATGATGATGAGCAAGACTTGTCCAATAATAACATTTGGGGTGGTCCTAAGGCATCAAGGCGCACTAGTGACAGGTTTGGTTTTATAAATCTCTACACTTCTTGTAAGAAAACATGTGCTGTTTCTGAGTCAATAGTATATCTTCCAAGATCAAGCAGGACATCATATGATCTAATCAGTCGCCGTTCTCGCTGAATTTGCACGATCATCATCTCCTGGAATCTGTGTTCATGTTCTCATAAAATCAAGTACTTAATTTATGTTTGTTTAGTTTTGCTTTCTTGGCTGTGCATGTGAGGGCAAGCATTGTCCCAGAAACCAAAAGTCATTATATTATATGTTAATATAACCTCGAAGAATGAAGGGGCCAGCAGCTTGCTTTGTTTAATGAATGAATTGCAATGTCTTAACTTATGTTCTGTATGTTATCTTACCAAGATTTGTATTTCACATAGCATCTCTTCTGTCTTTCATGTGATATTAAGAGAACATGAGTGAAGCTTACACTACAACATGTGAGAGCAAACAAAGGACCACAGAGGAGAGGGACAACTTCCTTAATAATTTGACTTTGTGTAATGTCATTTCTATATATTATTTTCAAGTTTTGACGCATAATTATTGGTGTGTGTGTGTGTATTCTACTGTAAAATATGGATCCCTATCAACTTATTTTTTATAGGATTTATTGGTGATTGTAAAATACTAAAATATGGACTGATGAGGAGGGAACGATAACCGCAGAAAGTTAAAATTTGTCTCATTTTACCTAGCTTGAAGCACTTTGGGGGTCAAAAGTTTGAACACGGTACCTGGCTAGGTCTCCAAATTAATTATTCTCCAAACCCAACAATAAATTATCATAATCAGGAATCTAATAACGGAGATTATATCACAAATTAAGGGCTTCTAATTGATTAATTTGCTTCATGCACATCTAATTTGTGGTCTCTAAGTGGTCGGTAGTTACATTTAAAAAGATACACAAAATCTAATGACTTAATATCCCCAGATACCATCATATCTAGCATCATAATTACAAAAAATTGCTGTTCATTGTTCACAAGGAAGAAATATTGCTCAAATGTTAAGAGAGTTCATACTTTTTATTTTTTATTTTCATGGGAAGTGACGAGATTGTATGTTCTTAGAGACAGCCGAGCTTTTATATTTTAGATGAGGTGACTGGGATTTCTTTTTATTGAAGATCGATTGTTGGGATGAAAACTTGCAAAATAAGTCTCCTTGTAGATCGAGAGATTATATAAAAATTTTGCAAGGAAATGAGGTTTAGGAGCCAATATGAGTTCTGTATGTGTTTTGTAGAGAGTATAAAAGACTGAGTATGTTTTGTATCTATTTTATGTTTGCATGCAAAAAATACAGTAAGATATTTGATAATTCTATAAAATATATTTTATAATATGAAATTCACTAAAAAATTGAGTTTGAAACGTAATTTTTATTAAGTAGTTTTTATATATTTTTTAATTAAGTTTTGTAAAATACTATTTGATTTTGCGTTTCAATAAAGCTTTTAAAAAATTTTAAATTTTTTTTTATTCAAATTAATATATTTTTTAGTGTTTTTAGATTATTTTGATGCACTAATACCAAAAATAATTTTTTAAAAATAAAAATACATTATTTTAATGTATTTTTAAGTAAAAAAACTTTAAAAAACAATCGTAATCATACAACTACCAAACATTTTATACATGTTTTTTATTGTACATAAACTTTAACTATAATTTTTACCAAATATATATTTAAATCTAATTAACCTCCGCTAACCACACTCTTTTTAAACTTATTTTTTTAAATACAACCACAAAAATTACCTCAAAAACATATACAAAAAGATGATAATTGAAGTTTTAAGAAGAAAGGTCTTCGCTAAAGTATTTTTTATTTTAAAATTTATTAAAATAATTTATTTTTATTTTTAATATTAATACATCAAAATAATTTATAAATATTAAATTTAAAAAATTTAAAATATAATAAGATTATAATGCCAAACAAAGTCAAAAAATATATTATAAAAAACAAATTAGAAACCCTTTACAAGTAGTATCATAATTATTTTTATAGTCGCGGAACCTTCCTAACCTGTGTGGGAACGAAGGTGGGAGCGTCGGAGCCTATAATTGGTGGGTTATTGTTGAGGTGAAAGGATGACATCAGTTTCACCGTCTATTTGCCAATATCACCCTTTAACGTCGTCTCATGAGTTCCGTTATAGCAGGATTAACATTTATGCATTCAATGCATTTAAATGGTAAGAATTATACTAGGAGTTGTTTGTCACTGTTTTTCTACGTGTGCTTGGTGTTTTTTAAAAGTGTATTTGATATAAAAAAATATTAAATTGATATTATTTTTATTATTTTAATATGTTAATATTAAAAATAAAATAAATTAAAAAAATATTTTAAATAAAAATAATTTTAAAAAATATATTATATCATAATACTAAATATGTATTTGCGGTAGCTCATGCTCTATATAGAAGGAACACCCATTCAGGCCTGAGTTGCTTGGTTTGGTGTGTCCTAGCCAGATCCATTTTGTTTTTTTATTTGTATATAATTAATTATTTAACAATTATATTATCATAATCTCTCATGTTTGTGTTGTTGTAGTTATTATTTGTGCTTTACCACTAGTTAAATAATATTTTTTGAAAAATAAATAGGCAAACTTTTTTAAATGTGTCTTTTTCCAATAAAAAAAATAAATAAAAAAGTTTATACATATATTTAATTAAATAAATTGAGAACAATATATTCCAATAAATGTAAAAAAAAAAATATATTTATTGAGAAAGCATATTGTGAGTCTATAAATCTCACCATCCCTTTTTATTTAATAAAAATTAAGTATAAAATATATGAGCCTATACAAGTTTTAAAATTAAAGAATATTTAGTTGAAATTTTTTTAAAAAATAATATAAATTATATTTTAAAATCTCACCTAACATTTAAATTTTAAAATTTATATTATTTATTTTAAAATTCATTAAAAAAAAATCCATCATAAGATAACGACTAAGAAAAAGAAAGATCTGTCTCTATTTCTCGCTTGATGGAGTAATGTTTGAGTAGGCTCCATTATTCATAATCCTTTTCTCTGAACTATCGAAATTACTTCGAATGTTTCCAAGTCGTCCCCTTACCGGTGTTCGGGGCTCTCCGTCTCAGCAACCAAGTTCAGTGGAAGTGTGCCCTGAGAGTGATGATTGTAGGGACGATATGATGAATTATTGGTCCACAATGTAGACTATGCATGGCCCATATGCTTATTTTTTTACATTATTAAACTAAATGGCTAAACTAGATATCATAAGCCATAATTAAAGGGAAAAAAAGTGGGTAAAGGAAAATTAAGTCAAAAGTAGACCTCCACGCACGAGAAAGCATAGGCAATTAAGGAGTGTTGCTGGTCATCATAGTACGGACAAAAAATAACGTTCCAGGATTCTTTTGAAATATAATAACAGTAATTTTTTAAAATATTTTTTATATTAAAATACATTAAAATAATATTTTTTTATATTAAAACAATTCAAAACATATAAAAAAATAATTTTGTTAAAAATACATATACAACCGTGTTCACAAACACTTTTATAATAATATTATAATAAAAAACTAATCAAAATAAGTATTTTTATTAAATAATACAATATCTTTTCACAACATTATATTTTATTAAAGGAACAATCTAATATTTTTATCAAAGATTCCACATCTAATTAATCTTATTGATAATCTTATTGATAATTATTGTTGCAACCTACTACTAATTAATAGTGGAATATTAAAAGTGTGATCAGCCATGCATATGCCCGTTATCTTCCATTACTATATTGAGACACAACCTTACCAAATTTCCAACTCTTTGTTCCCTTCTACCATACGATTATTCAAGAATATGAAATATGATCGTAACCTACAAAAGAAAACCATAAAACATAGATAATATTGCTTCTCGTGCCCCCGTTTAATAAAGAAGATGTAAATTAACAATTAATAGGTGGATTTTAAATATTAATAGACGTGATATATTAGAAACAAGACATAATACGGAAGTGCTGCACTTACTTTATGTTTCTTTTTTGTCCCCTCTCCTGCTTATTTCATTATTTTAAATTTTTTAAGAACATAAATTTGGTTCTAAACAATAATAATTTTGACCAATAAAAACATATAATTACTCACGTGACGTTGTATTATAAGGACTTACTCATGGTATTAACTGATAAAGTTGTGAAAAAACTTAACACAGAAATGAATTTTTTCTGAGTTCGACCTCTGTTGATCCTGCAAAACAAGTTTCTCATTGAAAGAAAAATAATTAAAATGAAAATAGTGTTTTTTGGTGTGCAAAGAAAGATTTGTGTGTTCTCTCCTGTTAAATATGTTATTTATGTACTAGAGTTGCGTAAAGAAGAGAGTGTTTCGAGGGTCAATCCTGAGTTCTCCTGTGTGGAATCAAGTGTTCAAAAATCCTCCCTCACCTTGGTTGGATTGAATTTCTTTTAGAGAAAGTGGAAAGAAAGATGTTTGCCAATTACACGTGGTGGGTAGCATAACTTACTTTGTAGGTGACACTTTGTTAGGTAATAATAGAGGTAGCACTAGCACATTGGTGTATGTCATGTTGTTAGGTGATGGAGACATGTGGCACGGAGATGGTAGGAAAAAATATTCTTAGTAAACTGGGTCAACTCGTTAAATTTATAATATGAATTATAAAATTAAAATAATTTCATTAAAAATAAACTAAAAATTTTATAAAAAATATTAGGATAGAAAAAAAAAATATTCTATATAAATCAAGTCGATCTAGATGGAATACTCGGGTCAGCTCAGGTCCAAATACGACCTCACCCATGTAAGGGTGAGCTCCATCTCGCTAGGCTGGCCCAGGCGAGGTAAAGAGAACACCTAGAGATAATTTGTCGGTGACCTAGAGACATTTGATCATGGAACCTAGAAATTAATGAAGACTTTGCCATGAGACTTTTCCATGGAAATTTTATGGAGACATTTTATTTTGGAGACATGGAAATACACTATACATATCTATATTATTACTATTATATTATATTTTTTTGAAAAAAAAATCCAAAATACAATGGAGTTACAATTTTGACATTTATCTTATCTCATGTAGTCAATCACAAGGATTGTTTCTTATGTGTTTATGTTGTATCTCATCCTTTATAAATTCTTAAATGTATCCATCGAAGATTAATTTTTCTATCTCTTATTTGAGTTCATGACACTCTTATATGTCGTGTTCATAATCATGATAAAAACAACAAAATTTGTTGGAGTTTCTTGTGTTGGAACCACCTTTCATTAATATGATGATAATGTTTTTATATAAGGTGAGATTTCTAGTTGAGATATTGAAAGTTATAGTAAAAGAAGTATGAACTTTACAACATACTAAGAAAGATTAATGACAGTGACTATATTGTCAATCTATCAGATAATATGAATATTTATAAAAACTTTAATAATTTAGATATTTATTCTTATTTTATAAAGAGCCATTATATTTAAATTTAAGTGTTAACTAAAGATCAAGTCTTTTATAAATAGAGGGGATCATCATCAACATCTAACATCTATATTTATAGATTGACGGATTCAAATCTAAAAAGTTTAGATAAGTCAAATGAGCTTTCAAAAGAAAAAATAAATTTAATTTGATAGTTTACTTGGACTAAAATTTAATGAGTGCTTTCTACAAGCCCGATCCCTCATGGAATTGGCTTGGAAGTGCTAGCCAAAGTCATTTTCATACTCAAATTAGACTTGAAAGCTGTTATTTTAAAAAAAAAAAATTAATTTTTTTGTTATTTTTGGATTTCTTTCCTTTTCAATTAAGGTTGGTTTAGTTTACTATTAAAATAGTTTTGTATGTTATTAACATTAGACTACTTGACATTTAAAACTTATCAAATCAAAGTTTTCTTTGCAATTTAACTACATTTTGAAGATTCATGAAACCCTGCTTTCTTTTTTCCACTATACTTTATGTCACATTCCCTCCATTATTAGACACTACCAGAAAATCAATAAATACAAACGGAAATATCGAGGGAATATTTCCGTCGATAAATTTTCGAGGGCTTTTACCAATGAAAATATTTCCTCGCTATATACCGATGGAATTACCGTGGGAAAAAAATTAAAACAAAGCAAAAAAAAATAATGATGTGTTATTTTTACCAACGGAATTTCTGACGGACTAAATTCTGTCGGTAAAATCTGTTAGTAAATTCGTTGGTAAACTGTGAACATTATTCATCATGTCAATTACAAAGAGAATCACCGACAGAATTTTTTGTAGGTATTTTTTTCCAGAGAACTCCAGAACTGTTCACTTTCCAATTGCACTGTTAATTGTTGTTCTTTACGAACAAAATCACTGACGGATTGAAAAGTCGTCAGTGTTATTTGGTGGTTTTCTAAAAAATTTCAATTGATTTAAAATTTTCATTTAAATATTACAGACAGAATCACCAACGGATTGAAAAATCATCGGTAATTATTGGCGGTTTCTGAAAACTTTTTACGAAGTTGAAAATTTAAATTAAATATTACCGATGGAATAATTAAAAAATATTAATATTCAATTATCCGTCGGTAAATCCGTTGCTAACGTGTCCCAATAAAAAACCGGAATCCGCTTATTTCACAAGAAACATACTCATTTCTTCTTCTTCTTCTCCTCCTCCTCCTTTTTCTTCTTCACTATATGTAAAAAACATCAATATCTATTTCCTTCTCTTCTTTTCTCTCCTCATCTCCTTCTCTTTTCCTCCATGCTCGGGTATGTCTTCTTCTTTTATCCTCTTATTTTTTTTTAATTAATATGCTTTATGAATTTTTTTTCTCTCCTTAGCTTCACTTGCAAGTACATTAAGGTAAGCTTTTTCTTTTTTCTTCTTTTCTCATGATTTTTTTCACTATATTTTTTTTTTATTATTTTTAATTGTTTTTGTTCTTAATAATTGTATAAATATTGTTGTGAGATTTTTTTTTTCATATGAGATCAATTTTTAATTGATTTATTTATAGAATTTTTAAATTTTTAGCAATTGCAACTTTATTTTTTTCATATGAATTTTTTTAGTTGAATTTATTTTTTTGTTTTATTTTTTTGTTGCAAATTTGTTTAAGCTGATTTTCTTATTATTTTTTCCAAGCATTTTGAGTATATTTTTAAATCAATACAGTGTTGATTTATGTTGATTTAATTATTTTATAATTTTATAAAATGAATTTTTTAAAAATATTTTTAAATATTTACCGACGGATATACCAACGGAAATTTTTGTTAGTAAATCCGTCGGTAATAATATTTTTTTATTACCAATGAATTTACCGACGGAAAAAAAATTACCGACGAAAGATTCACCGATGGATAATTTCCATCAGTGTTTTCGTCGGTAAATTAATTACCGACGGAATATGTGTCTTTCGCCGATAAAAAAATTATGTCGATAAAACTGTTAAATCTTGCAATGAGATATATCCATGATCAAGATCGTGCTTCTTACTTGACATCTCGTGTGTTAGGTGATCACTTGTGATAATGCCTATAATTGAATATTAATGCAGTAGAACAAGAATCTCACTATATATCTTGAATAAGAAATTAGTGTCTTTTGAGTAACTAAAAAATGCCTATAATTAAATAATATATCTTGAACAAGCATCCCAGTACTTAGAAACATGATCATGTACATTAATTGTTTGTTATTATGAGCTCTCCCTTCCATCATGGAGTATCTAAATGAGGTGCAGTGAACACACACATATATATGTAGACTAGCAGCAAGCAACCAAGCCGCCGTCCATACCATCACCGACAGTTCGCAAAGCATAAATATGGACCGAAGCTGTGAGATATTGTCGATGATAGCATAGGGGACCAATGGCATTATGAAAACCTTGGACATGCTTGCTTGAGAAGAAAGGTTTGTGTTTGTGTTGGGATATGAAGCATTCACTCTTCATCACGAGGCGTGTCCTAGCTAGCTAAAGGTGAATCTTTAGTTCTAGAGATGAAGAAATAGATCGCATTCACATGTGCTAGGTTTTACTAGCAAAGGAGTGATTAACTCAAACACAAATATATTAGCTAGACTGTATAACCAATAATTTAAAATATCTTATTTAATTTTAAAAAGTATAACTTAATTAGTTAGATTCTGAGTTTATTTTTTAAAAATCATCAGTTCGAGTCTCAGAGACCTTAATACCACTGAAAACTTACATGGTCGTTAACTTTAGGATCCGTGAAATTAGTTGAGGTGCGCGCGAGCTGACTCGAATACCTACGTTAATTTTTTAAAAAATATATCTTATTTAGTGGATAAAGTCATGTATGCAATGAATCATATCGACTTTTCAGCCTTGACTAAGGTGCTGGTTAGCAAATTTGGTCATCAAGTTAATTATCGTCTTGAATCAAAATATAATGAAAGTCGGCAAGAAAAAAGCTTCCCATGAAGGTGCAAATAAAGTCATGTAGATAATGAGTTGTCTAAGCCAAGTGACAGACTATAGCGAAATGATTTCGGGATCAAATGTGAGTAAATTGAGCTTTTTTTATTGGAAAAACATTAATGACTTTCTTAGAATGATTTTGTGAACTCTATTAAGTAAAATTAAGTGCAAATAAGTTTTCTCCTTTTTCACTAGGTTTTGTTTGCTGGTTCATGGTGTCTTAATGATATTTCAAAGAAAAGTAGAACGCCCAAAAAAAACAAAAAAAACTAAATTAAATTCTTTTTAATTTTGAATGTCTGCTTCAATTAAGATGCTTTAGATCCAATAGAATTAATAGAATCTTGAATAATAACTTGCCTAGCAGTTTGACTATAGTTCTTTTTGTCATTTCCAATTCAATTTAGCACATTTCTAGTCTATTTAAGCAAGTTAAAGGCTTCAAGGTTAATATATTTATAAATTACTTAAATAAAGATAACAAGAACCAAACTTGCATTTCTCAATTTGATCAAAGTTAAAATGATGCAACCTTAATTAAAATTGCAAAGTGGTAAAACTATTGTTTCATTGTGAATTCACTGTGTACATTACTATTCACTACAATAGTATAATTATCAATTTACTCTTTCAATAAAAAGTCAACACCCTTGCTATTGAAGTGAAATGATATTTTTCTTCGTTCCATTTATTATTATGAGATTAATTGCAGATAAATTGATCTTTTCTAATTTTAATGGAATGTGTGAAGACTTTATTATTTTTTTTTGTTAAATACTGATAGGGACAATTTAATTTTTTTTACATTTTAAAATTACAATATAAAGATTATATCACCCTTAAAGTAAAATATTAGGAGTTTTTTTATATTTTTAAATTGATCTCTAAGTAATTATCAAGTTGACTTGGGGTGATTTTATCTTTTAATAAATATAAATATTATTTAAAAATAAAAAGTGGCACTAGTGGCCAGGCGGTATGTCAAGCATCGTCCCGCCTCCAAACATCACCTTTCATGGTAGTGTAAAAAGTGTTCCGTTATGATCTTTCTGGTGATGTGATGCGTGAATACAGTAGCATGGTGCTTGGGCTCTAGTAGATTTTTTCTTTTCCCATCTCTTTTCTTTTTTTATTCCTTGCCAAAATATAAAGGTCTCATTTTATTTAGTTTTTGTATTTGATTTGGTCTTTATTTTTTTTATTGATTTTTTTCTTCAATTTTATTCATTATTATTTAGTTTCATTTATTTTTTATATAGAATTTGATCCTTATTCTTTTTGTTATTATTTAATTTTTATTATTTTTCTAATTATATTTTATTTTTAATTTCATCCTTCCTATATAAATATCAAATAAGCAGTTAAGCCAAAGAAATCATTCGATCCTTCGACTTTCTGCAAGCATCAGTACAAGTATTAACACTAGTATATCAACACTTTCATCAAAACTTAATATATATTTCTTTATTAATTTGGTGGAAATCGTGATTAAACTCAAGAATTGACCTCTGCAATAGTGGATACCGCTACTTTGACAATATCTTGAAACAAAGAATTGAGGGACAGACAATAATAATAATACTGAATTACTATTGATTTCCCAGCCCATAAGACTTCATATCTTGTATACATGTGTTCTTCAAGTAATCTGCAGAATAGCTGTCAAGTAATTCTGTGTTTTTTGTGCACAGAATATGAGTGAGGCAGTAGAGGATGAATCTTCAAAGGAATAGGTTTGGCTGTAGCAATCAAACATGAAAAATGTAGGTGGTGATTGATGATGATGATGATGATCGGTACTGTAACCATGATTAATGGCCATGGCCAAGCATTCTGGAATTGCATTAAAATCTTCTGCCACATGGAATGAACTGATTTAACTCGGATGAAATAGAGCCCCATGTATGTATAAAAAAACGCAGAATTAAAACAGAAAGCGAAGGTATTTGACCCTGCACCTTCCAGCAATAACACCTCAGAGTAAACGGGGTAGTTGGAATGCTTCTCGCATGTTATTAATTAGCAGTATGGTTTTTTTTTTTTATTTATTAATGTGAATATTCAGGCCAGCCTATACGTACCTTGACTAATTCCACGAGCCTTGAAGTTAACGATCATATAAATTTTCAGTGGCTTTAAGATTTGTGGGACTCGAACTAATAATTTCCAGAAAATAAATCAAGAAGCTCGCCGGTTAAACTATATTTTTTTAAAAAAAAATTTAATTTTTTTTTTTATAAGAGTAGATAGAGTTCATTTGTTGCAAGGCCAGTAACGAAATAGGATTTTGCAATATTTGAATTGATTGAAAACCACAATTCACCGGGTGTTTAATTTTTGAAGTAATTAAAAGATAAGTGATGAGTCTTGATCTATGATCTAGATCTTAGACAACCTAAGTCAGAGCACAGAACTAGGTAAGATTCATGAAATACACAAGCTTGAAATTAACTTCAATGTATTATAAAGCTTCTTGAGTGGAAAGCATGTTGGGACTTTGGTCAAACATACCCTGATATCAAATGTTCATCCATGGTGATCTACTCTTCACTAGAGTTTGGTCTTATGATCTTCATCAACATTATATAGCACACAAAATCCAGAAGTCAGACAGGTTTTGTAGAGCCTCGTGTCACTTTACGCTTGTGTCTTTAAATAATCCAAAGGTATAAGTGACAATCACATTAATTACTTTATCATATCTATATAACTTTAAAATCCTGTTAATTTTTTTATTTTAAAAGTGTTTTAAAAATAATTTAAATTTTATTTTATTTATTTTAAATTAATATTTTTTTGATATTCTCTAATTATTTTTATGTGCTGATGTCAAAAATATTTTATTAAAAATAAAAAATATTATTTTGATATATTTTTAAATAAAAAAAACTTTAAAAAACAACCGTAACTACATTCTTATATATCCTCTAAAACTATATAAATATATTGCCTTGAACCCGGCACAATGTAAGTTGGTTTGATCTTTAACCTCACTATATTTTTTCCCCATTATCATATTTTCTGAATCATCTTAGGTTTTATAAATATACATGATATGTTTTTCACTATTTTTGGAAAATTAAAAAGAGCCTTCAAAATGAATTGTTAAGCAATATCAAAACGTGTAGAGTTCCTACTCATTTTGTAAAGAAAATCTTGTCCCATTAGAATTATTCATAGAACAAAGACCGTGGAAGGAAATTTGTTGCTCCAGTTGATGGTAATATAATGAATACTACTTGAACAACCAAACCAAAAGATAAACTCGGTACTCCTAATTCATTGGTTTCCAAGAGCAATTGACAGTTTAGTGACAAATCATTTATTTTTAATTAATTTATTAACAAAATAATGAAAAACTTTGCATAAAAAAGTTAATTTTCTCGATTAGCAAACCGTACTGATGAGTAGTTTTTGTAAAACCAGTTTTTTTTATTGGGATAGTGAATACTATGATACTTAATTTGTATTTCTATATGTGAAGAAAATAATGAGCATGAATTGATATTTTAACTTTGAATATTTGAGCTATTTTTAAATTTATTAAAATATTTTTATATTTTAAAATTATTTTACTACGCTGATATCAAAAATAATTTTTAAAATATAAAAAAAATATTATTTTATTATATTTTTAAATAAAAAAATACTTTAAAAAACAACTATAACCATACTTTCAACATATTCTAAATCAATAACTATGTTACATTGAAATTTTTCTTCCTATCGTGATAAAATGCAAGCCAATTGGTTTCTTTACACATGATAAATGTTGGAATCCATCAATCCAATATTGCAATCTAGAAATGAAGACGTGCAAGCTATATATCATGTTCTTTATTGCAAATTGAAGCTTCTTCTGTGCACAAACGTTTCCTTGTCTTGTAAGTTTTCTTGGGGATGAACATATATCTTCTATGGCTGCTCAAAAATATTTCTCTCCATCATTGCTTGACCTCAAAGAATGCTTGCAGCTATCTATAGATAGTTATTTCTGCTCTGTTGACTAATTATATGTTCGATTCAATTTGGCGCCAAAGCTACTTCTGTTTAGCTTCCCAGCCTCCTAAATATAAAATCCCATTTTGCAACATATTTGGGTTTTGATCTTACAAGTTTAACTTGTTGGAGCCGGGTTATTAAATTTATTAGGTTAAATTAATTTTTATATTTTATTATATGATTAAAAAAAATTATTTATAATCAATCCAATATTAAAAAATAAAATTTAATAAAAACTTTTTAAATGATGTAATTACAAATAAAATAAAATAAAAAAGATAAATGATTAATAAAACTCAAAATACTAATATAAAAAAGCTTAATCGTATAGGCTTGAGCGGCACAACACAACTAGTCATGTTAGAAAAAAGTTCAAAAACCTGGGCTAGTTTGTTTTTTCTTTTCTTTTCACAAGAGATGAACAATTTGTTCGTATACTTCTTTTATATATATATATATATATACTGGAAAATAAAGAGAGATGATTTTCTGACCTAAAATTCCATTTTTCAATCTTATTTACATGAAAACATCAAAAATAAAAGTAAAAACTTTAAAGACTTAAATAAACCTATTTATTACATTAAATAACCCAAAAATAAGCTAACAAACAAAAATCAACCTGAATTGATAAAACTTTCCAACCTTAAATCTACTATTTAAAGTAAGGTGAAAGCCAAAAAACACACAATATAACTCTTTTCATTAAATAAAATCATTTGATATCAAGATTGATTATTTTTACTAAAATCGGTGTCAATTAATCACTTTTTTTCCTTGTTATTTTCAAACGAGTTTTTCTCTTTTCTTTTTAACTTGACTTAAAAACATAAAAAATAAACCTTCAAACCAAAATAAAAATAGTTGTTAGTGTATGGTTCACCGAATGTTTTCCTCTAGCTTTAAAATTTGTATTTTTTCCATAATTTCAAACCTGATTTTTTTTAATTAGACTACAGGGGGATATGATTGAAAGAAAACAAAAGGTATAAGAATGAAAAAACAGTGAAATCGACCGTCTTTTAATTCTACAGCACAACAATTAAACTGGTGACCGGTGATCATAAAATTACAGGAACCAACAGTATAGACACAAGTAGCGGGATGGAAGAAGCTGACAAATGATTAAATAAAGAGACTAGAGCAACCAACGCAAGATCTTCAAATGATCTTCAAGCATGTACGTATACGACATCTAGCTATCAAACATGTTCCAAAGCAATAGTAATAGTCCAAGTTCTTTCTTTTATGGAGATGAACGTGTTCCAAGACTTAATTTCCAGGTGGTGGGGATATGAATGGGATAGAAGGAATTGTGGTTGGGATAGTTGGGAGCTTAGGCATGCTTGGCAATTGAGGCAGAGTAACCCTTGGGATAAAAGACATGGTGGGTAAGCTAGGAAGTGGAGGCAGCGTGGGCTTGGGTAGAGATGGTTGGGTTACTGAAGGCAGAGTTGGTATTTGTAGAAGATGGCGGGCCGCTAGAACACCATGGACGTTTGAAAATGACAGAGCAATGAAGAAAGTGAGAATGAAGCACTTGAAAGAGGCCATCTTTAACAGAGCGTTCTTGCACACACCTTCGTTGAAAAACTCTGTAGTGATCTGCGTCACAAATAAGATTGGTATTGGGCTTACATAGTTTGTGATTTTCTTAGATTTGGCAACTCGACTACATATATTAGGTGATGAGTGAACTAGGTTTGGTTAGGAAAAAAGGTGAACCCATTTCCCTCAAAGTTATTTGGTAGTTCATCTTCTCAGCGTGTTGTCTTCAAAGTCAACAAATATAGCTGTGCATGAACTATATATTAAAAACTATATCATAGAAACAACCAGGTCAAAAGGATGCTAATCTGCATCGATGGGCTATCTAACATTTGAGCTTTAGAGCACAAAACCAAACCAAGGCAGGCATGGACATTCCTCCTTGTCTCGTATCAGAGGGCCACAATCTTTCCTGAGATAATATGAGGGCTTGTCTATACGTATAATAATAGTATTTGGCGTGTATTCAAACTTGAATCTCACCAACTGGAACTACATTTGACACGTTGATGTGGAAGATGGATGTGAAGGTGAGCTAACCAAGAAACAGAAGTTTTTCTCTACTATATAAGTCCATGGCAGATCTTGTTTTTCTCATTCAAAACATTACGAAGCCTCTACATAAATTTTGAGGAGCAAGAACATCTACTGGTGATGGCTTACTTCAAGGGCTTCATCTTTGCTTTGTCCCTTGCTTTGGCCGCCTCAGGCATCAATGTAGCCTTGGCTGCTCGCCATCTCCTCCAATTACCACCTCTCCCACCGGTGCCAAATATGCCCAAGCCCACATTGCCACCTTTGCCTGCCATCCCAACCCTGCCCACAACCCAACCATCTCTACCTAAACCTACTTTGCCTCCCCTTCCTAGCTTACCCACCATGCCAAGTGTCCCAAAGGTTAATTTGCCTCCATTGCCAAGCATGCCTTCACTCCCCACTATCCCAACCACAATTCCCTCTTTCCCATTCCTCTCCCCACCACCTGGAAACTAATTAATTATCCTTGATTATGATTATATACCTTATGAGCAGTGGTCTATTGCCATTACATTGATCTTTTTATATAGGGAGTTGTGGGAGTTATTCAGTTGTTTGTTTCTGATTTTGTTTCATCTATTTGAACATTCTCAATTCCTGTCTTATATTTGTAAGTTTGTGCCACTGGATTACTTGGATGTAGTTTGAGATTCTGCTATTTATATATATATGGATTTTTTTCACTTTTGCTGCGACTGCGTTATCTACCCAAATCTTAATGAGTCCTTGTTTGTGATGGTAGATGACCTTCACCACCATGTACAAAAGTATCATGAGCAAGCCACGTATGCCCAGCTTGCCAAGTTTCTTTACAAGTTGAGCTGTCTAATTTTACACCATGCATCTTCGCAATATCTCGTATGTCCCATAGCAGTTTGTAATAGAACTAATTGTGCGAAGCAAAATAAACCAAGAAAATGGAGAAAAACTATTGCGTGATATATATATATAATTAAAGGACAATATCCGAGATTATATTGATACACATATTTTTCAGCTATGAAAACTTGTTATTCTTAATGTTAATGAGTTTTGTTGTTTCAGGAGGGTTCTGTCTTGGTTTTTTTTCTATTTATCTTTTCTAAAAGCACAGACAAGTTTCGAGATTTTAGTTTGTTTTTCATTTTTTTTACACATTAAATGAAAACTTGTTATTCTTGATGTTAAAGCTCATCCATCGTTTCCACCACGTATTGAACATTATTGCCCTAATATTATAATCGTACCACTCTGAAGTTATGATTATCATGCATGAGCTCACCCATGGGTGTTTGTCTTTCTCTAGAAGAAATAAACTAAATAAAGACAGTGACCAAACGCCCACAAACCAGATAATCAATCAACCGAGTGCATGGGGGCGACCTTCTGACTGTGCAAGTGGCCTACTTGTTCAATACAAAATGCATTGCTGCCTTGCTTCTCATCCACAGCACACATCATCTTTGGACTGCTCTAGAGACATCTTCTTGGATGCCTTAAGGATCTAAGCAAGATCAATTATAAAAAATCATGAATCTCCAAACTAATTAAATAATAAAAACCAAGAAATTACTGCCATCCAGCAACACACAATGAGATAAAATTTAGGGGACCTGAAAATAGACACTTCAAAAGAGCTTTCAATTTCTTACTTGAAGCATTTTCTCTCTCTACCCTGGTGAAAAACAGCCTTTATATGATTTATAAAAAGTATCAAAGCCCAAAATCAGGATCGAAAGATGGAAGCTGATGTATCCATTCTCATCAAAATCAAAACCCTAACATAAACCATAGCGAGAAAAAAAAGGGACCATTTTTGTCTTCTTTATCAATGGAAGGTGTTGTAGTTTTATTGTTGTCTTTGTTGAGTTGCGGTTTGGTGGCATCAGGTAATGTTCTTTTGATTGGCAATAATGTTACCATGGCTTTCGATGATATTGAAGCTAATTTCGGTGAGTTCTCTCTCTCTCTCTGTCTCTCTCTCTCTCTCTCTCTCTCTCTCTCTCTCTCTCTCTCTCTAATGTTTGTTTTGGTTTTTGGTTGCTAAGGAAGATGAAAGAAAGTGAGGGACTTTTATATCTAAAGCTGAAAAGATTGAAACTTTTCATTGAATTAGACTTTAATATGCTAATTGGGTATCTCAAAGAGTTGAGGCTTTTTTTATGCTCTTATTAATCAAATATTGAAAACACAAATCGAGTTTAAAATATTATTGATTTTAATCTGCTTAAAAAAGGGCTAGTTAGATTATGTTAGAATATTGGGTTTATGTGCACACTTGAGGATCTTGAATCTAAGAATTGTTGATGCCAGGATGCTGTAAGCTCATAGTTTCATACATATCTAT